>OX578134.1:78009774-78614774 GCA_951213105.1 Amaurobius ferox | reverse complement strand
GAAAAAAGAAGGAAGGCTTAGCGAGAAGCTTACTTAATGACGGTAAGGGGTTGTGATCTTACACCCCAGTTGTCAACATGCATGTCATAATTGCCGCGGCATTGAACTCCTGGACGCCAGCCCTGGCTGAATCCAACCTCCGAAGTGACAATAGCAATCATCACAAGACCGTTGAAAAAGAAAATTCCAAAGATAAGGTGAAGTCATTATTGGATGGCATACTAGTCCTTCAGACTACTATGACCATTATATATCTGCGTGTTATCGATCTGCGGTCCTGTTATTCATAGCATGGGAACCTTCATCGATCAAATTGAGATATCTTTGGAATTTTCTTTTTCAACGGTCTTGTGATGATTGTTATTGTCACTTCGGAGGTTGGCTTCAACCAGGGCTGGCGTCCAGGAGTGCAATGCCGCGGCAATTATGACATGCATGTTGACAACTGGGATGTAAGGTCACAACCCCTTACCGCCATTAAGTAAGCTTCTTGCTAAGCCTTCCTTCTTTTTTCCAATTTTTTACATGCTATTTATACTTTATATGATGGTATAAAAGTGAAATTTGTTTTTCTAGCCATTAGTGAGTTATCGTTGAAAGAATATTAGTATAACAAAAACTCCGCAATTTATAAATTTATCAAACAAGATTCCAAAATTTTATATCTTTTTCATTATTTATTGGTCAATCCAAATTTTCAAGTTTTCTACCTTCAGCAGTATTTTGGGGTAAGTGTCTCCTTTAGTCAATCAGTGTCACTTAGCTATATGTATATGATAATAAATATATGAGAAAGTCAAATGGCGACTCGCACACCAAATATGTTTGCAGAAAAGAACATGTATTGGTTAAATATATTTAAATTATTAAAGATATTTTACTAAAAATTTTTTGCTTGCATGACATAAAAAATAATCCAGAGGCGAGTTTATTTGCCAAAAATTTACGACATCCATTACTAAATCAAAAAAAAACTGTTCCCATTTACATCATATTGCTTAATTTATCTTCTATATATATTCTGACTGCAATTTTTCCTAAGACTAATTTCAAACGTTTTCAAGTTTGCTCCTTTAACTAAAATGAAAAATGGGTGAAAAAAAAGAAGTTCAATTATATCGTGCAAAATTTCTGTATACAAAATAACTTCTTCGGGGTAATTTATTTTAAGAGAAAAGTGCTTTGTTAAGTGAGTCGCAAACAAATTAAAAAGATGCAATTTGAAACACATGTTTCACTGGTTGATTTGATGTAGCACACTTTTTTTAAATAAACAGAGAACGCAATATCAGTGTTTTTCGAGTAATATATTTTGAAAGTTTTGTTACTTTGACTATATGCTTATCAATAAAGTAAAATACTTCTTTCTAAAAATTTTATGTTTTTCTCCCTCATTTTTAAAACATGTCTCAAGAAAATTTCATAAGGTATTAAAAATTATATTTTTACTTAAAATATCAGCATTTCAGATGGCTGTCTGATAAACATAGTGACGAAATGTATAAACTCTATTGACAAGTAAAGATTCATACTTTATGTATAAAATTTATATATAAAATTTAATTCATATATTTCTGATTTATATTATTTTTTAAATATTATCATTGCACAGCTTTTATGTATTGTAAAACAAATGCTATAATACACATTAAATGATATAATTTCAAATATATGCCTATGATTTAAGATATTTTTATAGATCATTATATAATCAAAATTGAAAATCTATCTGTCTATATGCTTCCTTTCCTTTTGACCCAGACCGTCCAACCTATCCGAAGACGTGCGGTATCTGTTTGGACGGACAAAAGAGTGCCACACAAGTTTCACCTGAACCCAGTGGGGGACAGCAACCACAGGGGCCGCACCCACCTTTCCTTACCAGCAACCTCTCGGAAGGACTTACGGATCCACATATTTAATACACTCGTATAATGTGTCAAAACGGGGACAGTTTGGGCAAAGCCCAGACTCGAAATTAGCTCGCCCGAGTGCAATCAAAACGTGCTAACCACTGGTTTGAAGACCCAGGTCGTCCGACTCATCCTAAGGACTCGAGCAACCATTTGGACGGCCGGGCTAACCACTGGGTTTGTCCCACTTCCGTCTATCTGTGTCATCATCACTAGAGAACGACTGTACTGAATTTCATGAAATTTTAATGAGTAGCCATGACATGATTTCACTTAAAAATTTAAATGTCCGCCTGTTCTTCTGTCTATTTGCTTTCCAATCATTCTGACTGTTGTTCTTTAAGAGTGACCCAATCTTTATTTAAATCATCAAACTAATTTAATATAATATTTTTGGTACCTCTCTACAACGAATTAAATTGTAAATTTGATAACTCTTTATGATGCCTGTTTGTACCTATATATCAAATTATAGAAGCGTTATAAGTAAAGACTAACATCAGAACCAAAGGCATTCATCACTGTGGACATATATCTAAGTATCTGCTACTTTTCTCATGGCCAATTATATGTTG
Source organism: Amaurobius ferox (assembly GCA_951213105.1). Taxonomy (NCBI): domain Eukaryota; kingdom Metazoa; phylum Arthropoda; class Arachnida; order Araneae; family Amaurobiidae; genus Amaurobius; species Amaurobius ferox. The sequence goes on along the minus strand of OX578134.1, from coordinate 78,612,286 downwards.
CCCTTTCATGAGTCTTAAATGAGCTCTCTTTATTTTCTCTCTTATTAGGAAAACTAGAAACTTAGTCTATACAAAAAAGCAATTGTTTAACCGTAAAATTGTAATGATCTATATAAATAAAATTGTAAGATTATGCTTCTGTCTGTTTATTGTCGCAACACGGGAGAACTCATTTCTTTCATTTTTGTGGTTATTACTGCAAAATGTCAAAACTAAATCTTTAAATGCTAAAAGTTCACCACAATTTGTGAATTAAATGTATTTACATTATTTATTCAGTACGCAGAACGGGTACACAGCTACTAGATAGTAATAAAACAAGAAAGATCAATCATGCATAAAGCATTGATTATGAAACACTTTCCAACTTCAATGCAATTTCATTTAAATATCTCTAAAATGCGATACATTCCTCGGATTTTTTTAAAAATTATCACAATACTAAATTAATTTATTATATTTGAAAACTTAAAACTTCATAGAAAAAAATGAACTTCATTCAAATGACGGCACTGAAATGTAAATTGCCTGGTTTAAATATCTCTAAAATGCGATACATTCCTCGATAATGTTTTAAAAATAATCATAATACTACAATAATTGATTATATTTCAAAACTTCATCGAAAACAACTGAAATTCATTCAAATGACGCCATCGAAATATAACACGCCTGACTCTCTCTATAAAAGCAGCATTTCATGCATAAACATTTTTCAATTCATTTCATTCATCACAATACTATAATAATTTATTTTATTTAAAAACTTAAGACCATGGAGGTACAAGTAATTAAACTCTATGCTTAAAACTTCATAGAAAAAATCGTCCTTTTCTCTGTAAAATCAATGAATATTTCATTCATATCAGCTATGAAGACTCTATGAGCTAAATAATTTTGCGTAAAAGAAATGCAGCAATTCGTATACAACTCATTCTACATATTTTGCTGTTTACATTTTCCATAAGTGAAAAGTAGGCTTCGTTGTAGAAATAATAAAATTTGGATGAGCATTTAAACTCAAATATATTGTAATTGCGTTTTTTCAGTATGTAGATGCACATAATTTAAGCAAAAATAAAGCAGTTTTAGGACGCATACAACACTAAATATGAATTAAAAATAACTTTAAGAATCACGATTTTGACACAAGATGGATGCCATATTTTATTTTGAAGTGGTCACGTGATCTCTTCATATAATGGTCACGTGATCGCTTCATATAAGAGGTTCAATTATTATTTTAATTTTTATTTGAAAAACTACTGAATATATTCTGCTGAATTTTTTTTATATATTTTATGAGATAATTTGAATATTTTCAAAAATTTTTAAAGCGATTTATGAATTTTAAATCCGCTTAACAAATGTTTGAAAAATTAGACCCCATGGGGTTCAATGTATTTCATGTTTTCAACCCGGGTTCAATCCAAAAATAATTGGGTGATATTATTCATTTATACTCCCACAGACCGTCTGAACAACATACTAAAATTTCATTTTGATTAAGTCATTTTTACGGCAGCTATCGTGCTAACGGACAGGCAGACAGACAGAATGAACAAAGTCATAAACAGTTGTCAACTTTGTTGTAAAGTGTTAAAAAACCTCCCTCTGACTACTATCCGAATTAGGTAGTCTATAAGGACAGTCAGTGGTTAGAGAAAGGGGATTGCAGTCGGAAGACCCGGGTTTGATTCTCGGCTCTGTTCAAATAGTCCCAGTGTTCGGGCGGAGTATGGACACGTTAAATACGTATTTCTGAAAAATCCTTCCGAGAGATTGGTAGCAGGGAAAAGAAAGTACGACCCCTGTCGATGTCGTCTCAACTGGGTTCCCGCCTAAATTGAATGGCACTGACCCGGCCAGCCAAACAGATAGATACCTTACACCTTCGACTATGTCGGACGGTCTGGGTGGAAGGAAAGAAAGTAACAATACTTCAGTTACTTACTAACAAAATAAAGTAATTTTCTCGTTGCATTTTAAAAGTAGAATAAGATCTAACAGAGTAAGATCTTGGTGGATAAAAGCATCTGCTATAAAATGCTAAATAGAATGAGATCTTAGAATAATACCTGTTTTATCTGTATTCTAAACTAAAACGTTCTATGCTTCAAAATCAACTTCAAAGAAAACAAAATGTATTTGAACTCGTATAATAAATAAGTTTATAACTAAAGTCTAAGAATAAATGCAACTAAAATTTCATATTTTTATTTTTGAATAGAATTTGCAATAAATATATCCTGTATTAGACTTTTCTGAAACAAACAAATCCTTCCAAAGAAAGTGTTTCAGGAATAAAAGAAGGTTTCGTCAGAAAGTTTAAAAAGCAATGATGTAGCTTCCTAAAATGTTTGATAAATTGTTTAAAGTATTATTCAAATATTAAAGAATTGTTTAAGGCCGCGGGGAAGCATGAAATTGTTCCAAATATTTTAGGAACCGGTAGCATTTTATGTTGCATGAGAATATATTTCAATATTTTACATTAAGAGAAAAACAGTAATATAAAAAATCCGGTAGATAAATTGTAAAAATAAATATTTCATATTCCGACAATGCGCAGTACATGTTTATAAGTGCTATCTATGTCAGTCCTTGAAATAACGGGGTACAAAATTATAATGCAATTTGGATTTCACTCTCGTTACTAGCAGGGCTATTCTTAGGGCAATGTGAGCAAGACAACAACCTTAGGACACACAAATCAGAGTCCTCAGCCAAAATTATTAGAACGTGATTTGTTTTTATTTTCACTTTCCCTACATAGTATAATGTTTAAGGATAGCATTGTGATGGAAGCGAAAATTTTCGAATTCGAGTTTTCGGCAGAAGAGCAAGTTTCAAGGATCCCTGAACCAGTATAAAAGTTTCTAATGTGTGTGTGAGAGTGTGTGTGATACTCACACACACACACACGAACAAATGGAATACTTCGAATGAAATTTCGTACAATTATTAGAATCAGTAAATGCTGTAACACTGTTGTTTTTAACCGCAATCGAATATTCATAAGACGCCCCCAATTTTCGAATTAAATTTTGAAAAGATCCTTAAAAATCAGAACCTTTAATAATGTTACATGAATAATAAATTCTAATATAATTTTCATTAGAAAACGAATGGCGATAACTTTGGAACGCTAGAATAAACCGTTCTCGAGAATTTGCACGTTTTTCTGAAGTTATCAATAATTTCATAAATTTAAAAAGTATTAGCTAGAGCTAAATATGTTCTTTACGACAAAAAGAATAAGACCAATCCCATTATTCCAGAACTAACCATTCATGAGTAATTTCAGTTTTTTTTATATTTTTGGCAACGTTTCTTTTGAAAATACGTTCAATCGCCAATTGTAAACGAAAATTGCAAAAACTGCCAATTCTGTGTAGTTTTAAATAATTACCTGCTCTATTTCTTGCAATTAAACTCAATTTAATGAATTATGAAATAAATGAAAATAACATGAATTTGAGTCCATAGAAAAAAGTTTATGTGCTGTCCACATCAGATATTTCTAGGAAGAATTTGCTGTTTAGTTCAAACATGGAGAAATTTACTAAAATGCCGAAAACAATTTTTATTCCACAATAAATAAATCTCCATCACACTAATCTTTTACCATTTATCTTGAAAATAATATCAATAATACCCAATCTCCAAACATAATTCAGCAACAGATTTCAACGGAAATCATTCATTTAAATTCTTTTTAAGTACAAAAGATTCCAAAGACTAAAGAAATTTCATTTCAAAGACTAAAGAAGCTCATTTCTCTTCAACCGATACAAGATGTGGTTTGAAAAGGATCTTTTTCTAAAATAATAAAAAAAAGGGAAAATTTTTCATCCCGAAATGTTTGCTATTCGCTTAAATTCAAACATGGAAACGGAATGAGTGCATTCTTGGAATAGAACAATGGAACGAAATGAAATATTCCAACCAGAGTTGAAAATGTAATTTAGAGAACTGAAACTGAGAAAATGACCGAGTTAGCATGGAGATTTGTTTCCTCCTCCAGTCTGGGGAAGAACAGAGGGGGTTTGAAAAATGATACCGCCTAAATATGAAGTGCAGAAAATGTGTCTGAAATAGGATGTGATGAATTCATCTAGCGCCATTTTTCTTTGGAGAGTGCAGAGTCATCAGGGATGATGCATTGTTTCCCTAATGGGAATAGTTTTTATGCTCTCATAACTGGACAAAATTAGATTTGTGAAAATGTGCATATTTATTACGGTGTGGAAATTTAAAATTAAGTTGTTTTTTCTTTACTTTCTTTACAATTCGTGCTAATGTATAGGGAACTTATGTAGAAAATTGGGATTCGCTTTTTCCAAATGTTTTGCAGATTATAGGCACTATAGAAAACAAATTAACTTGTTTATCTCGACGTCTGTGTGGTCTATGTCGATCTGAGTGCCAGTTTGTGTGTGTCTACTTTTGTGTGCACTGTGCGTATTCCTTTAAACTCAAAATCTATACAAAATTCTTGAAATCTATTAATTAACTCACAGTCGTACTAAATAAAATTTTATATCATTGAAAAACCGAACTGTGACTAAATTCACAGTTTTACTATTTTCTCCCATTTACCATGCAACTTTAAAGTATGTTAAATTCAATGACACCCTGATATTTTTCGATATAATTAAGCTATTTTGCGCAAATCATGAAAATAAAAGACTAATATACAGCTCCAACTACAATACCATATTCCAGTGCACAGGAAACAATTTGAGTAGAGCTAAAAATTGTATGCTTTTTATATTGTTTCTCCATTATTTAAAATTATTTTTGAGCAGCTAAATTATTAGATACTTTGGTCGGTTATGCTAATTGTAATGTACAGTTCGATGGCATATAATCATTTCTGGATGTATAGAGTTAAAGTAACACCGCTGCGTGCACAGAAAACAATTTGGAGTGGGAATAAAATATTTCACCACACAAAACCAATCTGTTATATGTGCAATATGCGGGCCGCAAATCCTTTCCTCATAAAAGTATTTAATTAAATATTGTTGGCAATAATTAAGCATTAATTATTGCTAAAAACAACAAAACAATGGACATTAAACGGAAATTTACAAAATGTCTTTAAAAATACCTAATGTTAAGTCGATCAGCTGAGCATTATGATCACTCAACAACACATTATAAACAAATCTGGGTATTCATTTTTAAATCCCTTAGAAAGTTAATTTTTTAAAAATATTGTTCTGCATTAAAACTTAATTTTCATCATTTAATTAGGTTCTTATTCACTTTTAATTACCTTTATAAAGTCCAATTATAAAATGCATACCCAATTTCATTAAAATGAGAGGTGTCTTCTTGCCAAATTTCATGCATGTCAGACAAAAATTAAGACGCATGGAACATTTTAAATATATAAAACCTTTGAAAATTCCTTTTCGAAAAAAATGCATTCAATCTTTTGCTTACGGATGGGACAGAGTCCATCCCAAACGAAGAACTTCCCCAAAAGACAGGTATTTGACATACCCTATCCCAAACAGTTCGACCCCCCTTTGCAGGCATTGGCGTCCATGGAAATCGCTTACAGAAACATTGTACCTGCAGGAGCATAGACAGAATAGCAAGGATAGAATAAGATAATTATGTGAAAGTAAAACGAAAAAGAAATCTGTAAACCCTTATAAAGAAAAATAGAAAAGTATCAAAAATAGTAACTAAATAAGAGCAAAATATGATAAACTCTTAAGACGTATTAAAATAGGTGTCACTATATGCAATAACCACGACAATATCTAGTATATAATAGAAGCTGACGAATAAAACAAGCGTTTCGGAGGTTAAATGTAGTACATAAAAATTCCGTTCAAGTTCAATGCCCAAACTAGCAAGCATTCAGTTAATAAATAGACAACTAAATAGACAATAAAATTAATAAAATAAAAAAATTCGGGAAAGAATAGCCGGTTTTGGTGTGCTATATTAGCAAATTCTTCAACCATATTCAAATAACATACGATCAAATTGAGTAAAAGGTACTAACGCATGATACTGGAAATTAGAAGAATATGAACAAAATAATTCTGGTATCCATTTCGGAAAACAAATGAGCTAACTTTATCAACTAAATTAAAAGAACATTTAATCAAATTGCTTTAAGAATAATAGTGAATAAGAGTGGAAATAAAAAGATTAGAACAAAAATGAAAATAGTAACAGTTATTACTACTAATAGTAGTACACAGCAAACTATTATAATAAAATACCAATCCATGGAACTGGAAAAAAGAATAACATTACAAAATGAAGAAAGTAAAGAAATAAATATCGAAAGTAGACGAGGCTGGAATTAAGAATGCAACAAAAGAAAGTGTAATTGATGTTCAAACCTATATAGACTAAATTCTTCAACTAAATGCAAAATAACAGTCAATCGAACTATTATTAACTTATCAGTCGGGATTAAAACAGAATATAACATAAAATGAAGGAAAACAACCAGTTTCTAAGGCTTTATGAACTAACTTCATTAATAAAATTAAGGCAGCATTCGATTTTAAACTACTCTAAAAATTCTACTGAAAAGAACTAGAAATAAGAAGAATATAACCGAATTAAAAAGAACACAAACGGTTTTGGGAGCTATATGAGCGACTTTTAAAGTCAAAGATATCTTTTTCAGACTTCAAAGACGTAAAGAGATGTTGATTGAAAACGAGTTCCAATATATAATTCCATTTAAAAAATCTAGTTCAGTTGTAGTGAGGGTAGACAAACAACCGGCTTTGAAGTACTGTATTAGTTACTTCATCATTTATATTCAAATACCATACGATCAAATTACTTTAAAAGTACCAATACGTCATACTGTATTGAGAAGAATATGATCAAAAAAATTGAAGTACACAGTTTCAGAAACTATATGAACTAACATTACTTTAAAAGTAATTACTTTAAAAGTAATTACTTTAAAAGTAATGTAAACGAGACTGAAAATGAATGAGCCCAAAAATCAGAAGAATTTAATACAAAATGAAAAGAAAACTACCTTTTTCTATAGCTAAAACGAGATAACTTCATCAATTAAATTCAAATAACTATTTAATTCAATTAAATAATTTCAATTTGGTTATATCCTTCTTCCAGTTTCACACAAAAATGAATGAGACTGGGCGAATACTATAACCAAATTGAAGGGTTAACAGACGGTTTGGGAAGCTGGGGTAGGTTATATGGGTTAACTTTTTAAAGGCGAGGATATGTATGAAGAATAACTGAGACGTGCTGCGGAAACGTACAGAACTTCTGATTTATCATGTACAAAATTAACACAGTTGAAGTAACTAAACTCTTTTTTCAAAAATTCCAGTTCAGATGTAATTCTGGCAGCAGCAAAATTTCTGCCTGGGGAAATAGAAAGAAATGGTTTTTAATCCAACAATGTTGCAAAATTAATGACTTCGGTAACTTTGCGTAACAGTCTTTCTGGAATATCCTTTAATACGATCCACGAGAGTCTCTTTTTTTAATCAATATAGATTAAGTTACACTGAAAACTAACAAAATGAATATAACTTTTAAGTATAGACGGATTAACAGTTTGAACAGATGGAAACTGTAATCTATCAACTTCTCCAAAAACTACTTTAAAGTTGAATCTAGATAAAATGGTAGAAATTCAAAAGCTCAAAAGACCGTAGAAAGGTAAAGTTATCAACTATATAGGAAATAAATCTTTATCAAAAGAAAGAGTGGAAAAGGGACACTGCCGTGAAAATCTTACCAAATCTTTTGCAGTAATAAAAGGATTAAGACCTTTACTTTTAGCGAAATATTTCGGAAAAAGTGGAATCAGAGCATAAGTAGATGGCGCGGTACACATATGTGTAAATTTTAGATAATTTCTGTTGGCGAGGACAGTTTGAAAGAAAATGTAGAAGGCATGAGAATAAGGAAATGACTCCGAAAAACTGAAGTAATAAAAGAAACATCCTTTCTAAAAACTGGAATATTTAAAAGGAAAAATCGATTGTTCATTTCAATTCCAAGCGTAAATTCAATAGAGTCCATAAAATTAACAAGGTTAAGAATGGCGAAGACATCTAAGGGATTCTCCAAAAAAATGAATGTACCACTCCGCGTACTGAAACTATCATTTAAATGTTATTCTGAAATACCTTGTGCTCGAAACAATGTAGGTACAAATCACAGAGGAAAGTAGACAAGGAATTTATCTTCGCAAGTCCCTCAGACTATTTAAAATTCCAGTTCTGTCAGATTCTATTTTTTTGCTCAGTTGTATCTTTTATCGCGTTTAATAGAAGTACCTCGTTCTTGGTCTGAGGTAGAGGGGTTCATAACGCCCTCGATACAAAGTAGTGGTCCAATTTTATCTTTGTATTCTCACAAACAATAGATTCAATAGTTTGTCATCAAAACATTTCACAACAAGTTCAACCTTCATTTTAGCTATCAAAATCCTTGCATTTTATACTTTAATATCACATATAGAAACAAAGGAGTAGTATAACACTTAATTCTAACTAGTGAATCCTAATAAAAATGTTTCCCTACTTCTCTTTACTTAAATATAAATTAACAATAGAAATTAAAATGATTTTGTCTTCACAAAAATCTTTAAAGCTTCGTGTTATATATATATATATATATATATATATATATATATATATATATATATATATATATATATATATATATATATATATATATATATATATATATATATATATATATAATTGAAGATTTTAATTTTTGCTTATAAATATACCCGAGAATTACCATTAGAAAAATGCTGTATATAAAAAAATGAATTGAAAAAGAACGGATGTGGTTACAAAAAGCCTATACAACAAGCTATTGTAACATGTAAACATGTATATGAGAGTATGTAAGTAAGTAATTTTACTCATATCTAATGCAGTTACCTAAGGTACTACTCTCCAGTTACCCTACAAAAGCATACAAGGTGTAAATACAGAAGTTAAAACATGTAAAAGAGCTAATCTGAAACTAAATGTAGCACGATGAACTACGCCTTTTCTAGCTTCCAAAAAGTTAGTAAAAATAATTAATATGAATATTAAAAGGAATAAAATGAATATGAAAAGCATTTTTGAAACCATGTACGTTATCAAGGACCATACATGTTTCATTAATGCTGATTCTACGTTTCTGTGTACACAACTGTAAAATGTATTACAGAAATCGTATATATATATATATATATTGTATTACAGAAATTGTATATATTTATATATATATATATATATACCCTATTTACTATATACAATAATTGGTTTGTACAATTACCAGGCAGCGACCTTATATGATTCTTTATGACTTATCTTCCAGAAAATTTATCATAATTTTTATTTTAATATGGAATAATAAATTTTATTAATTGTGATATTTTAAATAAAAATAAAATAAGGAGAAAGTATTTCTGAAAAATAATACAGAAATAATAAAGTCGGAAGTTTATATCACAGTTTATATATTACCGTATGGTTTCTTTAAAAATTGCGTTTTCAAAATATCCACAGCTTAAATATTGTTGGGGTTGATACATAACCCCTCCCCTGTTTGGCCATACCACTGCTATAACAACATGCAGTAGCTTTTCTCTCTTTAATAGGATTTTTGAAGCAACTAAATGCTTCATTGATCGTTGAATCATAATTCTAAAAAATATTTTCTATAAGCTTTTTCTTTTTCTCATCTATTATTTGAAAATTTTAGCGAGGATTATAACAATTTTTAATACACTCTAACTATCGCATAAATATATATATATATATATATATATATATATATATATATATAAATAAATATACATATATATATATATATATATATATATTTATATATATATATATAATGTCTAGAAAACTTTAAAATTTCAGCATTCAATAATATCATTTTCTATTTCGAGGTGATAGTATATTTTGCACATAGGATCAAATATCTTAAAATTCCTATTAAAAGGGGTTCCCAATTAAATTAGTTCTACATACTAGTATAAAATACTAAAATTAAACTCTCCTTTGCACAACTTTATGAACTGTATTTAGACAAACAATAGATAAAAATAATTCGAACTAAAATAGACTGAAAGCATTTAGAGTTTGGAGTTTAAAACTAGTTTGGTATAAAAATGAGTGCAAAGTATTATCAACCTATTATCAACCACGAAATTTATATTTCATGTATTTTACAGTATAAATATGAATGTAATATTTACAATACTCCTAGATGATTTAAACTAACTACATAGTAAGAGATGCAAACATTGATGAAACAAAGATATTAACTCTAATGATCAAAATATCCAGTTTCTAGCAAATGCGTACATATTAAATCTCCTGGAATACACATTTATCCAATATAGCCCACAAACTTATCATAGAATTCTATTAAATTTGGCAGTTAAGTCAACTTTCACGTAATATTCATTGTATTTAAGAAAAAACAAAATGATGTTAAAAAAAATAACAAAAGAAAAAACAGTATGATGGTAAGAAAAAAGAAATGATAAAAAAAAGAATTTTAATGACAAGAATGAAAGAAGTGATCAATTGATAGAAAAGATTATCAAAAATAGAAGAAGTTATCAAAAAATAGAAGAATTGATAAAAGAAGGAAGAAGGGGAAAAAATGAGGCGAAAAAAATAAATGAGGAGAAAAAAATAAATAGTAAAAAAAATAAGTGATCAAAGAAAAAAGAAGTATGAGGAAAATAAAAAAGTAAGAGGATATCAAGGAAGAAGATATAAAAGAAGTTATCGATCAAAAAGAAGAAGATATCAAGGAAAGAAAGAAGTATGAAAATGAGAAAAAATGTGAGGGTTTCTATTTATGAGGAGCCACAGATGTAACAACATGCGGTAGCTTTTCTCGCTTTAAAAGGATTTTTGAAGCAACTATCTTCTTTTGTCATTAAATTATAATTCTATAAAATATTTTCTATAGACTTCTATTCGATAGTTTTAACAAGGTTTATAATAATTTTAAATACACTCTAATTATCGCACAGATATGTACAATGTCTAGAAAACTTTAAAATTTCAACATTCAATAACTTCCTTTTCAATTTCGAGGTGATTGTACTTATTTATATATTTTGAACATAGGATTAAAAGTCTTAATTCTCATAACGAAGTATTAAAATAGATCTATAGTCTATTATATTATGCAAAAACTACATTTAGTATATTTCATGGGCACAACTTGATGAGTTGTATTTAAACAATTAAATAGATTGCAATAAAACGAACTAAAATATTTTTGAAGCCTGGAGGCATTTAGAGATTAATGTTTCAAATTTTATAATAAAAATGAAGGCAAAGTATGTACTATTATATAAATGCCAAAAATGATATTTTATATGTTTTACATTAGAAATATTAATGTAATATGTACAACACTTCTGTGTTACGTAAACTATCTGCACAGTGCAAAATGTAAACTTTGATAAAAACAAAAATATTAACGTGCATGACCAAAGAATCCAGTTTCAAGCAAATATGCATGTATTGAGCCTTCTGGAATATATATTTATACAATGTACCTCAAAATCTAATCATAGAATTCTATTAAATTTGACGGTTAGGCTTATTATAATTTTCCACAGTGTACATTATGTTTAAGACGAAACAGAAATGGCGATAAGAAAACAATAAGTAATCATAAGAAAAAATAGTATGATGTTAAGAAAAAACTAAGTGATTAAAGAAAAAATAATTATAATGGTAAGAAGTGACAGAAGTGATCAAGAATCGAAGAATTGGTCAACAAGAATTGGACGGAGAATTAGTCGAAGAATTGGACAAGAAGTGTGAAGATAAGAAAAAAAGAATTTATAAGAAAATAAGTGATCAAAGAAAAAACATGAGTGATGTAAAAGAAAAGAATAAGTGATCGATAAAATGAAGAGATTAAGGATGGAGAGGAGTATGATGATCAGAAAAAAAATAAGTGATGATTTCTATTTAACTAAATATTGCAAACAATGAAATAAAATCCCGATTTACTGTATAAAAAATAAACGTTTTATATACAATTTTATATAAATAGGTGAATGAAACACTATCCTATAAGCTACATAAACTTTTAATCAAATATTTTTATTTTTGAATGTCGAAAATTTAAGGAAAATGGCGTCATTTTAAACAGTTTAAATTTGCCATATATGCGAAAAGAATCTCATGACATTAAATACAGATTTAAAGAAAATTGTAAATTTTGGAGGATGACTGTGACTACTCTTTGTGAAATTTTATGCTTAAAAATTTTATTTAAACTATCATCAAATGGACTTAACAATAAATATTTAGATGTTTATGAAACTATTTACACTTTCCAGTAAATTTCCATATTTTATTTGACTTCTCTGTATGCAAATATTTTACCCATTAGAACTGAAATGAATAATCACCTGATATAGTCTTCGTCAATTTTGATCGATGATTTTGTGGACTTCGTCGTTCATTAGCACAGGTAAGCATTGAAATGGCCGAAAACTTATTTAACACTAGAACGACGGAAGTGATCATTTTGACAGCATAACTTCTTTGAGAAACGATTCCTCCAAAATGGCTAATCCCAGCCCATTGCAATTTTATGACTTTTCTTATTTTCTTAAAGTTATTAAAAACACGGAAGAAAATTATTCTAGGTTTTATAATAAGAGAACAAATCAACGATCTTCTTAGAACGATGGCAACGGTCAAAGTAGTTATGTGGTCAAAATGGCCGCTTCCGTCGTTTTAATGTTAAAACAAATATTTTAAAATTTTTATAACAGAACATGAGATATTTTCCTCCAGCTAGCAAAAGTCCACAACCCTATTTTAACTTCATCCATATTATAAAATTAGCCTAATCTGTATTGTATAATTAGTCCCATCTGTATTGCAAAATTAGCCAACTCTGTATTGTAAAATTAGCCACAACTGTATTGCAAATCTAACCTTATTCATATTGTAAAATTAGTCTGATTTCTGTAACAAAATTAGTCTCATCTGTATTATAAAATCAGCTTCATCTGTATTGTAAAAGTAACCTCATCTATATTGTAAAATTAGCCTCATTTCTGTTGCAAAACCAGCTCCATCTGTATTGTATTCACCTAGATGTTAAGCTGGATACAGAACTAAATCCGTATGTTCAGTGGCAAACAGAAAGTTTTTAGAATTCATCGATGCTTAAAGCTCTTGTATTGGATTGTATTAAAATATTTTGACACGCTACAGGTCTTTTTAACCACAAAAAGGGTACTTTGACCGGTATCTGTAGTTTAACATGATTTAGAAACCACTATGAAAATGTATACTTACAAAAAGTTCTTAAACCATATACAGAAATCAAACCCGACTCTAAGCATCTAAAGGCCAGAATGAAACATTAGGACACAGGTGTACCTGAAATCTTATGAAAAGTCCCCGATAAATAGACTGTCTGCATTGTTATTCTATAAAACCTCTGAGTAAGGTATTTCTCGACTCGGAAAGTGTTATATTTTCTTAAAGATAATAATAAACTTTTATTAACTTTTCCTTTGCAGTTAAGAAATATTAAACTTTTTTTTACAATATGCTGTCGACAAAACTTAAAAAGTCACGCTGATGATCACTAATAAAATACAAAGTACTCAAAATAACTGACAAAACATTAAATCCTCAAGAGCACTTACAAAAATCTGGGCATTCGGTATCACTAATAAAACTCTAGGCACTCAGTATCACTAAAAAAATTCGGAGCATTCAAGTGTTTCACTTTTATCCTGAGCGCATCGAATTTTGTCGTAAAGGGTGTTAAATTAATGTTCTGGACTGTCGCGGTTTGGAGGTAATTATTTTAAAACGTCCAACAGAAAAATTATTTTATCATATTAAATTAATGTCCCATAGGTATATGGAAATCGCTTTTTATTTGCATGACTAAATTTCCACAGAGCTTTTAATTAGTACGTTTCAAATAAAGACATGTAAAAACCTCCTTTTATTTTTTTTCTTCCATATATAATGAAATTTATACAGGCTTTCAAGTAAAACCCTTCTTCGGGCCAATATCTTACGAAATGTTAACAGCTAACTATGTACTTCTTGTTCCGTTGTATAGGAAACACCCCATGGCCCACACAAAGAGACCAGAGGGGGATCCAGTAGCCTCATTTTTGAAGGGTTAGGGGGACCATCTCGGCTCCTTTTGCAGATAGGGGGGAAATTAATTAGAAAGTTGTAGAGCTAATCAAATTTAATACAAAAATGTTTTAGATCCATAAAAAATATGGAAAGGGTTACTCTAAGTGCAAAAAAAAGCGAAAAGCTGTCTTATTCACTGTGTCCGGGATATATTTACATAAAGTTGAAATATCGTGTTTGATGCTGATTCCTCAGAGAACATAAATGACATGTAAAGGAGGTAGGTATACCAACACTTTGTGAAACAGTGAGGGGAACCGAATGCTTTGCAACTTATGTTCACTATATTTGCATGCAAGTTTCCTATTAGATCACTACTTCCGCACTTTATGCAAATTCTTCATCTGTGAGGGTATTTAAGGAAGGAGGAATGTTTATTGCAATGTACATGGTAATAAATTGTCTGTTATGTATTCACATATTGTTGCCGTGTTTAAATACTGTTATTGCTTTGTGATGTTTTTATTTTCTAGGGGTGGCTGCCAGGTTTCTTTCCGTCTTTTGTTATGTGACTAAAACATTTTTATACTAAATTTGACTCTCTCTGCAGGTTTCTAATTGATTTTTCCCCTTATCTGCAAAAGCAGCCAAAATGGTCTCCCTAACCTCCCAAAATACTGGAGCCACGGGGATCTCATTGTGTGGGCCATAGAGGATTTTCTATACAACTGCACAAGAAGTACATAGTTAGCTGCTATAGTTTGTGAACGATTGTCCTGAGGCAGAACTTTCCTTGTAGTCCTGTATATAAAAGCGACTGAAATGATAAAGAACTAAATTGCATATTATTTAAGATATAGTTCGGTTGAAAACTTCTATCTCAGCTTCTAAAATAATGTATATTTTTTTTAAGTTGAAAGAAATTAGTTAAGATTCACCGAGCTGTTCAATACGATATAGAATTAAATCCATGTGTTCAATTGAAGGCAGAAAGTTTTTAGAATTCAACAAAAAATCATTTTTGAATCGATGCTCAGAGCTCTTGTATTGGATTGGATAAAATTATTTTTGAACTCTACAAATCTTTTTAACCACAAAAAGAATACTTTGACTGGACTCTGTAGTTTAACATGGTTCACAAAATACTATGAAAATGTATACTTATGAAAAGTTCCTAAACCATATACAGTATTCAAACTCGACTCCATGGATCTAAATGCCAGAGTGTAAACGGTTCGAACACATGTATTCTTAGTTTATAAGTTCTTGAACCATATACAGTATTCAAACTCGACTCCATGGATCTAACTGCCAGAGTGTAAACCATTTGAACACAGGTGTAACTGGAATCTCATAAAAAGTCCCTGATAAATAAAATGGCTGCATTTGTTATTCTATAAAACCTCTCAGTAGGGTATATCTTGACTTGAAAAGTGCTGCGTTTTCTATAAGAAAATAATAAACTTTCATACTATCGACAAAACTCAAATCACGCTAAGGATAACTGATAAAACACTAAGCACTCAGAATAACTGACAAAATATTAAGCCCTCAAGAGTACTAACAAAACTCGGTTCAGAATCACTAATAAAACTCAGCACTTAGGATCACTAACAAAATTTGGAGCGTTCAGGGGCTTCAATTTTATCCGGAGCGTGTAGAATTTTGTTGACGCTATGGGGTGCTAAAATAATGTTCTGGACTCTCGCAGTCTGGAGGTAATTAATTTAAAGCTTCCAACAAAAAAATTGTTTTAAAACTTCCAACATGTTGAAATGAAGTACCATGGGTATATGAAATCGCTTCTTAATTACATGACTAAATTTCCACGCAGGTTTTATTTTTATGCGTTTCAAAATTAAACATGCTTCCTTTTATCTTTTCTTTCATATATAATGAAATTTATTCATAAAAAATACTGAAATGGTAAGGTAGTTAAATATATATTATTTCAGATATAGTTTAGTTGAAAACTTCTGTCCCAACTTCTAAAATAATCTATAAGTAGAAAGACTTTATTTTACATCTTACTTATGACTAATTTGTTGTAATTCAATCATTTCAATTTCTTATCGTATTATATTAAAATAAGTAGTAATCAAGCTAAAAAAGTTTTCAAAATTATCAGAAAAATAAACACATGGGTAACAAACAATACATGAAAGTATTTCCAAGAACATTCAAATAATGAGTAAAGCGCATTATTTTGCATACATTAAATAATGAACGAGTTTGCAACGTAAAATGCAGCGCAAATTAAAACAAATACACATACGTACATTTCGGGAATCCGTGAATTTCCTTCTTCAATGCAAAAGTCTGGATCTGTTCTGGACCATGGCATTCATACCTGGAATTTTTGCAATGAAGAAGAACGTCCACGGATTTTCGAAACTTACATATAAACCAGTTCACCATTTAAATAATGGTTTAAAAATTTTTATTGCACTGTTTTAATAATTAAAATTATATTGCAATGAAAAGGACCATAAAAGATAAAATATTTCTGGTCACTTACCTTTATGTGTAGGGTCTATTCCATCTAAAATCCCAGCACAAAATATTCAATATTTATAAATTTTTAATGAAGAAGATATACTAATGTTTAATGTCAGAAATTAGTCAATAAACTATATCTGTATATCCATCTCAATTGTGCGTGAGAATTTCTAAAATAATTGTAAAATTCTTTAGAAATTCTGACGAATATCACTGATAAAAATAGAATTTAAATAATATGCATATAAAACTTAATATTACAGCATAAAATTCACATTATATTCTAAAATACAGATTAAAACATTCAGAATATTCTACAAAATTAAAACATTCAGAATATTCTACAAAATTAAAACATTTAGAATACTGTACAAAATTAAAACATTCAGAATATTTTACAAAAGTCACCTAATATATCATTAGTCATATATATGCAAAACATTTAAAAAAAACTTTCACTTTGAGTACTTCAGCCAATATTTTCCATTTTACATAGTTCTACTATCTTTAAATATCAGCATAATAGATTTTTAAAAACTAACATTTTAAAATGAAGCAACATAAAAGTTCTTTGAAATCAATGATTTTGAAAAACTTTTATTTCAACCCTTACAATACTCTACTTTAGCCTCAATAGTCGCCATATATTTTGAACATTGTAACCTTAAAAATGTTCCCTGTAATTTCCCCTCTTTCTTATATCTCATTAGCAACACATTTGGTAATTTTAATTGATGTCTAAGCAATTGTAAATAATCTATTGTAAATAAAAAATGTAAAACTTGTTTTTCACATTTTAAAAATATTTTTAAATTATTTATTAAACTACGTTATTTTTTAAATATCTATGTTAAATTATTAGGAATTTTTTTTAAATATTATATCTTTTTAGGAATATTTATATGATTAAACGTTAAAGAATTAAACATTAAAAGAATTTAAAATATCTGTAATTTTAAAATTTTTGCTTTAATCAGAAATTACTTAATTCTAACACGAAGTTATACAAAACATCTAAAATTCCTTTACTCTCCTTATTACTTCTCGTTTAAAAAACTAACTATATTATAAACATCATACTTGTATTACCAAACGTAAAAGTCTAAATAAAAAGAAATAAAGTGTTCAGAAAATCTTTTATAATGATTTTGTAATTCATTTTGATTTCTATAACAGTTTTTTGCAGCAAAGGAAAACCAAAAAAATTCCAAAACGAGTATTCCAGTATTTTTTAATTTTCATAAAAAAGTAACAAAACAAAAGCTTGCATTTAATTCCTTCGACATGCTAATAACCTAAAAAAATAGCAACTGTAAAATCCAATTTTCTGCAATAGTTCGAAATTTTGATTTTTATTACAAATTTTAAACGATTGATAACTGTAAAAATTCCTAAAACTATATCTATATTTTCACTGTTTTTTTTTTCTACACAAAGGAAAAAAAACTGGAAAAAATATTATATCTGTTACTTTTCTCTTAAATGGGAACAAAGCGACAAAATTTGCATTTGATATCTACGACCAATATTCTACCTGCCAAAATCAACTGTAAAAGCCATTTTCCCGCAATAGTTCTTACCTGTGATGCGGAGCTTGTATTTCTTGTACCAGGTTGGATAAGTCTTTCACAGTAACATCCCTCTAAGAAAATTGCTCCAGAGGGCCTGGTAGAGCTTTCATTCTCATAGTAAAAAAGCAGGTTTTGATAAAGGACAAACCATCTTAATTGCCATTTGTTATTGTCAGAAGTGCGCTTGAACAATAACCCCCGCTTACAAGAGTCATGAAGTGCCTTCTCTGCCAGATGCAACAGTTGAATCTCGTTAAACCTCATGATTTCTCAACAAAAGATATCTTTTATCTAGATTAATTCGCAAATAAAATCGCAAAAAACTAATGCGCGACAATATTACGATTCTTTCTTCCGTTAAGTCATGGCAGTTGTTGAGTTTTTACTGTCCTCCAGCCGCCCCAAAACTTTCCAGAAATTTCTGCGGCAGTCGTCGACTTGCAGGTTCTTTCATCATTTTTGCCAGGCGCTAAAACCCTGGGCAAAACTAACGGCCGCACCAACGCCACCACCTGAAAATCGCGCAAAACTCGCTAAGATATGACTGGGGAGCGGAGAAAGAGAAAGGGGTGCGGTGGGAGAAATTCCGGCGAGCGCTTTTCCAAAAAACCAACTCACTCCGAAACACGGAAACTCGGAAAAATCATTCCACAGGTCTTTGCAGATCAAGATATGGCTGCGGGGAACTTCTCCCAAAAGCGGGTGAACAAAATATTCCTAGGGGGAAAAAGCGGTCAACACAGCAACAGGAAAAAAACTATTGTTCCTTTTATGGGTATATTGGCAAGTTATTTTTTTTGTTCAAAGTCCCGGATACCTGTGGAGCTTGGTACCTAAACTACTGTCCTAGCTGAAGGTATCTGCGGCTCTGCTTTCGGCTCTAAAATCCCTGCCGTCATGCCTCTCACGGTGGGGAGGCGCCACGTTTGGCGAAATATCGATAATTCTGGCTTGAGCTATTGTTTCATGCATTCCATTACATTAAAATAGAGCTTTGCATACTGCGTAATTGGTAAAGTATACGCACAAATTTAATTCAACATTTAAATAATATTTATTTATGAAAAACATGTAGCATCTTTAAATATTTTACAGTAATGATTTTTACATTCTCTGCGCATTTCAAAATGCAGTTTTCCAACACAATTAATATTCATAAATCTGACAAAATGCTATGTATGTTTAATGAGCGAAAAGAGTATTACGTTAACTCAAAAAAATCAAAACATTTTAATTTATTATGAAATGCATTTTCAATACACATCACTAAAGTATTTTATGCATTAAAAGTAACCATTATGGCGATGATGCATTATGTATTATGCATGTTTTATAAATTATTGTAAAATGCGTTAAATTTAATAAGAGCATTCTGATCAACGTTAAATCAAGAGTTAAAGATGATAAAATTTTTCTGAGAACTTCGTTGCAATAAAAAATACATATCTTCATTTCAAGGGCATATAAGTTTACATTTAATTTTAAACACATTCTTAAAAAATGTAATGCGCTAAAAAAATTCACTATCTTGAAAATTAAAAATTAAAATTATTTTGAAACAGAAATTTTGCTTTTGAGAAGTAGACAAATTATTCAGAATTTATAATCTAGGCAATCTTCTATTGATAAAAATCATAGAAATTATAGCCAATTTACACACTTGAGTATTTAAATTAATGATGCACCACGGATATATATACTGTTTATTAAATATTATCTTAAAAATAAACTCCAAAATGCAATGTAAATTATACTTTGAATTATTTTATGTACATTTTTAAATAAACAATAGTGTTAAAAAATTCTTAACATAATATAACGGTAGAAGTTTCTATTTTTTACTTTCCGAATAAAAATCGGAAATTTAAAATAGAGTATATGACGGATATATGTAGTATTGTCAGTCTAAAACACGAATCAACAATTTTAGCATGGTGTACATGTGTGTTTTGTGTCTCTCTGGGTCTATGTTTGACAGTATAATGTATGTGTTAGATCTAACTCAATAATTGCGCCCTGGTTTTTTACATTATGCAATTTATGTAACTGCATTTCCCGCGCATGGTGAAAATCTTATATTATTTAATCTGAATAATCACTTAATAATAATGCTTCTTGAATCATTGAATCAGTAAATTCAATTTAACAAGTAAAAGCAAAAAGTAGCTTTTAAAAATAGCTTCTTTTATTATCTGTATGTAATTTAAATGTATAAAAAATGTATTTATTACAATAGAATAACCTAAATATATGAAACACAACGACATACCAAATTTAGACTTTCTAGCTGCTCTGATTCTCGAATTATTACCAAAAAATCGAGTACATACCTATGGTGTACCAAGGATGGGCTGGGCCAATGAAATTCATTTTGTTTGAGATTCTAAATCCAAAACATTAAAATATACCATGAAAGATAACGATATTCCAAATGTGAGCTGCTTTCGATCTATTCCGGAACACGAGTTATTCCATAAAAACGAAAACAGTTCAATAACGAACCCAGGACTGACCAACTCGATAAGGTTCCAAATCCAAAGAATTAAAATAGGAGACAAAGGACAACGATATACCAAATTTGAAGTTTCTAGCTAAACTGATTCTACAAGTTTGCCCTAAATACGGTGCATTTCTATGACGGTCCCAGGACAGGCTAGTTGGATACGATTCAAATTCTTGAAATAAAATATACAACAAAAGACAACGACATATCAAATTTGAATTTTCTAGCTGCTTCGGCTCTCCAGCTATTATTTAAAAGCAACTGCATTCCTATAGAGGGCAAAGGACTGGCTAACTGGATAAGGTTCAAAATACAAAGAGCTAACATGTATAAAAAAAACAACAGTATACCTAATTTTACGTTACTGTGATTAATGAAACCTGTTTAGTTGGAGCCTCAAAGAATTAAATCACACTGGTAAGCACCAGATCAAGTTAAATAAATATAAGATTTTAAAAATTGGGACATTTTCAGATATACCTTAGGTATTAAAACCTTAGGTAGTAAAGCTACCTGAGGTAGTAAAGTATTTGTCCAATTCAGGAGCTTGCAAGTCCTTTTGTCGATGAACGTCTGCTCATAGAATTAAAACAGGTTTGTGAAACTGCTATCTAAAATGATCAAAAAATAAAAATACTTCATTAGTAACAGCATATATAATTGATAAAAATTATCAATCAGTTTCAAATTTGCTTTTAATTTTTTCTGGTTGACATTTTATATTTTGTTTTCCGATACCGGTTGTATCTTTAATTGTAAATATTTATTTCTCTTGATAGAGTTTTTAATTATTTTTCTGCAAAAGGCTGTTACTTTAATAATTAACTGTTTTAATTAAAGAATGTGACTTTAAGCACAGTCACTAATGAATAAGGACACAACGTAAAATGCTGCATAAATAGGATTAAGTACGCTGACGTACGTTTCTAAAATATGTGGATCTCCTTCTTCAGTGCGAACAAGCCTGAAACTGAACTTCCAAATGAGAGCTAGACTATGCCGACCAAATAGATTTAAATATGAATTAAATTTCAAGTAACCTAGTTAATAATATATCAATGACATATTTCTTTAAGATATTTCATGACCATGCCTAATTATTTGTTTCGAAATTCGCTTTTTTGTCACTCCGTACATTTAATTCATTCACTCTGTATTTAACTTATTTTTACTTACTTGCTTCTCAAGCTCATTTTTTCCCTGTTGGATTCTGTCATTAAGCCATTTACTATTTGGCCGACATTGTGTAACTCTTATTTGGGCTTTGAGGTAGGTCCAGGCTTGTTTGCATCGAAGAAGGGAATCCAAAGATTTTCTAAACATATGCCTACTTATTTAACCTAATTTACGTAGCATTTTGTATTATCTCCTAATTCATTATTTTACAACTGTGTTTTTCTTTCTGATACAGTTAACTAATTTGTTATTTGAAACGGTATCTGTATTTACTTGTCAGTTGTCTCTCTATGATTGATAGCAACGCATTTTGTTTCTAAAACCGTTTTCTCCCTTCATTTGTATATTATTTCACGTCTGATGCATATAGCTGGTTTATTTTACGAAACCAGTGGGTCTTCTTTAATTTTGTTTGGTACTACTAATTTTTGCATATTACTAATCAATTTCAATGCTTTAAACGTTATTTTGCAATCTAGTTCTGTTCATTTTACTCTGTTTTATACGGGTTTTTTTCTTTTTTTGATTAACCAAATTTGTTTCTAAATGGCAATACCTATCTTCCTGGTTCACATGAACATTACTTTATAAGTAAAAAATTCTTTACCTTTTCTGAGTGACTGCTATGTCTTATTTATTCCAACGAAGGTTTTGCCTTTAAAACAGGTTGATATTTTAAATCAATTACTTATGCTGCTTTTAACAAAGAATTGTTATTTTAACGAATAATTGTTTTTGACTTATATATTATCTGCAATTATATTTGACTTATATATTACATCTGCAATATTTTATTATTGGTATTTAATTCAAATTCAATGAATATATTTTAGTATACGATAATTTACTGATTAATTACTAAAAGACCTAAACACATGATTTCACCTAGACTTTAACTTATTATTTCTTGCTTAATGCATTACATTAGCTTTAATTGCGCAAAATAACAAGGTACGTATTTAAAGTAGCGAATTTTTAGTTTATGTTAAATTTTCATTTTTACTTGACAACCTCGCGTATTTTAAAATGGGTGTCTGCAAAAATCCCCCCCCCCCCCAAAAAAAAAAAGAATTAGTATCTCGAAAATGGTCCTCTTAGAGAAATGGAGTTTGTTTTTATTTGTTTTGTCGTAAATAATTACGTATGAAACAAGCATTTAAACAATACATATTTAGTTTCTTATTTTCGATGTTGGTGATTTTTGCGAGCCGTTTCATGAAAAAAAGACGGTTCTATTTTTTCAAATTGTACCAAAATCTAATCAGCACCACAGTAATCCCCAAGTTACTGACCTACTAAATATTTTGAGATTTGTCGAATAGATTTTGAGCTAGAGTGGAGAAATATATCGCGGCAAGTATAAACAAACAGACAAACACACACACACGCAGTGAGAAAGTTACGGACTCATACACAGACGTTAAAATTAGTGAATTCGTATTCTATAATGTCCAAAACGTAAAAATCCGTCGAAAACTCAAGATTCGAATTTCAAACATATTCCAATACTTTTCCTATTCATTACTTAGTATTGTAGGGAAAGTAATATTCAAAATGAATAGCATATTTCAGAATAAATCTCAAAAATTCTCATAAAACTGTTGCATTTTTTTCTTGGAAATATACATAAGCTTTGGAATTATTTCTATATTTTACAAAATATCTTATCGGAATTTGTAATACAATATGAGTTGATAAGTATCATACTGTACCAATTAGTTCTCATTAGTAAATTTAAAGAATTCAATTTTCAGAATTTTTGTCTCCCCGATTGAAAATTTCAATCTAATTGATTCAACATAAAACTACTTTAAAAGAAACTGTATGGAGATTGAAGTTCATTCTACACATGCTTTAGTACCCATTTTATGTTCGGATTTATTGTTAACAAAATAAACCATATCGTATTTTATAAAAGTATCAACAATTGTAAAACGTTCGGACACGTGTGTTAAAATAACTTTACTTGTTTGCTTTTATACCTTTCTTTACTTGTGCTTGCATTGTAACCATTACTACTTCATTCGACATTAAGATTGCACGTAAAATACACCATAACAAAAGAAATTGCATCTCCGTTCAAGTTTATGTAACAAATAAATAATGTTTAAATAGTTTTATAGAATTTATTGTCTGAAGTTAATAAAAAGATTCTTTCCGAATTCGGAAAATAAATTGCAGTTGACAACACAAAGCAACCAATTATATGTATAAATGTATATTTATTGCACAAATGATATTCAAATATTATTCCCTTGAATATAGACGTACAAACTACACTTTTATGGTATATTCTACTACTTACTATATTATTCAGGGAATAACCTTTTTTTTTCTCTACAGAAAATAATGTTGGGAATAAATAAATCTATGAAATGTTGTGCAAATATATGTATAAAGCACGTGACCGTTAAAAAAAATCTGGCCATCACTGACCGGAATTGTGCCAGAATATCTCAAATAGTATTCGACAATAGTATTCAAATAGTATTCGGTATAGTAGTCGACTTAAAACCCACAAGTGTTCGATTCCTACTTCTGCACATTTTTCAACTTTCACATTTCCCACATTTGCAAATTTTATCTCTTGAAATTTAATAGTATTTCATTTATAATGAACTAGATGCTGTGCCCACAGCAAGCGGTTCTTTTTTTAAAGAACATAAACAAAATAACTCAATAACTACGCAATTAAGCCTCAAATTAGCATCATTGCTCTGCATTTGGACCGGTAAGCAGATGTTTGCTAATAAGCGTCCAATATGAATAACAAAAAACAGATTTACCAGTTGTGACATGGCATGCAAATGGTCAGTATGTACATGTATGTTTGTATACATAATGAATCCCAGTCAACATTGGGTGAATTTTCTAGTATATTAAGTGCCATACAGACATTCTGGTCGTATATTCTTCCTATTATACTATAAATGAGAAATAAATTTTATTAATTTTGTTCCATTGGTCAGTAGAGAACATTATATAAACAATTCTATATAGTGTATAATAGCGTAATTATATCCCAATTATATACTTATTAAATTACTGA
The DNA here is from genome assembly GCA_951213105.1 of Amaurobius ferox. NCBI lineage: Eukaryota > Metazoa > Arthropoda > Arachnida > Araneae > Amaurobiidae > Amaurobius > Amaurobius ferox. Next base: position 78,587,341 of record OX578134.1, on the reverse strand, counting down.
TATGTTTTCCTTCTTATACAACTATGATCTGATGATGTCAACAGAAATCAATGTATTAAAACCTGCTATCATAACTGCTAAAGACTCAATATATTGAAAACCTGCTATCAGACGACAAACTTTAATACAATTCTAAAATCCATAAATTCTAAAATCCATCTAATGTCATTCTGGTATAGTTAAAATGCATAAATAAATTAATTTGGGAAGATTAGAGTACAACAAATTAAAATTAATATATGTAGAAAATTAATATACATAAAAATCGTTAATCAATTATACGATCGATATCAATAAATACGATAAAAAAATCTATTTTACTTAATTATATTGCAATGAAGATATATCATGTAATTTATGCACATTTAAAATACAAAAATATGGCTTATAAACTTCTAGAAATAATAAAGTATAATTTTAGACAAGCATAAATTAAAACTGCTTTATAAAGTTGTTCCAAAGTTATATCATTTGCATTATGCACATTAAGTAAATTTATATTTAATAAAGTTCTTAGTATACTATCATAACATTTTAGAGAAAAAATTAATTAAAACAGTTTTATGAAGTTTCTTTTCATAAATTTTTAAGGGCGTTTTCTGATTTTTAAAGGCATTTTTCACGATTTTAAGGATTAAATTTTATATTTCAAGAAAACTCTTTTGAAATTTTTATGTCACCAATATAATAGCATTATATAATTATTCGCATAGGCATCCCTCCTTTAGCAGTATGACTCCATGTAACTGTTGCAAAAATGATATACTTGCTCTCTAACATAAGGCATTTAATTATAAATTTATTTTACATAGAATCAACTTCGATATAAGATTTAGAATTTATTTTTTCACTTTACATAGGGAATAAAATGTTTCAAATGAAAATTTTCTACAACACTTCAAATTGCAATATTTCAATTTGCCACATATTGACCTTTCGTAAAATGAAAATTATTCGCTGTAATAATTTTTTTTGTGGAATAAATATCTCGAGATTAAATAGACAAACAACGATAAACGCTGGAATGACACTTTGAAGTTTATATACACTTTTATATTTGATCTTTGAAATTGGAGTTTTTTCACCTCTCAAATATTTGAAATCGAATAATAGTAAATTTTATATAGATTTTGAAGTATGGTGCAGTAATTAAAAAATATCAATAGTGGTTGTTTATAATTGTATGTAAAGAGATACCGAATGAAGCATTTTTAGTTTTATTTTTCATTAATGTATTTGGTACAAACTGGACATGCTCGCCAACAGAACACTTTTAAGAACTTGAGTTCCAATTGAGAGAGAGAGAGTAATGATGAACATATATACTCTCTGTGGAAAGTTGTGGAACAAGTACGTCACTCGCGAAGTTCTTATTCAATCTACAAAATTCCAGAAGTTGACAAAATTCACCAAAAGTCGTCAAGTTGACCACATTTCGCCAAACTCATATCTAACATCACCGAATGTGTCGCTAAAGCTACGCAACTCGAACTCTCAAATTATAGCAATGGCTTATTGTTAGGTACACCTAACAGCATGGTAACACTTACGTTATATACCCGTGACATTTCTTTCATGATTAACTCTGTATCCCGCGCCCTACGAAGTTTCACACCAATAAAATCTAAAATGCATGCTGTTAGGAGTACCTAACAATAAGCCATTGCTATAACTTGAGAGTCCGAGTTGAGTGTCTTTAGCGACACATTCGGTGATGTTAGATATGAGTTTGGCGAAATGTAGTCAACTTGGCGACTTTTGTGAATTTTGTCAACTTCTTGAATTTTATTGATTGGATAAGAACTTCTCGAGTGAAGTGTTTGTTCCACAACTTTCCACAGAGAGTATATATATTCATCATCACTCTCTCTCTCTCAACTGGAACTCAAGTTCTTAAAAGTATTCTGTTGGCGAGCATGTCCAGTTTATACCAAACTGCTGGACGTACTCGCCAACAGAGAGCTCCATAATTTAGAACTGCTGAAGATTTGAATAATCTGAAACACTTCTCGAAATATCCAACAATGCCCCCAATTTTCCTTAAATATTTTTTATATTATTTATCTCACTAACCCAATCTCTACTCTACAATTGTCCATATTTTAACACTTTACAACATAGTTGAAAAGTGGTTATGACTTTGTTCATTCTGTCTGTCTGTCCGTTCGCACGATAACTGCCTTAAAAATGGTTTTATCAAAATGAAATTTTAGTATGTTGGTCAGACGGTCTGTGGGACCTATGGGAATATAAATGAATAATATCACCCAGTTAGTTTTGGACTGAAACCGGGATGAAAATATGAAATACATTGAATCCTGTGGGACCGAATTTTTCAAACATTTTTAAGCGAATTTAAAATTTACAAATTGCTTCGAAAGTTTTAGGGAATATTCAAATTATCCCATAAAAATATAAAAAAATTTCATCAAAATATAATTGGAAGTATTTTAAATAAAAATTAAAATAATAATTACACCCATATCATATTCCAGGCCAACGGCCGTACCGTGCTGAAAACACCGGTTCTCGTTAGATCACCGAAGTCAAGCAGCATCGGGCGCGGTTAGTACTTGGTGGGTGACCACCTCGGAACACCGCGTGCTGTTGGCCATCTCGGGTGCGGTATCCCCGTGGTTTGCGCGCTGGATTTGCAAGCTGCCACAAATGCCGCCGTGTTCATGCGGAGTACGATCACGTTAAACATGTGGGTCCGTAAGTCCTTCCGAGAGGTTGGTGGTAGGGGAAGGAGGGTACGGTCCCTGTGGATGCCTCCCCCACTGGGTTCCGGTCTAAATTGGGTGGCACTTCCCGGCCGTCCATACAGTTACCTTACACCTTTCTGGTAAGTCGGACGGTCTGGGTCTCAACAACAACCCATATCATATTCCGGCCTTCCAAATAGTTGCTCAAGTCCTCAGGATGAGTCGGACGGTCTGGGTCTTCTACCCATATCATATGAAGAGATCACGTGACCACTACAAAATGAAATATAGCATCCATCTTGTGCCAAAATCGTGATTTTAAAGCTACTTTTAATTTATATTTAGTGCTGTATCCGTCCTAAAACCGCTTTATTTTTGCTAAATTTCTGTATATCTATATTTTGAAACAGTGCGATTACAATATAGTTGAGTTTAAATGATCAATGCCATCCATCTTGTGTCAAAATCGTGATTTTTAAAGATCTTTTTAATTTATATTTAGTGTCGCAGCCGTTCTAAAACCGCTTTATTTTTCTTTTTTCTGTGCATCTATATTTGTGCCAACGCAACTACAATATTTTTTAATTTAAATAATCATCAAACTTTGATTATTTCTACAACAAAGCCGGATTTTTACGTATAGAGAATATAAACACATCAAGATGTAAGGTGAGTTGTATAAGAATTGCTGAATTTCTTTAACGCAAAATTATTTAGCTCTGGAGTCTGCAATATAGCTGATATGAATGAAACATCCATTGATTTTGCATAGAGAAGCAAACGAACCTATTGCTTTTTTCGATGAAGATTTAAGCATGCAGTTATACAGTACTTTTACATCCATGGTAAGATTAAGTTTTTAGGTAAAATAAATTATTGTAGTATTGTAATAATTTTAAAAATATCGCCGCTGAATGAAAGGACTGGAAAACGGTTATGAATCAAATTCACTGCTTTTATATAGAGAGCCAGGTGATTTATATTTCGATGACGTTATTTGAATAAAGCTCATTTATTTTTGATGAAGTTTTCAAATATAATAAATAGTAGTATTATGATAATTTCAAAAATATCACTGCTGAATGCATCGCATTTTAGAGATGTTTAAATAAAACTGCTTTTCAGTTGGAAAGTGTTTCATAATCAATGCTTTATGCATGATTGATCTTTCTCTTTTCTTATTAAGTGTTTTCGTTACATGTCATCAGATGGTCAAAACATCAGTTATTCTAATACTTTTCTACGTCATTTTTAATAAAACAATTGTGATGAAGGAATCCCATATTTTTTGATACGTAACCCTGGGAGGGAAAAGGTCAATTGTAATGTACTTGAAATGTATATAATGGTTTTGGTATTATGTATATAGCTATGCCTCTGCACAGACGAAATTGGGATTTTTGGCGCCTTTGGGTTGTATGCTCACTTGACATGCATTGTAAATATTCAGAGAATTAATTGCAGCAAAATGTCAAAATTGAGCTACAAATCTCTGAAGATTTATAGCCCTGTCAGGTGTGGCTCGTGTCGGGGTCCGGTCCTTGGACCACCCGGTTTTTAGTAAGCCCTCTGGTTCTTTTATTTTAGTGGAGCGCATAAAAAATGAGCGTCACTTCGAAAACCAATGGTGTGAAGCAAAATTGGACCGCCTTTTTTTATTGCACTTGGAAAACAGCGAATGGGAATTGGGGGACTTCCTCCCGTTTTTGTCGTTCCCCTCGTCTTAAAATTTCTGGAACTTTTTAGTAAAATGTAAAACATTCAGATGCTTTTCTGATCTCGAGAGAATAGCACTCCAAGTGCGTGACACTTGTGTTTTTGGGAAGCCGATCCGGCATGTATTTTGATGCATTTCAGACACGGTATCCGTGGCCCCTATCTAGGGCGGCCAATGCTTTCTGCTAGGATCCGACGTCGTGTGTCCGGTGATGTATGGCGACTCGTAGCCAAAACGAGCCAGAGCCTAATTCAGCGCGAGGGCGCAATTCTTCAGGCGGTGGCGACCAGTGAACTAAAGAAAAGTCGTCATATTTTTGGGTGTCGCAGTGCAACACAGCTCTGCCTCTAAACGGCGTGGTGTGGGACCTTTGCTCCCTTAGCCACATTCAAGCCGTGGCAACTGTGATACTGCATGGACGGAGTCTTTGCGGAGCATCAATCCCTGGCTCCTATACAGCAGACGAACGTCAACTGGGTGTCATCGAATGGATTCAGTGAGGTCCGTGGCAGATAATTTCTACTGAAACCTAATTGCTCTTGACTTATGTTAGCGTCTGTACGCAAGCTTTTATGAGCCGCTGGGCGTAAGCCAACGTTAAGAGGAGAAGAATTGAAGTGGACAGTGTGCCCATCTCCGGAATAATCCTTGTCTGGACTATCGTCACCTGTTTTACCTCAACCGAACTGCTCAGACTGACAGTGTTTTTCATGAAACATCCAATACTGAACTATCTTTTCAAATGATCTTGCCGCCCATTTCCAATGTGCAGAGTGATTGCTACCAACACCTTTGAGTGTCATTTCTTCTGTAATGAAGGTATGGGAATTATATTTGATTTTAAATGTTTTATAAGTAATGTGTAACAGTATTTTGATGTGATCTACAGTGTTTAAGGGTAACTTTAAGCTTCATGGGATATTTGCCTAATAAATTTTGTTTTCTTCAAAAGTAATTAAAGGCCAGTTTTGGATAATTAAAAAAAACATACAAATTAATGTACAATTAACCGTTCACCCCAAGGTCAAGCTGGGTAATTGGGAAGTAACTGTAATTGTGTATATTGTTTATTAACGTTCATTGAGATTTCATGTGTTCTTGTAATAAATTGTTAAGTGGCCACAAAAAGGAAGTGATTCTTTAATTAGGGAATGCAATTTACTTAGGTCCAATCGGACACCACTATACGTAACGCGGTTGAGCTGAGTGAAACTATTGGTGAGTAATATTAGTGTATTTATGTGTTCTATTTTTGTATTTATGCGTAAAAGTCACCTCATCACAACAATAGTTTCTATTTATAAGTTTTATTCGGATTTCTGAAACTCTTCTATGTATTAACTTAATAGCTGATCGACTATCACTTTTTAAAATTAAATTTAACTCTACAAACTGAGTTAAACTTCTGCCGGTACATTTTCCATCCATTTAACATATCACAATGCTTCACTAAGAGCTTACTTCGGCTTCTTGAGTATAAAGAACAACGGCGCTTTGTTTGCTACTTTTCCAATGAATTAATGAGCCGCTTATAGTGTACCCTGAAAAATATTTGCGTTTTCTGTACAATTCCAACATGATTCAAAGATTGCTTGTAGTAACTTGCCCGTATGTTCTATCATGCATTGAATAGTAATCTTCAATACCTTTGAGGGAAGCATAAATTTACTTTACTGCAGATAGATGACAGTTTCTTGGATATTTTGAATACTAAGATAATTTTTGAGTGAAAAATATATCACCTGGTACCTACTGGAAAATATATCAAGAGCCAATCACTTAGTGATAAATCTTCTAATTAATCATCTCTCACATTTTTCAAAATCTTCCCCTAGATTACTTGGCATTTTTATTGAATGGCAATCCTGAAAATTGAATTTTCTGAAATTTTTCTAACATATAACCCTTTGAGATACTGAAACTCCTTCAACTTTTTCTATCAGTTTAAGAAATAAGATCCTTTACTCCTAAATACTGATATTAGTTATGATTCCGTATAGAATCTGATTACCGGTCGCTGCTACAAAAATATCATATATGTAAAAACTCCAATTACATATCCTTAATCCATATTATAGGGACATACGCATGGATCCCAATCTGATCTTTTTAAACCGATTCTGATTCAAAGTTTGTTGCGCTTGACATTCTAGCATCTACCCGATTGCAGAACTCCATAAAAACATTTAGTAATTCACACACATTTTCTAGTCCTTTCGGAATAAATACTATAGTCAAAAAATGTTTCAAAACTGCTGTTGAAAAAAATTTAAATTAACATAAAATAATCTTACAAATAATACAACATATTAAAAATACAACATAAAATACAATTTAGGCAACAACCGGTTCCGAAGACAAAACAGTCTTCTTCTTCAGGACAATTTATGAGACCAGAAATCATGTATACATTTTTCTATGTGGATTTATGATACCTAGCAGACCAGACAATGGCATCAGACTGCAAGACGCCAATGTATTGCAGCCCTGACCCGAGAGGTCAGCAAGTGTCATAAATAAGGGGGCTTCAAGTGCAGATTGGGTCGACCCAGAGCAATTACTAGAGGCTGAAGTAAAACCATGGGATTGGTTAAAAGGTTAATCAATATGGAAGTGTTACCACGTCGCCCTGAGGTCAACGAATGGTAGCCGAAGAGGCGTATCAGACCTCAGGCAAAGAGAGGTGGCAACCGAGAGAAGGTTCTACAGATTCAGATGCAAAAATTACGGTAACAGATCAGTAATAGATCAGATTCAGTTGTATTCATAGCAATATAATGAGAGTAATGAAACAGAGATGAAATGAGAACAGATTCAGTTGTATTCACAGTATTCAGGGTAATAGAGTACGAGAACAAAGAGAGAGATATGTAGCAGAGATGAGAACAGATGCAGATGTGAAACGGATGTCATTCAGAGTAATGTAGTGCATTAATGTAGTGCATTCTAATGTAGGTCATTCAGAGTAATGTAGACATGCATAAAAATGGTGAGCTAAAGTGCCCATTGAAACAGCTAAGGCGTCCATTGAAATATTCATGAAGTTACGGGCTGTGTGTCCATATCCAAAGACAAAATTGAAGGTATGTATCTATCAAATATTGTAAAAAGTCATAACCATTTTGATAATAATAACTTACCTGGTCTCACATGTCCAATCTCCTCCTTAATTATATGTGGTAATTGTTGTAATTAATTTAATAAAGAATAGAATGATCTTAAATAGATAATGTTATTTTAAAGTTAAAATGAGTGCGGTTAACTGTGAGTAGTATTATATTAATATATTATATTCCAGGAACTCGTACTAAAGATTTTATGGTGGGTTAGTGCGGAATTTCAAAGTACCAAAGAAAGTAATTAATTCACTACAACAAATGAACTTCAATAACTTATTTGTTCTAGCACCGCACAATTAAGAATTGTAGTCTCACTTATTCAAGCAAGGTCAACACCCGTCTTAGAATACCATACGTGGTGGTATATGTGAAGGAAAGAGAAAAGTTGCCTTGTCGCGAAGGGAAACGAAAGGGGTCAAACCCAGGAAGCAGGAACATGATACCAAAAATGAATGGTTAAAACCACGAAGTAAAGAAAGAACAGTAGAAAATAAAGAATAGACGGGGGAAAAACCAAGGTAGTAAGAGAACGAATAGCAGAGCGAATTGAAATAACTGAATAGCAAGTAAACTTACTGAAACGGTAACAAAAGAACATAAGACAGTTAAACCAGCTGTAAAAAATTTTAAAAGTGGCAGCAAAACAATTGAAGAAACAAGAATAAAAATGAAAGTATATATAAAGGGACCAACTGGTTTTGGAGGTTATATGAGCTATCTTGGCCAGGAAGACGGCTGCCTCCCCGGTTCGGGACAGCCCTGCTGCAGGTGGTATTTGGTAGGTGAGGTGGCCTCCGACGCGGCTCTGGCCCCCTTGGGGGTCTTTCATCCCTAACCTTTCCTTTTCAGCTCCTGTAGCTGGCGGTCCAGCCCCGGGTAAGTGGTCCTGCGAGTGTTAGCTCATAGTCTAGCATGTAGTGCTTCCTTTCTTTTTCGCCGTAGGCGCTGCCGTGTTTTCTCCGTTCTTTGCCTTTCCTCTTTTCCTGGGACGTTCTCTGCCTCCCTGGTTTTTGCACTTTCTTCCCTGGTTTCCTTCCCTTTTTGGGTCTCCTCCCAGCGTGTTCCCCCAGCATGGGGCTCCTTTCCTTGGGCTCTCCCATCCCCTGTTTTACATGCCTGATGGCTGTAGCCCATTGCCGCTCTTGCTCCCGTGCCTTCGGTGCTTCTTTAGTTTTAGGTTTAGTTCGGATTTCTCTTTTTTTAGGTTAGTTTTAGGACACCGCCTATGCTGTGTTCTCTTTTTAGGATTTGTAGCTCTCTAGATTTTATTCTCTTTTTTATTAATATAGTCTAGTTTGTTCCGGTGCCACTGTGGCTTCTTTAGTTTTAGGTTAGCTTCAGGACACCGCCAACTCTGTGTTCTCCTCTTAGGGTTTGTAGCTTTTAGTCTTAGTTACTTATTTCCCTGTCTAGCTTTATTTTCTTGTCTAGCGGTAATTGTTATACACCTTTCTTTTAGTGTACTAGTTTAACTCTTTTCCCTCGTTGTTTTATCTCCTGTCGTAGACTATTGTTAGTATTCTTCCCTTGCTCTCTTCTCTTCCTTTGGCCCGTTCCTGGGGCACACGTGCCTCTCCCGGCTTCGGCCGATGCCTCCTTCTCCCCTTTCTCTCCTCTTTTTTTTAGGTTAGGCTAACCCGGCAGTACGGGTATAAGTCCGGGTTACGACGGCGCCTCTTTAAGTTGCATACTGCCTCTGCATAACTACCGAGGGGTAGAAAGTTGGAATCCTCTGCAAATCACAATCAAACCTCTCTGTTGCCATAAGAATGGCTCCTCCTGGCTCTTTTGGGTGGTCACTGCATTCGTAATAATTTCGTTTACGCACCTCTTTAGTGTCATATTTTGTCCAGCTGGAGTAGGGGGCTCTGCTTGGATCGCCACGACTGGGGGAATCCCTGGCCGGGGCGATCTGAGCTCTGTTCACATCCTCTGGCTGCTCTCTCGGTGCTGTGTGTGTGGTCAATGGTCCTTAAGCTGCTTTGCCTAACTTTGGTGTTAGTCCTGCCCAGGGTCCTCGGTCTGGTTTTAGATCATATTGCCCCTTCTGGACCTCAGCCGGGTCATCTGTAGACGACTCTCAGCGGTGGAGAATCAAAACCTGAAGGCCGTGCGGCGGAACAGGTCTCCACATTGCTATCTGCCAGATAGAATTGCTGAAAAATATCTAAATTTAGGTAAAAGAAAGGCAAATTATCGAAAAAGAGAAGAAAAGAGACAGTAATGGAAAAATGAAAATAATACCAAAGATTTTCAAAGCAGAAGAGAAAAAGAAACATTGATCGTTAACAAGGGAGTTTGATTTAGAAGCAAAAGAGCTACTTTCAGAAAAGTCGAATAGAAAAATTGAATTAGGTGTAAAAATTGTCTTAGAGTCTTAATAATGTTCAGCAATTGAAGTATTGGTTACATCTTGTTTAGAACTATAACTTATGTACTCCTTAATCCAAAATTTAAATGTCCTTTTCGTTTTACCAACATAACCCAGACCGCATTCGAATGTAATGTGGACCTCTCTCTCCAACGATTCAAGACAGAAAGAGTCTTTTACTGAAGAGAAATTAACTTTGTTGAGAAATTTATATACACACCTAAAATTGAAACAATAAAGACTAATATATGCACATCTAAAATTGAATACTCACCTAAACTTGAAAGAAGAATTATAAGTGTTCTCGTAATTGTACCCCTTTATCTTTCAACTCCCTGTTAGCTATAAGGTTGCAAATATTAAGATGATCAGTCAGCACAAAACACCCTAAAGCAAGGATCCTTGTTGTAAGAATTTTGTGCATACTGCTCATATCATTGGCTCCCCAGTTCTTATGAGCGAAAATGACCGCGAAACTATGATTCAGAAGTGCTGATGAAGGATCAGTTAAGCACCTCCCCGCTTTTATATAACATAATACTCGTAATCATTATTATTTCGACTTTTTCGTATTCTCTTTTCAAAATTTTCTTCCTAAACTGTCCTTGAAACTTTGCCAAGTCAATCCCAAACCATTGTTCTGAGAACAGGGAAAATAATTTAGATGTAATTACGGTAAATTTATGCATAATATCAATTTGTCCAAAACGGCTGTGTCACATTTTAATCATGATACACAGAAGAAATAAACAAATATAATAAAAAAGGATGACATTATCTTGCCTTTTACTACCCAAATAAGCCTTCAATGGGAAAGAATGCTAGATTCATTCCAATTACTAACAATACAAAAATTCCCTTTACACTACCAAACAGTGTTCTCCAAGTAACTTTTACGACGTTAAAGTTACATCCCGCTACACATATGTATACTGACTTTATAATTGACTGGCTCCTCTCTTTCCAAAGGGACAAAATTACGAATACACAGTAATGCACTAACTGTGCTCAACTGTATTAATTTACCGTGTATCAACTTACCCCATTCTCTCCGATATACCATGAATTTTAAGAAAAGAAAGAAATGATTTAAGTGTTTTCTTAACACAGTTTATATACGTGCCTTTCCCTTTATCTCGACTTTCAGAGCAAAAGATTAAGTATTTATCTCGCAGCATTATTGCTGGTTGCTTTCAACTATTTGTGTGTTTTGACACTTATTGTCCACTCTGTTCCGTTCGAAATAGTTTGACATGGTTTAAAGATCAGATTATTTCTATTAAAGTTTTTCTATCCTTGTGTATTTTTCAAGTTTTGAGGGGTAATATAATACAAGAATACTGATAATACTTTCTGATGGGTTTTCTGCGAAAATGTTCAATTCTTTTCATTATTTATTGTATTCTAGATTTAAAACATATATTGTCATGTTTATATATTTTAACAGGTTTTTTTTATTTTTATACTTTGTGTCACGTACATTTAACTCCAGGAAAAGGTACATTCCAAAATGAAATTGACCGGAATTAATAATCTATCTATAAATTTCATCTTTATTATCTCAAAAAGATCGATTTCACTATGTATACTTATATTTTACAACATATTCCTATCACCGTTGTTCGTTATCCCATATGATTGTTCTAGGACTTTGCAAGATAATTATAAGGTTGGTATTTGTATATAATTCCTGCTAACGCTTATTGCTGCTTTAAATGCAGCTTAAGTTATCCAGATTTTCTAACTCGTTCTTGTATTCTACAACTGTATCAATATATAATAACAATAATAAAAGACGTTATCTATCTGTCTGTCTGCGTCGTCTGTAACAAAAAATCTGAAGATTGTACAGACATGAAAATGGGTATACACGTACTTCCGGACTCTGGACGATACACATCAACGAGATTTTTTTTTAATTCGAATTAGATGTTTAATTATTTTAAGTCAAAGATGCTTCTCGTCATTTGTATCATATCCGGCACGGTAAAGATGGCGCCATCTGGTATTGCGATTTTGAACGTAAATCGTCATAAATGACGTTTGCATTAGAAAATTAGTGCATTTGCCAAATTTTGATTCTATTATGGATATAATGGATATAATATTTATTGGTGAAACTTGACATTTAATTAAAGTTCCGATGAATTGATTCGTGGAATACCGATCATTTTATTTTCAGGATACAAGTTCATTTCATTTTATCAAAAGGAGAATTTGCATCACGATAATTATCAGAATGAAAAACAAATGTAAATTTTTCGATTAAAAATTCCTATTTTTTAAGTTTAGTTAAATAATCTATTTTTAAAGTCTTGGCAATGAAAAATTAATTTTGAAGCAAGTCTCTAGGCCTAGGGGATGGAGGAGTCTTGGCACCTACACATCTTCTAATCGTAGCCATGGCTGATTAGGTTTCGGGTTAAGAAAAAGTTTCTTTATCAAAGAGGGTGACTATACTGGCCAAATGAGAATATAGAATCAACAAGAATGTATTAAATTATAAATTTGTAACGAAGATATGGAAACATATAAAAGTAAATTATACAAATTTAATAACGGGCGGGGGGGATTTTGCTCATCGTGTATAGCGTAACAAGAGGGATGAGTGAAATTATTCTCATTCATTGGTGAAATATTTTATTCATTACTGAAACTTGGAATTACATTTATAAGATTTTTGTTCACAACAAGGATTTCAGAAACTGATTTGTGTTATTTCCATCCTTATTTGTATTATTTATTAATAGAATATGTACCCAGAGTTGCCCGGAATTTAAGAGGCAAACCTCTAGTAAATACTACACCGGAACTCATAGTGAATTCCTGAAAGCCAAATAGCGTTTTAACAACACATTCGCTTATAACAAAAATAAAATAAAATTCTGTTGCATGGGTGCACACACGACTGCACCAAGATTGTTAATTTCCATCCCGTGCTACACCTGTTAGATTTTCTAGTATTAGTATACAATAAATGGCGTGATACAAAAAAAAACTTAATGAAATGTTTTTATCGGATGGGCAAGTACAACCCACCAATCCGGCAGTGATAAGTAGTAAGCTTGAAAATATATTTATAGGCTAGATGAAGGCGTGGCTTCATGGGGATGCCCTCTCTCGAAGAGGCTAAAATGAGACTTTGATTCCAACTACGTAGAATGCTTTGAAATTCTAACGATAGTGAATGCCATTGCACATCATTCATTTTTGTAGCCACAAATACTAGATATGAAACTATGGGTGAATTTCCATAAAAGCACTGTTTGGGGGAAAAAACTCAGATAAATTCGATTTTCCTTTCAAATCGTACTAAAGGAGTTTTTGTGCCAGTTTTTACAACTTTTTGTAATATGAAACGTTTAGAAAATCCTGAATAAAAAACATCGTCTGTTTAACATCACAGCATCATCGCCTTGAATTAAAAAAAATTCCTGCATCTCTAAAATCATTTCAATTTCATGCAAATAGTATACATCCATGGGCAATTTATCTGTCTTCTGTGTCTCTATATTAAATAAATCGACGAATTTTTGCTCCTGCATCAAGAACAGACGGAAAAACGTTTCTGTAATTTTATGCATAGACTAACACATAAGTCCGTAAATTTTCAGTACATAAATAGAATTTTGAAATAATCCTTTGTTAATTACATATTCATTAACATAAAATTTAACATTGCCAGTATGGAAAAAGATTTAATGGATCGAGTCAGCTTCTCTGTGATTGGTTGCTGGCAAATACGACACAAAGAACAATTATATGTTTTACTCTTGATAACTTAGGAGCGTGTCCCAGCTGTAATTGTCAGGAACAATTACGATTATGATGCAATTATTAATGCAATTAGCAATTATATATCTTGTTGTTGACTCTTATAAGCAATTAATTGCCGTAATTACGAAAACAAATTTTAATTATCACGAATAAAAATATTTGCCGGATTACTGATATAGTTTATTTATTATAAACTTCTTATTTATTATAAACTGCCACCAAAGAAAAACAATTTTATCGCACTCGAAATGACATTCGAAAACGCTCTAGAGAATCTGGTGGACCATCAGAAATATATTACAAAGACATAAATTCTGAAATTAGGATATTTGTAGTGAAATTCACTATTGTAAACATAGATGGTAAATGTCAATATTGTGGAGCTGGGAACTTTAAAGGAGCGGCAGGAAAGTCAGAACATTCATGTTGTTATCGAGGTAGTATGGAAATTAATATAAGAATAAAAGATATTTCTGATGTTGACGAGAAGGAACGGATCCTATATAAATATAATAAAATATTTGAAATTCAATATATTTAGTTAAGAACAGTATAAACAATTGATAAAAATATATATTTAACGATCCATGCTGACAAGCGCATAACAAGGATGAGACCACTCTGTGAGTCTGTTATCTATAATGAAAGTGCAGTAGAAAATATTTTTAATTTCTGGTTATTTAAAACAGCAGTTTAAAAAAAATTGAATAAAAAAACATTTATTAACATTATTTCCATCAGATTTTAATGAGTATTCAACGATTAAATAAGTACTTTATGAATAGAATATAAAGTAGTTCGAATGGTTTTTTGCACTAATTACTTTCAACGAAAACTAATTCTATCTGATATTTCAAATGAAACTTATTGCATAAGATAAATGGAATTTTATATTAAAATCGATATAACAAAAAACAGTATCAAGAATTTTTCAAAAGTAATCATTTTATAACTCCCATGTTTCATATTTTTAAATTAAAGTGTGTTGAGTCAACATACATTTTAGCTATTACGATTATTTGATAAACTTAAAAATCAGGAATTGCTAGTTCTGTAAATAGTAAATATCATCTAACTAAATATTAATAAGTTTCTAAAGGAAAAATCTGATGTGGGCAACACATGACTTTCCTTATATAACGTAATGAATTTACCACTTTTACAGTAAAATAAATAGGTTTTTCTTATAGTAGATACTAATATTCTTTCCAAGATATTGAATTTTCGACAATTAGTCGTCATTTCATTGATTTAGCGTCATTTTTATCCATTTGGCGAGATTTTCATAAATTTGTCAACATTTCAAAAAGTCGCCAAGTTGGCAACATTCCGCCAAAATTCGTCGCCAAAATCTCGCCAAGCATAATGGACAAAGAAATAAGTTATTCTTACAGCAGATAAATGAATATTGGCGTTCAAATACAAAAGTATTACTCAAAGTATCTTTTTTCATGAATGGAACGAGCTAGATCCACGAGAATGATGTCATCCAATATATCGCATGGTATTACTGAAAAGTGAACATGTCTCTCAAGAGGAAATATTTTTTTTTTATTTTATATGACTTTCTGATAATTTTTTTGAAAAATGTGCAATATCTCGAGAACGGTTCATGTTAGCGTTCTAAAATTTATGTCAATCGTTTTCTAATGAAAAATTACATAAGAAATGTCTATATGCGTAACTTTATTAGTGGTTTTGATTTTTTGACTATTTTTTCCAAATTTCATTTGAAAATTTAGGGGTGTTCTTAACATTTGATTGTGAATAAAAACAATAGGCTTCCAGTGTTTACGGATTGTGATTTTTGTACCAAATTTGGATCGAATCGGTCCATTCGTTTGTCAGTTATCGTCTTCACAGACTCTCTCACACACACACACACACACACAGACATCACTTCAAAAATGTTTGATTCGTGATCAGGGATGCTTGAAACGTGCTTTCCCGTCGAAAACTCGATTTCGAATTTTCGACCCCGTCACAATACTTTCCTTATACATTATGTATATAAGGAAAGTAATAGGATTTTCTTATTGTAGATACTAATATTCTTTCCAAGATATTGAATTTTCGACAATTAGTCGTCATTTTCATTGATTTAGCATCATTTTTATCCATTTGGCGAGATTTTCATTAATTTGGCAACATTTCAAAAAGTCGCCAAGTTGGCGACATTCCGCTAAATTCGTCGCCAAAATCTCGCCAAGCGTTATGCACCAAGAAAAACGTTATTCTTACAGCAAATAAATGACTATTGGCGTTCTAATACAAAAGTATTATTCAAAGTATATTTTTTCATGAATGGAACGAGCTAGATCCACGAGAATGATGTCACTCAATTTATCGCATGGTATTACATATGAAAAGTGAACATGTTTCTTAATAGGAATTTTTTTTTTATGTGACTTTTTCATAATTTTTTTGAAAAATGTACAATATCTCGAGAACGGTTCATGCTAGCGTTCTAAAATTTATGCCAATCGTTTTCTAATGAAAAATTACATAAGAAATATCTATTTGCGTAACTTTATCAGAGGTTTTGATTTTTAACGATTTTTTCAAAATTTCATTCGAAAATTTAGGGGGGTTCTGAACATTCGATCACTTATAAAAACAATAGGCTTCCAGTGTTTACGGATTGTGATATTTGTACCAAATTTGGTTCGAATCGGTCCATTCGTTCGTCAGTTATCGTCTCCACAGCCTCACTGACACACACACATACTCTCACACATACTTTCACACACACACACACACGCACACACACACATGCACACACACAGACATCACTTCAAAAATGTTTGATTCGTGATCAGGGATGCTTGAAACGTGCTCTCCCGTCGAAAACTCGAATTCGAATTTTCGACCCCGTCACAATACTTTCCTTATACATTATGTATATAAGGAAAGTAAAAATTTATTGAAATTAAATTTTCCAGTTTACGATTAAGTGAGCGCTAATTTTTACAATTATTATTGTTCAACATAACCAATAAATCGTATTCCAGTACAATGACCAATAAACCTGAACCGATTTCGCTCTTTTTTGTGCTCCTCAGCACAAAATAGCGAGCATCTCCACTGTCAACAAGTAAACGTGCTGTCGTATTTTTGCAAACTTCTGGATCACCGACGAAGTCACCCAAAACATACAGTTTTGTATTTTAAGAATACAGATCAATCATACATAAAGCATTAATTATAAAATACTTTCCAACTTCAATGTAATTTTATTTAAATATCTGTAAAATGCGATGCATTCCTCTGTAATATTTTAAAAATTATCACAATACTACATTAATTTATTATATTTGAAAACTTAAAACATCATCGAAAAAAATGAACTTCATTCAAATGACGGCATTGAAATATAAATTGGCTGGTTTAAACATCTCTAAAATGCGACACATTCCTCGGTAATATTTTTAAAATTATCATAATACTACAATAATTTATCATATTTGAAAACTTCGTCGAAAACAAATAAAATTTATTCAAATGACATAATCGATATATAACATGTCTGGCTCTCTCTATAAAAGAAGAATTTCATTTATTGACTTTTTTCCATTCATTTCATTTATCATAATACTATAATAATTTATTTTATTTAAAAACTTAAGACCATGAATGTACAAGTAATTAAACTCTATGCTTAAAACTTCATCGAGAAAATCGTCTGCTTCTTTGTGTAAAATCAATGAATATTTCATTCATGTCAGCTATATTGCAGACTCCATGAGCTAAATAATTTTGAGTTAAAGAAATTCAGCAATTCTTATACAACTCATTCTACATCTTTTTGTATTTATATTCTCCATAATGGAAAATTAAGCTTTGTTGTAGAAATAATTAAAGTTGGATGATCATTTAAACTCAAATATATTGTAATTGCGTTGTTTCAGTATGTAGATGCACAGAATTTAAGCAAATATAAAGTAGTTTTAGGACGTATACAACACTCAATATGAATTAAAAGGAATTTAAAAAAATCACGATTTTGAAATAAGATGAATGCCATACATATATCATTTTGAAGTGGGTCATGTGATCGTTTCATATCAAGGTCAAGTGATCGTTTCATATCAAGGTCAAGTGATCGTTTCATATAAGAGTTGTAATTACTATTTTAATTTTTATTTAAAAAACTACTGAATATATTTTGCTGAAATCCTTTTTAACACTTTACAGCATAATTGAAAAGTGTTTATGACTTTGTTCATTCTGTCTGTCTGTCTGTCTGTCTGTCCGTTAGCACGTAACTGCCGTAAAAATGATTTTTTCAAATTGAAAGCTTAATATGTTTTTCAGACGGTCTGTGGGACCTATGGGAATATAAATGAATAATATCAGCCAATTAGTTTTAGATTGAACCCGGGTAGAAAATATGAAATACATTGAACCCTATGGGACCTAATTCTTCAAACATTTTTTAAGCAAATTTAAAATTCACAAATTGCTTCGATAGTTTTGGAAAATATTCAAATTATCCCATAAAATATACAAAAAAAATTTCAGTAAAATATGTTAGGTAGTTTTTTAAATAAAATGTGTTTAATATAGGGAGAAAAACAAATTCAATTAAATTCTGACTCTTGCTATATTCCCCAAGAAAGAAAAGAAAAAGGAGATATATTTTGTAATAAATATCTTTCCAAGAGTTTAATTATTTTTTTATCATGCCCACCATAAGTAAATTACTTTAAAAAATCATAACCAAGTAGATCATATTGTACGAAAAATAGAATCGATACCGTTATAAGTAGAAATGAGTGAATAACACTTTTCTCAAATTCGAGGCTTCTAATCAGACTGTGTAGAGTTAGTGAGTTTGTCACCAATGTTAATTTGAAGCAAATGAGCGCTATTTTATAAAAATGTTAAGATATTACTTAAAACAATTCTTCAGTTCTGCTGGACTGTCAAATTGTGAACTACAATCAGAAATAATTTTGCCATCCGCAAACCCAGCAAGCTTTTAATATAACGAGAAATTTATATATTTTAATTTTCTACAATTTCTGAATGAAATTCTAGCACAAATTAAAAATGGTTATGTTGAAGTGTGATTTTAGACAAGGGGAGGCGTGTTGGCATGCATTTAATTAGTATTCCTATTTTTCAAATGTTTGTAAAATGTATTTAAACTTTAATTGTTATCAAATTTATTTTCCAATCTACATTTTAAACGTGTTTTAATATTAGCTGCGCAGGTTCTTTTTCAGCAACTACAGCAAATGATATAGTTCGCCGAGAGAAAAAATAAAATAAAATATTTCCTATTGAGAAACATGTTCACTTTTTATATGTAAAACCATGCGATAAATTTGGTGACATCATCCTCGTAGATCTAACTCGTTCCATTCATGAAAAAAGATACTTTGAGTAATACTTTTGTATTTGAACGCCAATAGTCATTTATCAGCTATTTTAAGAATAACTTATTTCTCCGTCCATAACGCTTGGAGAGATTTTGGCGACGAATTTGATGGAATGTCGCCAACTTGGCGACTTTTTAAAATGTTGCTAAATTATCGATAAACTCGCCAAATGGATAGAAAGCACGCTGAATCAATAAAAATGACTATTCATTGACGAAAATTCAATATCTTGGAAAGAATATAAATATCTACTATAAAAATAATCTATTTTTTTTAACTATAAAAGTAGTAAATTCATTGCATTATATAAGGAAAGTCATGTGCTGCCCACATCAGATTTTACGTATCATCTGTTTATCTAAATTCTGAGCCAACGCAATTACAATATTTTTATTTTAATTGATGAAATATTCATTGATTTTACATATAGAGGCAGACGATTTATATTGCATTGGCGTTATTTGAATAAAGTTCAATTAATGTAACTAGCATGGAGTTAGAAAAAAGGAGACAGAACTCCTATGGAAGAAATGTTTAAAAATGCCATAATGTTTTGAGAATTATGTGTAGGTGTCGCTAGTGCTAGTAAAGTGGATGCTGTTGCTAATTGACACAACAAAAAGGCATAGTATTTAGTATATGTATTTTTTATTAGTTTAAATTAAGAGTTAACTAATTATGTGTATAATTAACCAGTATTTTTTCATAGTTGTAGGATAGAGTACAGAATCTATGGAGATAAAAATAAATTGAAAGGTAAAATAATTTTGAATGAGTAGGAATATTCGTTATTGCTTCAGTTCTAATTTGCAATGCGTTAATTATTTATTTTTACAAAATTGACAGTTTAAAAAATATTTTAGGTCTTTGACCATAGTAATTCATGCAATGCACTTATCCCAGCGTCACCTAAATTATTGTCTTAACGATATTGGCGTTTTCTTAATGTGAAGTTTTAACTCCTTATTTTTACCTCCATGGTTACTGGCATTGTATTTTTTTGATTGCCTTTTTTGACGTTTTATGTTTTCAAATATAATAAATTACTGTGATATTTTTAAAAAAATATCAACGTTGAATGTATTACAATTTATAGAGACGCTTAAATAAAATTACATTTCCAGTTCAAAAGTGTTCTATAATCAATGCTTTATGCATGATTGAACTTTCTTGTCATATATTTTATGGGATCATTTGAATATTTCCTAAAACGTTCGAAGCAATTTCTGAATTTTAAATTCGCTTAAAAAATGTTTGAAAAATTAGGTCCCATAGGGTTCAATGTATTTCATTTTTTCAACCCGGGTTCAATCCAACACTAATTGGGCTATATTATTCATTTATATTCCCATAGGTCCCACAGACCATCTGATCAACATACTAAAATTTCATCTTGATAAAGTAATTTTTCGGCAGTTATCGTTCTAACGGACAGACAGACAGACAGAATGAATGAACAAGGTCATAAACACTTTTCAACTATGTTGTAAATTGTTAACAAAGTCATAAACACTTTTCAACTACGTTGTAAAGTGTTAACAAAGTCATAAACACTTTTCAACTATGTTGTAAAGTGTTAGGTTAAGCTTAGACTGAACAAGGATACAATATATATCGTCTCAGGACCAGACGATAGACGGCGTTTCCAAAGTTTGAAATTGTTCTTCTAATGCTGCTACCAGGGACCATTCTCTAAGCCTTATCATTTGTAGTCCTGCGTCAAACGATAGAAGGCGAACCTACAGCGGAGCTAAAATTGCTTTTGTGTTTACATTGTAAATACGCCGATCCGGTGGTCGAGCGGTCAGGGGCATGCGTTTCCGCCTGATCGCTGGATTGCGGGGTTACGAGTTCGAATCCCGCCATCGGGCGTGGATGTTGTCATGTCGAAGCCAAGTCAGACTTCCACCCTTCGGGGGGCTTCTATAAAAGTGAAGCTGCAAATCTCCTCCCCTTCGCCATGGGACACCCTGGGGGGTCTTGTGGACATGATGCGTAGGCGCTCCTTCACCACGGGGGAATTAGTACACACACACACAAACATTGTAAATACAAAAGCTGTGTTGTATGCTTTACAATATAGTTTATCTTTCTGCTACTGGGGCGTCCGCTATTGATATTCTATCAGAGGTGACTACAATCGGGAAGCTTGGAATAGGAAACCAAGTTCCGTTTTAATAAAATTCAAATTAATTTATATAAGAAAAGAAAATGTAAATTTGTCTCTAGAAAAATTAAATACAAAAGCTGTGTTGTAAGCATTACAATATAATTTATCTTTCTGCTACAGGGGCGTCCGCTATCGATATTCTATCAGAGGTGACTACAATCGGAAAGCTTGGAATAGGAAAACAAGTTCCGTTTTAATAAACTTCAAATTAATTTGTATAAGAAAAGAAAATATAAATTTGTGTCTAGAAAAATTATGTCCTGCCCTGGTCAGAATTTCTCATGGCTGCACACTATAAATTGAGCAGAATTAAAATAAAAACAAAAATGAATGTTATTGAATTTAAATTTGAATGCATGTTTATAAACGCATAATGTGTAGGTATGAGAATCAATGTCGACACAAATATTTGTTTGAACAAATATAGCACTTAAATTTGAAATGATTAGTGTTTTCATTTGATTTCGCTACCTCTGTACGTGAAATGTATTAAATAAGAATCTGATGCTAGCTGCACAGTACTTTCCTTATACAATGCAATGCATTTCCTTCTTTAACGGTGAAAAAGTGACGAAAAGATCCATGGCACAGTGCTTGTAACATTAAATTGTACATTTGGCACTTTTCCGAATAACAATATGTAAAACTATTTCCACCCAATTGACTTATATTTTACGCAACTCTAAATTGACAATTATCAACATTGATAGCATCCTCAATAATCAATATAGTCCTTATATTTAAATATTTTAATAATAAATTCTTCAATTAGGCATCATATTCATTAACTCGGCGTCATTTTTGCAATTTTGACAATATATTTGTCAATGTGGGGCTAAATATCGCCAAGTTGGCGATGTTTAGAAGGGCATTTCTTGAATAATAAAAAGGTATGCCCACCATATGACGGAATTAAAAACTTACAAAACATTGCATCCCATTTGGCGTCATTTTTATCAATTTGGCAACATTTTTATCAATTTGGCGAGATTTTTATTGATTTGGCGACATTTTTATCAATTTGATAATATTTTTATCAATTTGGAAACAGGTTCGTCAATTTGACAATATTTTAAAAAGTCACCAAGTTGGTAATATGTGTCCCCAGAATTTCGACAAGCATTACAGACGGAAAAATACGGTATTCTTATGGTAGAGTCTTATATTCTTTCCAAAATATTGAATTTTCATCAATCAGTTGTCATTTTCATTGATTTATCATATCATATATCATATTATTATCAATTTGGCAACATTTTTATCAATTTGGCGCCATGTTTATCAATTTGATGACATTTAAACACTCGCCAAGTTGGCGATATTCCGCCCAACTCATCGCCAGAATTTCGTCAGGCATTGTGGATTGAGAAATAGGTTATTCTTATAGTACTTGTAGATAAACGACTAATGGCGTCCAAATATAAAACTATTACTCAAAGTATTTTCTCTTAGGGTAGATTCTTATATTCTTTCCAAGCTGTTGAATTTTCAGCAATTAGTCTTCATTTTCATTGATTTAACTACATTTTTATCAATTTGGTGACATTTTTAGCAATTTGGAGATATTTTCGTCAATTTGACAACATTTGAAAAACTCGCCAAGTTGGTAATATTCCGCCAAATTCAGCTTCAAAATTTCGTCAAGCATTATGGATGGAGAAATAGATTATTCTTATAGTAGATAAATGACTAATAACGTCAAATTACAAAGCTATTACCCAAAGTGTCTTCTCTCGTGAGTGGAACGAGCTAGATCTACGAGAATGATGATAATAAATTCAACGTATGATATTACATATGAAAAGTGAACATATTTGACTATAGTTAATATTTTTTTTATTTTATGTGATTTTTTGATAAATTTATTTGAAAAATGTGCAACATCTCGAGAACGGTTCATGCTAGCGTTCTAAAGTTTATGTCAATCGTTTTCTAATAAAAAAATTACATAAGAAATGATCATTTATATAACTTTATTGAATGTTTAAAGTCTTTTGATAATTTTTTTAAAATTGTATTTCAAAATTTAGGGGGGTAACTGCGAGACCAGAAAGTGTTCTCACATTTGATGAGACAATTTTATGTGAGTATTTATGATGCCTAGAACGGCAGACAAAGCTACAGTCTGGCTGGCGCCGGGATTTATGACAACGTGAACTTTAAGGTCAAAGCCTATAAATTTAGGGGTGCAATACCAGAGGGGTTAAGCTTGGCCATACTAAATGTGAAATGATGCCATTGGGTTAAGAAGAACCAATGAGCGGCAAAGAAGTAAAGGCGGAGCTACCCCCCCCCCCCCCACACACACACACACACCGAAGGAACCACACACGAGATGAGATTTAGACGAAGAGAGAAGGAGATCAGACTTTGACGAAACAGTTAGATTTTGACTTAGGAGACGATTATAAGTTTTGACTGAAATAAGATGTGTGCAACGACTGCGACGTTATGACTTGGGCGGGGGCGTGCCTGCCATTATAATATAATGACAATACTAAAGAAGCAGAATATTGCGTGGAAGTTCCCAAAAAAATAAGGGAGATCTAGGATGTGTTCAGTGCAACCAAGTATTTGCAAGCATTACGGTCTATTGCAAAGGCCCAAATTGAAGGTATGTGTCCCTCAAATATCGACAGGTTATTAAATACGTTAGATATATGGTTAAGGGTCTCACGTGCTTCCCTCTCACATGCTGTCTTCCTAAATGAATAATAAACATGTAAATATCCTAAATGAATTTAATAGGTATTTTATGTCTTAAATAAATGTTAATGTTACGTTTAAATTGGTCTAATCTTTTTATATTAATTAATAATTATTTTCAGGACTCACTCAAGAGGTAAAAATAATTGGAGGGTTTATTGCGGCACAACAACGAGCAATGTACATTAATAATAATTCCACTATACATGAATTTACGGCAATGTGAAGATGATTAATAATTACTTAATGAATTAATTTTATAATTAAAACTTTAAGCTTTTATATCTTTTTTACGTCCCACGTTTAGTTTCCGTGACGCTTTTGAGTGAGTCAAAATTTAAATGAAAATTTTAATAAATAATACTAAGGTGGATAAAAAAAATTTAAATGAAGAGATGAATGAAAATTATGGAGGAACATGTGTTGGCCACATTTTTGCATTGTTAAAATTAAATATGCACAATCACTTTGAAGTGAAAAGAAGTTGAATATATTTAAAATAATTGAAAATAGTGTTTGAAAAATTGATTATTATTAATAATATTGAGTTTCCATGTTGAAGTGTTTTTATGTGCAGTATTTTGAAATGTATTGTATGCTATTAATTTGAAGTCGGATTTTGGACGGGATAATTTTTGTTTTAAATGCCTCAGAGAGCCACTAGAAATTCGAGACGCCAAAAGTCGCCACAGAGAGAAATCATTGAAAATCAGAGAGTAAAAATGGAGAAATTTGGATTAATTAATTTATTGCCAATTTTTTATGGAAGGGAAGGTGAGGATATTGAATTTTTTTTTAGCGCAATTTCAAAATGTCGCAAAAATGGCCGAATGGTCGGAAGAAAATAAAGTTGTAATTTTAAAAACTAGATTAAAGGAGAAAGCTTTGGAATTTTTATCAAAAAAAAAGAAAGTTGCAGATTGCAAATAATATGCGAGATATTAAGCAAATGGTGTTGAAACAATTTAAAACATCTTTGACATTGCTTCAAAAGCAAACAAATTTAAACAAAATTAAAATGTCACCAGGTATGAAGGTAACTGAGCTGGCATTAAATATTTCAAATGCGACAAATGATTTTTTGGAAAATTACGCAAATAATGGGATGTGCGAAGTTAAAAACAATTTAATGTTGTCTAAATTTTTAGAGTCTTTAAGACAAGATCTTACTTTTGAAATTAAAAAATTAAATATTCAAAATTTTGACAAAGCAGTAGAGTACGCTGAGCATTTAGAGAAAATTATGGAGGAGGATTGTGACCGTACAGAAATTAATGCAATTTATCGCAATGAAAGCAATGGCAGAAAATTTAATGATAATCAAATGGAAAGGCATTTACAAAATTCAAAATTGGAACCTCAGCAATTAAAATATGAAAGGTATGAAAAATCAGAAAATGAAATGATATATTGTATAGGATGCGGAAAAAGAGGGCATTATTTTTCTACCTGTTGGCACAACCGAAACGCACAAAATAATTATGAAGTAAATAAATATGGGAATAAAAGAAGTGAATTTAGAAATGATCAAAATAACGGATTTAGAAATGAAAACAATAACAGATTTAGAAATGGGCAAAATAATGATTTCGTAATACGCAAAATAGCAGAAACAGAGAAATAAATACGCGACGAAATGATAGTCGGTCAAATACCCAAAGGTTTGCGAAAGAAAAATTTCAGAGACAAGAAAGAAACCGTAGTAGCAGTCAAAATCGCGGGAATTTAAACTTACTGAGGGGCTTTGACCAAGTCAAAATTTAAAAAATAGACCAAAGTCCCAATCTAGAAGAGAAAAATCGCAAATGCGGATATCGAGTTGCAATGATGACGCAAATAAAATGCAAGATGATAAAAGGGAGGATCGCATGCGAAGCCCAGGTCCCAAGAATAACGCAAAGCAACATAATGAAAATGAAAGTAAAAATGACAGTAAAAATATAAATGGTATTGAAAGCATGCAAAAATTGACCCGTGTCCCTTGTCCGAAGGTTGAGATCTTGGATATTCCAGCTATTCTGGCACAGCCCGGATGGGTGAAATTCGATGCCCAATTCGTCAAAAGTCTAAAAAGTGAGGCAAATATTAATAAAGAGAAAATTGAGGAAAATACATGTGTAGAAAATAATATAGGGAAAAACATTACAAATAAGGAAAATACAGGAGTTAAAGTAAAGTTATTAAAAATAAAAATGATGTGTGCAATGCAAAAATAAATTTAAATGATGAGTACAAAACTGAAATTAACTCAAAATCGACTCAGATCGATAATAAAAAGTTTGATGCAATTAAGGAAACTAGTTGTAACGTTTCGCAAATTGATACACAAAATTTTGAAGGTAGCCATGTTAATGACTATAATTTTTTAAACGATGAAAATAATAAAAATCTGATGTGGGCAACACATAACTTTCCTTATATAATGTACTGAATTTACTACTTTTACAGTACAAAAAATAGGTTTTTCTTATAGTAGATATTTATATTCTTTCCAAGATATTGAATTTTCGCGTATTAGTCGTCATTTCCATTGATTTAGCGTCATTTTCATTCATTTGGAGAGATTTTCGTTAATTTGGCAACATTTCAAAAAGTCGCCAAGTTGGCGACATTCCGCCAAATTCGTCGCCAAGAATTATGGACGAAGAAATAAGTTATTCTTACAACAGACAAATGACTATTGGCGTTCAAATACAAACGTATTACTCAAAGTATCTTTTTTCATGAATGGAACGAGCTAGATCCACGATAATGATGTCACCCAATTTATCGTATGGTATTACATATGAAAAGTGAACATGTTTCTCAATAGGAAATAATTTTCTTTATTTTATGACTTTTTGATAATTTTTTTAAAAAATGTGCAATATCTCGAGAACGGTTCATGTTAGCGTTCTAAAATTTATGCCAATCGTTTTCTAATGAAAAATTATATAAGAAATGTCTATTTGCGTAACTTTCTTAGTGGTTTTGATTTTTTGACGATTTTTTTAAAATTTCATTCGAAAATTTAGGGGGGGGTTCTGAACATTCGATTGCGTATAAAAACAATAGGCTTCCAGTGTTTACGGATTGTGATTTTTGTACCAAATTTGGTTCGAATCGGTGCATTCGTTCGTCAGTTATCGTCTCCACAGACTCACTGATACACACACATACTTTCACACACACACACACACACACATACACACACACAGACATCACTTCAAAAATGTTTGATTCGTGATCAGGGATGCTTGAAACGTGCTCTCCCGTCGAAAACTCGAATTCGAATTTTCGACCTCGTCACAATACTTTCCTTATACATTATGTATATAAGGAAAGTAAAAAGGTTAATACAGAGAATAAGTTTAAAATTGTAACTAGTGCGAAAAAGCCAATTGTCACACATGATGATATTAAAGGCATATTTGAATTTAATGAAAGTATTAAAAATGGTTATTATGACAGTCAAAAAATTGCACAGGTCGATGAGGCCAATTTTCCTAAAAATGAAGAGGTTAATGATTTTGCTGAAAAAGAATGTGTTAATGAAGAGTCAAATCTTAACGTCCAGTTCTATGTCACGCTCACACGCAGGATTTCGTTCCAACCAAATCAGTTGATTGCAGAACAATTCGACATAAGTCAGGAAATTCAGGATAAGGAAGTTATTTTTATCCCCACAAAACACGCAAAATTACTCTTTCCATTTGGTGCAATTCGAACTGTAATAAAAAATAACAAAATTGATATTGTAATTAGTAATCAAAAGAAGGTTAAAATTACGTTTATTAAAAATATGCGAGTAGGAGTGATTAAAAATTTCAAAACAATTACTAATGAAGAAATGCAAATCGGAGATACCGTATTTTTGAAAGAGGAAAATAAATCCAGCATGTTTCAAGATAGATTTCAAGGACCGTTTCGAGTAATAGAACTTGGGGAAAAAAATATATTGACCATTAGAAATAAATATAACATGAAAGATGAACCAATTAAAATTCACGCTACCCAATGTTATATCGAACAAAATGTACAAAATGCGGAAGAATTGATGGAAAAATATGATAAAAACAGTGAAATAATCAATGAGATTCACGCAAAAAAATGTCATATAACACAAAAAGTACAAAGTGAAAGTAAATATAACGGGAACGGTGAAATAATTGAGATTCAATCAAAAAAATGTCATACTGTACAAAGTGTACATATTAAAAATGCTCAAAATATGAATGAAAATATTCAGCATGGAAGCGAAAATACGGATGTCAAAATTATGCAAAATCAAAAAGGTGATAACAATTTTGAAAATATTAATCATGAAATTATGCAAAATGAAAATGTTAAAATTCAAAAGGTACATAATGCAAATGAAAATAAAGAGTGTGAAGAAATGCAAAGTCAAAATCAAAATCATAATGATAAAAATACTCAAAAATCACTTGAAATTAAAATAATGGATGTGTTGCACAATGAAAGTCAAAATCGTGATAATGAAAAATACTCAAAATTCAAATGAGGGTAAAATAATGGATATTTTGGAAAATAAAAGTCAAAATGTAAATTTTCAAGAAAATGAAAACAAAATTCATGATAATGAGAAGCAAAATTCAAATGAGGTTAAAATAATGGATGTTTTGGAAAAAGAAAATCAAAGTCATGATAATGAAAAATACTCAAAATTCACTTGAAAGTAAAATAATGGATGATTTTGTTAATGAAAATAATAATTTTCAAGAAATACAAAATTCAAATGTTTGTAAAAATTTTCAAAATGAAAATAATAATATAATAAGGGATATTAATCACAATGATAATGAAGGAAATGATATTCTAAAAGTAGATTCAGAAATAATTGAAAGTCAAAGCGAATATAAAGAGTATGTTAAGCAGAAATTAGAGTTACTAAATAAAATACATATTTATAACACAAATGAAATTGAAAACATTCATGAACATAGGGAGAGAAAGCTTGGTCAAAATTGTTTCAAGAAATCAAGAAATTTTAAGAATTCAAAATTTGCTGATGATTGATTTTTGAAAAATTGTAAGATGAGAGAGAGATAAAAAGAATTACAAATCAAAATGCATTAAAGAAAAAATGATCTGGAATTAAAAATATTTTAAAAATGAAAAAATGGATAATGATATGGGTTTTTAAAAAAAAAGGGCAATAAGGAAAGATTTGTTTAAGAATGAAAATGGTATGAATTTCTAAGGAAAAGGTGAAGAATCATGGAATGGTTTAAAAATGAACACGGTATGAATTTTACAAAAATTGATAATAATTGTACAAATAGTTCTTTTTTAAAAATAAGATTATATCATAATATAAGTTATAATATTAAGTCAAAAAATGTACATGTGATAAGAAAATTATGCAGAGATTAATTGATGCAAATAAAATCTACAAAAATTAAAGGTAAAATCAAATATATTACCTAATTGAGTAGATGAAAGGTCTGGACCTAAATCCAGGCAAGGACAGTGTTGTGCAGGCAGTCCAGTCAAATGCTTCATTTTTCAAAATAAGTTGAGTATCAAAATAGGGTGTAGTTCATCACTTCAAGTTGTTTTCAAAGGCAGGCAGAAATATTGAGTCTTTTGAGAGAAGAGTCTTGAGGCTTAAAAATTGAATGACAGGTTTAAGTAAAGTAAAAAAATAAATAATGAGCTGAAAGTGAGAATATTAAAGATTAGTCATAGATGATATAAATTTTATGTCAAAAATGTAAACAAAGGCATAAATAATTGAAAATTTTAAATCAATTTGAGTTTAAAATGTTAATGATGAACAGTTAAAGTAACTGTAAATCGCCCGTTGCAATAAAGCAATCTAGGACACGATATCTCGTGTAGGAATGTTCAAATGTGAAAATGCATTGAAAATGTTTAGGTAAATAAATGTTCAGGAATATATAAATTGTATACGCAATTTAAATAACTAAATTAATCCTAAAGTAACAGGATAAATGAATTAAATTTAGTTAAAATTTTGTTTACGTGAATAAATGTTTCAGGAATATATAAATTGTATAACGATTTAAATAACTAAATTAATCCTAAAGTGACAGGATAAATGAATTAAATTTAGTTAAAATGTTGTTCAATGAATAAATGAATAAATTAACAGAAAGTGTAAAAAAAAAGGTTGAAATAAAAAATAATTGAAGAATGGTGAGTGCAAAATAAAGCATTTTTGTTGTTCATTTACAACGTAAGGAAAGGTTACGATAATCATGTGTATATAAATAATTATAGATATGAAAATAAAATGTAAATAAGTATGGAAATGAAAATAAAATGTAAGTATTGTTGAGGAGAATTGTACGATAATAAATAAATGTGAAATACATATGAAATGATTATACATAAATACGGAATGAATAAATAAATATGTTAAATAATAAGGAATTTAGATGTCAGTGGGGAATGTAAATAAACATTAAAAGTTATCGATGAAATACTGTAGCAATTGAAAAGTGTTTGTAAACAAACGGTAATCTACGTAAAAATATATATATACTCTGTTAGTAATGTAATATAAATTGATGATTAGGTATTTTTAAATGTGAAAAGTTATGGAAACGATATTCTGAATAAGGTGTTGAGAAATGTTATGATAAATAAAATAAATTTGAATGAAATAAATGTCATATGTGGTAAATAAATAAATGATAATATGTATTACGGCGATACAGGGGTTAGCCGCATTTACTAAAATGTCAAAGAAAGTAATAAATAAATAATAATGTATGCGATAGGATGATAAATAATCGCCTATATAATAGTGCAGTAAAAATGGTTATAAAATGTCAGGTATTCAAAGTCATAAGGAATAAAATAAATTGAGATACATAAATATGATAAATTTTGTAGATACGGTGAGTAAATAAATCCGCGTTTGAAAAGGATATATAAATAAATAGGTAGAAAGGATTTCAATTGTTAAAAATATAAAATAAAAATTTTCAATTAAGTAAATAAAGGGTTTTCAGACAAGAAATTAAAGGCTTGAGTTTGTTTTAAAAAGATGAAATAATTTTATATAAAATGTAAAAGTTATGAACGTGTTAAGCAAGGAGTTAAAATAAATAAAATTTAAACAAATTATATATCAATAAAATTTAAAAGTTTAAAATTAAATTTCAAAATTAAAAAAAAAATGTTTTCAATTTTTTTTAATTTCATAAAGTCATATGGAAGGTATAGAAAGAGCAATTTAAATAAGAGAGAATCTTAACAACGAATGGAAAGGTGAAATTTAAATATTAAAATAATACAATAAAATGATTTTCAAAAATGTTGAATAATGTTAATATAAAACGTATACGTGCAGTAATAGAAGGCACCATATAGGGATGACTTTGATATTAATACAAGTCACCCCAAAGGAACCAACTGAATATATTTAAATAAGGGGCTATTAAATTTGAATTTTAAAAAAAGAGAGCTATACAATGCTAATATAATGTACAAGCCATGACCATTCTAGTATAAAAAAAGTTAATTAGCAAATGATAAATAATTAAATAAAGAGGAAATATATTTAATAGAATAAGTCGACGTTTATATAACACCCCGAGTGGATAAATTAAAGGTTTACAATACTTGATTACAAGCCTGTGGAAAGCGCGAGATGAAAGTCCACGCCGCACGTTGTCTTCTTCGCAATGCTTTGTCATTGTGAAAAAGTAAAGTTGAGAGGATCAAGCTGCTAATCGCTGTTGCAAAAAAAAAACGATTAAAAGAAAGGTAATCGTTTTCGAGTCTTTTATTTGACTAGTCACTTTCCAAAGTTCGGAAAGGGGATTTGAACGCAGCTTCCGGTACGCACTTCCGGTATCGAGGCTTTAAAAAAGAAGGGTTCTTCTATAGATCTTTTTGAAGATGATCAATCAGTAACTGTCATCAAGTGCAAGGGGTTGTTGTTGTTTGTTTACATTCTGGGCCAAGATGGCCTATTGAAGGGAAATGTCAAAATGTGTCATTCCCAATGACAAAGTTAAGGTTACTTAAAGAGGCTGATGTGACAGTATGTGAATTTAAAGGGAAAATTTGATTGTTATAAGTATGTACCAATGTCAGGTTATGCAAAAATATTATATATGTAATAAAGCTATTAATAATGAAAAATGTTAGATTAAGGAGAAAAATAATTGTGTCGAAAAAATAGTATACTGTGTAATTTGTACAAAAAAAATGTGTAATGATGTTAAAAATATAAAGGTTAGTTAATGTGTAATATTTCAAAGTGAATGTGCATATATTTAAAATACTTTAAAATTATCAAAATTTAATTGTGCTTCAATTGGAAGCTTAACCTGGTGGATTAGATGTGTGCATAACTTTTGATATACTGTAATTTATGTGTTCCAGCAAGACTGTTTAAACTACAGTTCTGGACAAACTTTGGCCCTAAAAGTGAAAAATGCCAATTAAAAAGTGACATGTGAATCGAACTTTTTTTCGAACTCTATTGGTGTTGAATTTTTTTTGTTTTTTTTTTGTCCGAGTGGAGATATATGAGACCAGAAAGTGTTCTCAAATTTGATGAGACAATTTTATGTGAGTATTTATGATGCCTAGAACGGCAAACAAAGCTATAGTCTGGCTGGCGCTGGGGTTTATGACAACCTGAACTTTAAGGTCATAGACTATAAATTTAGGGGTGCAATACCAGAGGGGCTGAGCTGGGCCACACTAAATGTGAAATGATGCCATTGGGTTAAGAAAAACCAATGAGCGCCAAAGAAGTAAAGGCGGAGCTACCCCCCACCACCACCAGCGAAGGAACCACAGACGAAGAGAGAACGAGATGAGATGTAGACGAAGGGAGATGGAGATCAGAATTTGACGAAACAGTTTAAATGAAATATATTATTTTCTTCAGCCACAGCATCAGTAATTTATTTTTCTTTAATATTCACCAGAACTATGAAACATTTATTTCTTAAAGCTCCCACACATTTTCCATTTACGCCTCCTTTATAAAGTATCAATAACGAAACTTCCATCTCAAATATTTACAAAGTGTATATTGCCTAGAAATATGTTTCCTTTCGGGATAAATATAAATTAAAAAAAAAAATATATATATATATATATATACATATATATATATTTACATATCATATTTACATATATGATATGTATCATATATATATATATATATATATATGATATGTATCATATATATATATACATATTATATTTATTAATCCTTGCAATTTCCGACTTTTATTCTTCATACTATAAAAATTATAATATTTTCAGGTAATTTTATAAAACACGGTAAACCTCATGCGCTGTATATTTATTATTAATTAATGCTTACCTTTCCAGATGAATACTATAAATTCCATACCGTTTATAAAAACATTTTGCCTTTGTCTCAGATTGTCATTAAATAATTTATTAGCTATTATATTAAAGACAACCAATCATAGGTTTAAAAAGTCATTTAATAAAACCACCTTTCTCGACGTACATAAGTTTACAAAGCCAAGGCGCTTTCGGGCATCACCATACCCTTCATCAGTGGCGAAATGAAAAATACAGAGTACCAACAAATGCTTACATATAGGCCAAACGCAGGCAAAATTTACATATTATTCATTTACGTTTTTATAATTATTACATTATATTATTTTATAAAGAAGATATTTAAGATTTAAATAATTATTAAATACAAATACAATAAGGAAGAAGGTCCATGACTAAAAAGTATGTCGTTCAAGCACAAATTACATCACAAGGTAAAGACACAGAAAACTGTGTAAAGGTGTGACTGTGTCGAGAACGAGTCGCCAAGCATAACTTAGAGTCTGACCAGGATCAAAATTACAAATAGAATCATGGTACAGATAAATAAACAGAGATTCATGAAGTATCAAACGACGATTTTCTGTCCTCTTATTCATTTTTGCCATGAACGTAAGTTTAAACCTGCTCATTCGACTGTTATTAAGTTATTTAATTGCATTTGTACGAATAAATATAAGGATAAAAAAAATCTGATGTGGACAGCACATGACTTTCCTTATATAATGCAATGAATTTACTACTTTTAAGGTAAAAAAAAAATAGATAATTTTTATAGTAGTTACTTATATTCTTTCCAAGATATTGAATTTTCGTCAATGAGCCGTCATTTTTCATGTCGTCATCAATGAGTCGTCATTGATTTAGCGTCATTTTTATCAATTTGACGAGTTTTTCGTTAATTTAGCAACATTTAAAAAGTCGCCAAATTGGCGACATTCCACCAAATTCGTCACCAAATCTCGCTAAATAAGTTATCCTTACAGCAGATAAATGATTATTGACGTTCAAATACAAAAGTATTACTCAAGTATCTTTTTTCATGAATGGAACGAGCTAGATCCACGAGAGTGATGTCACCAAATTTATCGCATGGTATTACATATGAAAAGTGAACATGTTTCTCAATAGGAAATATTTTTTTTTATTTTATATGACTTTTTGATAATTTTTTTTAAAAATGTGCAATATCTCGAGAACAGTTCATGTTAGCGTTCTAAAATTTATGTCAATCGTTTTCTAATGAAAAATTACATAATAAATGTCTATTTGCGTAATTTTATTAGCGGTTTTGATTTTTTGACGATTTTTTCAAAATTTCACTCGAAGATTTAGGGGAGTTCTGAACATTCGATTGCGTATAAAAACAATAGGCTTCCAGTGTTTATGGATTGTGATTTTTGTACTAAATTTCGTTCGAATTGGTCCATTCGTTCGTCAGTTATCGTCTCCACAGACTCACTGACACACACACACACACACACACACACACACATACTTTCACACACAAAACACACACACACACACAGACATCATTTCAAAAATGTTTGATTCGTGATCAGGGATGCTTGAAACGTGCTCTGCCGTCGAAAATTTGAATTCGAATTTTCGACCCCGTCACAATACTTTCCTTATACATTGTGTATATAAGGAAAGTAATAACTTATATTTCGTAATGCCAGGATGGGGTATACGTTGTCCCCCTCTCATCTCCTGATAATAACTTCAAATTCTATATTGGCAGCATTAAACGTACTGTTGGTATCCGTTTAGCTGAACATACTGGTGATGTTAAAAATACTAAACTATCTACGGCTCTTGCCCAGTATTATTAATGTTAATTTTCATCCCTTGTTTAAAAAACTTTCCTTTTAATCAGTTGCAATAACCTACGTAATACTTTTCTGTATAAATCCCTGATTATTTATCTGTACCGTGATTCTATTTGTAATTTTGATCCTGTTAAGACTCTAAGCTATGCTTAGCAGCGGGTTCTCGACCGCATGCGTGTCAAACCTTTATATAGTTTTCTGTGACTTTACCTTTTGATATAATTTGCGCTTCAACAGCATGCTTTTTGGTCATGAACCTTCTTATTGTATCTGTATTTAATAACTATTTAAATGTTAAATACCTTATTTATAAAATAATATAATGTAATTATTGAGGAAACGTAAATGAATAATATGTAAATTTTGCCTGACGATTTAGCGAATATGTAAGCATTTGTTGGTACTGTATTTTTCATTTTGCCACTGGTGAAGGGCATTGTGATGCTCGAAAGCGCTTTGGCTTTGCAAACTTACGTACGTCAAGAAAGGTGGTTTTATTAAATGACCTTTGAAACCTATGATTGGTTGTCTTTAATTTAATAGTTTATTAAAATTGACGTGTATCCATTCTAATTAATTTATTAGCGTTCTCTTTTTTGCGTATTCTAAGCACTAAAAGTAGATCAATTAAAATATTGTGAGCGAACACATTTTATATCTGTATAAGATTTTAGATAAATATACTTAGTTCACCACACAACAACAATGGGCGCAGCCGGGAATCGAAACTGAGCGACCTGTATCTTACCCAGTTATGCTACCAGGTACACCTCTTTAACCATGTAAAGAACTACATTGAATTACCTTGTATTCTATTCTTTTGAAATAAACGGGGGTAATCCCAACACCTCTGGTCGGTTGCAGGGAGTAATCCCAACCCCTCTGCAACCGACATGTCGCTATATTTCAGCTCGGACTCCAGTTATGGAATACAGTCAAACCTCGATATCTTGAACGTTTTTGTTTCGAATTCCTCGATATCTTGAATCTATTTATCTATAATTCCTTAATATCTGAAACCTCCTTGTCTCGAATTCCTGGATATCTTGAATCTTTTTATCTGGAATTCCTCGATATCTTGAACTTCTTTATCTCGAATTCCTTGATATCTGGAAAAATATCTTCCATGCACTTTCGGAATTAAATTAATGCATTTTCCATAAGTTTCTCGAAGTTCTTTGAAACACTTTCTGTCTCGAAAATACATACTCTTGGAGAAATGTGTCAATAATTTAAATATAGTTGAAGATCAATACGAACATAGCGTAACTTCATAACAGTGGACAGTCATAAAAAAAACAAAATTTTGACATTTCAATCAAAGATTTCCAAGTAGACACTTCTCTTGAAACATGCGTTACTGATGCAGATATTGTAAACAGCATCAGATTAAGAAAATGATAAAGTGAAACAGCAGAGAAAATACTAACAATTGATTGTGAGGAAGCTGAAAAAGCTTTTAATATAATAGGTATATTTCTAGAATCCTCGGAAAATATCGGTCTAGAGCCATTTGCCTCAATCGCCAACTTAGAGAAAGATGTTCAGTCGTAGAAAGACTTAAACAGACATGAAACTTTATTGACGGATGATTTTTGTTCAGGTATATTGTGTATTTGTAAGTTGTATGTTGGTTCGAATGCTTAACTTCGTATGTTTGTAAGGACTTGGAATGACTTTTTGTTCTTAGGAAAAACCCAATTTTTCCGCCCCTGGGGAAAGGGATAGAAAATTCCCCTCCGTTAGGTTTTGCATTATTGTCAATACGATAATTATGTATAGATTCAGTCTTCTGGGTGTCCGGAGGCTTCTGCAGTGTCTGTAAAGAAAAGGTCACGTTAAAAATTATTATGTAAATACTTAAAAGTAATCTAATCGGTGGCAGAACTCAGGCGACTTTTGGAAGCCCCCTTCTCCTAGGACAAAATTTTGAAGTGAATTTATTTTTCAACTTTCCACTCGTATTTTAGTGAATTTTTCATTTGCCATTCTGAAGAAATTTTTACACGCAATCTATATACCGGCCACACAAATTGCTGTCAAAAGCCTTCGGTTTGGCCGTGTGGTCTGGGTCTTCAACGCAATCTATATAGATTAATAATTTCGATTTTGGATATTTGTTACTTTAAAATAGTGCACTTTAGTGGGAAGAAGAGAAAATTCACATTTACCCATAGAACATTTGCGATTAGTATTTAATAGACTAGACTTAGAAACCACATATGACAGGCTTTCATTCATCTAGTTTATTAATTAGCTAATTTAGTGCGTATCAAAGGAGTTTATTTACGGTGTATCAAAGGAGCTTATTTAAGGCGCATTACGCCCGCGTTGTACCATTGGCATAGTTAGCAATTCGCATGGAAAAAACGAAGCAAGAGAATAATTTTAATTCAAAACAGGCGATTTTAAAATTGAGTTATCTTATCTGTATCTGTATTATTTAAATAATTAGTACTTATTTATGACCCAGACAACGGCGGGTAATTTATCCTGCTAATAAATAATTGTTTAATTTTACTGAAAACGTGAACCCAGTTCGTTCACTTTACTTCGAATGACTTTGCCTACTTTATTGCCGTAAGAAAAAACTCCAAAAATGAAGTAATACAGTCCAATCGATTTCGAAGAAACAATTGGTTTTTTAATTAAATCTTTTTTTTTTCTGCAAAGATTCTTCTTTCTGCCAAGAAGTGTGTTGGGATACATTTTCCAACCTGAAATAAAGAAATTGTAGAAGGGATATCTTATGAGCATTTGTTTTGACTGAAGCGCTTGTTTGTGGATTTCATACATATAATGGGTGTGTGTAAAAGGGATTTACGCCTGAGTTTTATTTCTAAGAAAACTGAAAAACGCTAGATAAGCAGTAAGCTGTTACGGATTTGCTAGTTTATTATTAATGTTCAAAGTTTTCAAGATTTTGCTTTTTCCGAGGGAACACCTATTCACATCTAGAAGACATCGGAAGGACTGCTTAGGAATCGATGTTTTAAAAAAATAATTTCCATTAATCCACAAACTCAATGAAGATTATTATTATAATTTTAATCGATTGCAGTTTTGAAATCACTGAATATTTACATGAAGCTAGTTTTGCAAAAATTGAATAGAATCTTTATGCGATTTTATATTTATTTAGAATGCATAAAATCTTAAAATTCTTCTACACTTCAACCATAGCATCAGTATATTATTTTCCCCAGAACTGTGAATCATTTATTATTCTAAAGCTTACCGTTTCCATTCATGCCTTCTTTATAAAAAAATCGATAACAAAACTCCCATTTCAAATATTTACACAATGTTGAGAAAGTTTTCCTTTCATGACATATAAAAGATTTCAAAATACATTTTTTTTCTCATTCTTGTGATACACGCTTTTGGTTTTTTAAAATATAAAGATTACAGGATTTTCAGGTGAAATTATAAAACTCTGTAAATCTCACGCGGTGTGTATTATCTTTTTAAAACTTACTTTTGACAGAGATGAATATAATGGATATATTTTCTTTTAAAAATTATGTCTTGCCTTTGTCTCTGTTTCTGCTGAAATGATTTGCTAACGGCATAAAAAGTACTCTAATCATTAAAAGAAAATATTTTTAAATAATGTACTTAAAAAAGTTTCATTTGTATTAATAAATTTTATTTGGACTGAAAACAGTGTAGAATATAATGGACTTAATTCCACACCAGAATAACAATAGGACGAACCAAGAATCGAAACTGAGTCTTTAACTTGTACTCATTTACGCTATCCAGGGCCGACAAGAGGGGGGGGACCCGGGTCAAATTCCCGGGGCCCGTGCAGCTTGGGGGGCCCGAGCAGAACTGGATTTTTTTTCCTTCATGTCGGTAATACCAATACTTGAAAGAAAAGTATTTTTAGGCCCGGGACCCTAAACCGGATGCTAAAAAAAACATTTAACTTAGTTTATATTCCACCACATAGATGGCTCCACCAGCACCAGAAAGGGGTTATTTCTGTAATGTGTATTAGCAATGTTTTATTTGTCTGTGGTCTTCCTTAATTTTGTTTATTTCCGAACGTGGATTAGCTTTCAGAGGGAGCAACAACTTGATTGGTGATCCAAGAAATGGAAATTTCTTAGAGATGCTGGAAATCATAAGTCATTATGATCCTCTCCTTGACGAGCACTTGAAAAAAGTGAAGGAATCACAAATTCAAGGCAAAAAAATGCAGGTTCATTATTTGTCAGCCGAAATTCAAAATGAATTTATTTCATGTTGTGCTGAAAATGTCCTAAACTGCATTTTAAAGGAAAGAAAAGTTGCCAAATACTTTTCTATAATTGTAGACTCAACGCCAGATTCCGCCCATATGGAGCAAACGACATTCATTTTGCGTTATGTCCTTACAAACAGAGAAACGAATGAATATGAAATATTTGAAAGATTCATAGAATTTGTAGATTGCAATAAGAAAACAGGAGATGCTATTGCAAGTTTGATTCCTCAAACACTTAAAAAACACAATATCCCAATAAGTGAGTGCCGTGCACAAGGATACGACAATGGCCCTAACATGAGTGGTACATACAAGAGCGTTCAAGCTCGAATTTTGGAAATTAACCCATTGGCCATTTTTTCTCCTTGTGCTTGTCACTCTCTGAATCTCTGTGGTGTTCATGCGGCAGAATGTTCTCCTGAAGTAATAACGTTTTTTGGTGTTGTACAGAAGCTGTATAATATATTTAGTAGCAGTCCTCAGAGATGGGAAATTTTGCAAAAAAACACGGACTGCTCGCTTCATTCCCTGTCCAACACACGTTGGTGTGCTCGAACTGAGAGTGTTGTTGTTACCCAGACCGTCCGACCTACCAGAAAGGTGTAAGGTAACTGTTTGGACGGCCGGGAAGTGAACTGAGAGTGTGTGAAACCATTAGCACAAAAGCTTCCTTCGATAAAGGAGTCAATAGACATGGTGCTAGAATTTAATCTAACTGCAGACACTCAAACAGATTTAAATGGTATAAAGACATATATGGAATCATTTGAATGCCTCGTGATGGCAGCAGTTTGGCTCAAAGTTTTGTCATCCATAAACTACCGAAGCACAGTCTTACAAGCTCGAAATTCCACCATCGATATTAAAGTAGCAAATCTTTCCAGTGTTTTTATAGATTTGAAAAAGATTAGAAATAGTTGGGAGGTAATCCTAAATGAATGTAATCTTGTACAGCTGTAAATTTAAATATGCAAGTTGAATTTTCAGATCGATAAACACTTTGTTCAATGTGATGTGGTTATTTCACGACTTACATCAAGTATAAATTCGGGAAAATGCAAGAAAACTACAACACAAATATAAAGATGATGTCAGTGAGCAGCTCTCTGAAGAACTAATACATCTGAAATCGATATATGATGCAAACATACAGGAAAGAAATCTTTCACCTATACAGTTGCTCAACAAAATAAACTATCTAAATCTTAAACCACTGTTTTCTAACATCGTTATTGCTTTGAGGTTGTTTTGTACAATTCCCGTAACTGTGGCTCAAGCAGAACGATCTTTTAGTTGCCTATCAAGGATAAAAAGTGTGTTACGGTCAACTATGGATCAAAGCCGACTTTCGTCTTTGGGCTTATTATCAATTGAGGCTGAGCTAGCCAGACATTGTGATTTTTCCCAAATAATAGATACATTTGCAAGTCGTAAGGCTCGCAAAGCGCCTTTGTGAATTAACTTAAATCCGAGACTCAATACATTCTGCTATCGTCCTTTCTTGTTAAACAACTATTATTTCCTATTTACCAAATATTGCATAGCTCTAATTCAATTTTCTCATTATATTAGAGAAAAAATAAAAAACTATTTCTATCAGTACGCACATGTTTTTTTTGTTTTATCGGGCCCGGAATTATTATTGTCCCGGGGCCCGGGCCCGCTCTCGGCGGCCCTGACGCTATCAACTACACCACTCACACCAAGTAAGGAATTACATTAAATTATCTTATATTTTCCTTCTTCAACATACAAGAAAATAATGCCTCCCCTTGTGGCATAGTTTGATACTAAGTTTCTTACATAATAAAATATATCTTCCATATTTAGTTTTAATGTAATATCATATATATTGTCAATTATCTGTGTAACGCTAGAAAAGGAATATGATTTGTGGCTGAGTGCAAACGACTGTCGGAATCCCACTCCTGTAGTAAAATATATTGCGACCGTCTGTTTTTGTGTATTTACTTTTGTGACTTTCATTTACCTTTTTTAAAATACACAACCTGCAAAGGTAAAGAATTTATATCCTAGGCGTCTATTAAAACGATACATTCTCAGTGGAAAGAAAAGTAAGCCCAAATTTGCATTTAGCACTCACATATTTGCGAATATTTTTTATTGTATTTGGCAACAATTCTCTCCGAGCTGTCACTTGTCAGTGTAACGCTACGGCCCAAAACCTGATACATTCAGTGGTTATGTAGGTTAATTTTATGAATGTGGTTACTGGGTCTAAATATTTAGCTAACAAAGCTTGTTCCATTAATGTTTATATGTTATAGCTCATCTTATTGATTGTTTGAATAAGTTATTGTTGAGCTTTGCGAAACTGTGAACTCAGTTTGTTTTCTTCGGCTCTGACGACTTCTTAAAGCTATTTTATTATCATGAGAAAATATTCCAAAAATAACGTGATTATGCTCAATTGATTTTTAATTACCTTTTGTCTTTTTAATTAAATTATGTTGAATTTTTAATAGAAAGCTGGGAAATAAAACGCTATATAAGTCGTTAACTGATACAGATTTATCAGTTTTAAATATTTTATGAGATGTTTTATTTATAGGTTTAGATCATTGAAACGTTTCATTGAAGCACAGCAAGATACTACGAGCAGAGCTTCCTTGGCAATGACTGAAATCCGTTTCTATTACTGACACTGTTTCTCAAGGACTATATGGCCGATTTATACGAAAGTTGGTACATTTATAAAATTCGCCAAATTACAGGTTATGCAGAAGCCTGAATTTTTAAGTTCGATCTGTGTGCTCAGATAATTGAAGTTAAAGGTCCCCATGTTAAGTCTATTGAGTAAATGATTTTTGAAACTTTCGCGCATTATTGCCATTTAATGTTTCGACTGTTGTTATTTAAAATTATTTTAAATACCTAAAAACAACAGATCACGTGGCATGTACTAGAACGTATTATTTAATATCAACGTTGAGAAACAAACTCTAATTAGGAATCTATGTCCAGAAATGTCTTTTATTGAACGACAACCATTTATTAAAACCATCGAGCTTTATGTGGCTATATTTTTGAATTCACGAAAAACCAATTAAATTTCAATAATTTAAAATATTATTTAGTTCTTACGGCAACATTCATCGATTGCGATTACACCATATAGATAAGGGGAACTCTCCAACTATATGTGGTATACAATTGTTAACATTAGTATTCTTTTTGTTTCCATTCGTTGTGATGCGTGAAGTTCTTGTATACATAAATCTATACAAGGAAATATTTTTTAACGCTTGGCAATAAATTCGGCAACATTTTGTAAAATATCGTCAAATTGAAAAGTATCACCAAATTGACAAAAATGTTTCCAAATTTAAGAAAATGTCGCTTAATTTGTGAAAATTCAATATCTTGGGGAATTAAATTGATTC
This sequence comes from Amaurobius ferox, assembly GCA_951213105.1. Lineage (NCBI taxonomy): Eukaryota > Metazoa > Arthropoda > Arachnida > Araneae > Amaurobiidae > Amaurobius > Amaurobius ferox. The sequence continues at coordinate 78,544,598 of OX578134.1, read as the reverse complement.
AATACACTGCAATAATTGACATAAAAGTTGATCGTAACCGTATTACTTAATAGCGATCAACGGAGTATTATTCATTAAAAAAACAGTTTATAATTTATTTGTGCACGCTTGGCACCTATGTTTCAGTTTAGAAGTTTGTTGACTCAGCCTAGTATATGTTAAAACAAAATAGGGAGTGCAATACTTCACTCAACTTTCTCACACAATAATATCTCCTATATTTCAGCTTCATGAGTAATAAAGCACTTTTATTTTATTAGAGGGTAGGTGTCGCCTTCAAAACATATAAGAAAATGCTATCATCCAAGAAACTCGCTAGATACAGCATCGGATATCTAGCAGGATTTAAATAATTCGATATCCAGTTGAAGCAGGGATTCTTTAAAAAATACCCACGATGGTGATATGTTAATCTAATGTTAGGTTTACTTTCCCAATGTAAATAACTGCACCCATGGACCCGTTTCCGCACTTACTATGCCGAAAGAAAGATTCAAACTATAATAAATGTACACCACATAAGATGATAAATGTTGTATATTGTTACGAAATATCCTCTGGAATCATGGGTGTGCGCGCAGGTTACAAGAATTAGTCCAAGTTTCTGGATAACTAACCCGTTTATTCACAAGCGCAATGTAAACAGGAAGAATATACAGTAAAACAGCACTTAAACGTTCCACTAATTTCACAGAATAACCGATATTAATCTCAAAACATTGACGAAAATCATTTCACAAAACAGCGGCTACTATTCTCAGAACAGTGGCAAAAATCACGGTTCAATTTAGCTCGTGTCACGTCCAGTGCTCTCGAACTGAGAAATCATTCCTTTTATAGACTTTCCATAGAAACTTCTGGAAATCTCACATGCCACGTAGCACACATTTCTGGTAGGTCTGACAGTCTGGGTCTCAACAAAAACAACATGTAACGTAGAATAATCGTTATTTCGCGGTCCTGATCAAACCTTCGGAAAGTCGCCAAATCTGGCAACCCATATTAGACTTTCGGCGTATGGAAACCCTAGATTCACGGCACGGGAACACCCTCATATACTGGTATTTTCTCCGTCTAGTCTTCGAAAGAGACGAAAGACCCTAAAAGGGGAATATTACACGTTCGCAAAAATATTAAGCACTAAACCGGTACGTAGACATTACTCATATTTCTATCTGCAACGGGAGCGTAATCCTAATTTTGTAAATACCCCTTAAAGGCGGGTTCTGTGACTATGTTTCAAATTGTGTTAAGTTACTGTTATGTATACTTCGCACTTTATAAATTCAAAGTATAAATTAAATGTCGTACTATAACTCGAACATTAAACTATAAATTCCTGAAGTAGGAATCTTAACCTTGTCTATTTTATAAAAAAAGGTAAATTTCTTTGGCAATCTTTGTAAACTTAAAAGTATACCTCAACAGTCTCATTATTTAAAGCATGAAACACTCGAGTTTTTATAGTACTTGGCAATAAGTTTTCATTTTTCTTGGCCATAGTAATAACATAGGAATACAATTACACCTCTCCATAAACAAAAATCAAAAAAGAACACCGATACAGCCTCATTTGAATAACTGCAGCCCCATTATATCTAACAAGTTCAAGTTCATGGTACCATCTTCTCCTTGAGCTGACAAAAAGACTGGTTTTATTATTGTATAGAGTAATAGAATAATTTCGATCTGAAATATTTACATGAGAGACAAGGCATGAAGATAATTTTCTTTTCAAGGTAATTTCATCAAACTATAAAAATTTTAACATTGTCGAATGAAGTTATAAAATCTTTTACAACATATGTGCTGTGCATTTACTGCCTTTCATACTCTTATTGTAGTCGTGATGAAATAATTATGTACTTTTTTTTTAATGTATCCGATTTTTCTAATCAAATATGGCTGTTATGATCAGTTTGCACTGTGAAAAAATGTCTCAAAAAATTTAATAATATATATTAAAATAAATATGTTTATAAGAAAGTAAAAAGCCTCAATAAATTTAATAATATATATTAAAATAAATATGTTTGTAAGAAAGAAATTTAGTTTACGTTCAATTTTAATCAAATGAATTCCCAATTCATGTAATAATATTCATAATTGTTTTATAATTTCTTTCATAACCTTGTGATTTGATGCTCACAACTGAGGTATAAAAAATTATGCTAGATGGCGCCAATCCGAGCATCCGCTCAAATGACGTAGTTAGCTGCTTGGACTTTATTTACATGGTTTTCCTATCACGTACAGTACCTGTTTTGACATTCTCTCAATATCATTCTTCTTATAGAAATATCTCTTCCCTCACTCCCTAAAATTCAACCCTTCAATGAAATATACAATTACTAACATTTAATAGCATTTCCCTCTTAACTACCAATACCCAAGAGATAAAATAAAAGTTATAAATTTTAATATGATCTTTATACCACAACTTAAGCGAAAAACATAAGTATTTTCTTTTTTAAATTATAACGTGCTGGGGAGCATAATTGATGAATCGATAAATAAATCCAGAAGGTCGTTTGCACTTTATGAAAACGATTTTGATAATTAACTTTCATGCAAAAATGGCGTATTTCTTGCGGCGATTTGCTTCTATCTGAAAGCCTTGATTCTTAACTATAGCTCTAGCTCGAATTTTCCATGAAAGTAAACTTTTTCTTAGCTCCGTCATGTCAATTTTATCCCACTCCTCTTGGGTCGTTTTCCAAAGTCCGTTCAGTGCTCTTGGCTGCCGTTTTCCTAAGGCTCGTTTAAACAAACTGAAAGTGCAAAAGTCCACAGGATAAGTGTCAGGCAATTTTACAGGTATTTCATTAAATAGGATACATTTTATTCCTGTTTCTGATTCTTTCTTTGCTAAATATGCGACATTTGAGTTAGACGTGTGAAGCTCAACTTTATTGATGTCCTTTCCATATAAGGCTGAAATTTCTTCTTCAAAAATTGGTTGTAAAATATTCTGCAGATAGTAAAGTGAATTAATTTTAGCTTTACTTGAGACTTTTTTAGTTTAGAAGCCATTTCGTACGGTCATTTTCGTCAGTTGAGCAATAGAAAATTGCTCTTTTTTTATTACCGTCACTTAAATACACCCATGCCTCATCGAGTGTTACCACAAATTTCCATTTAACAGCAGCTAGGTGTTTTTCATATAATTTTCTACAATTTGTTTTTTTTTTACGCAATATGATTTGAAAAAAGCAGATGAACTTCAGATTTTTAAGCATCCTTTTTAACTTCAAATCTTTATGAATGATTTTACTTACAGTGCCAAAAGACATTCCCAGTTTCGATGCAATAGATCTTTGAGTCGGTGGATTTTCTTTTAGGATCAGATAGTTGACTTTCTTGATATTTACCCGCGTTCGAACAGTCTTAGGATGCGATTTTGTGGCCATTGTTTCATTTTTACTTTCAGATAGACGCTTTTAACTTTTCAAATTTAATATATTAAAAATACCTTCCTTTTAAATGCAATAACCTCGATTTTTACACCGCTTTACAATTTATTGATACGAATATTTTTCTTCGGAAAGCACATTTATGTAACCTTCGAGCCATCTATCAATTTCAAGAGCAATTTTCAAAATAAATCTTTTATTCTACATTCGAATCAAGACAAAACAGTAGCAAAAAATTATATTGAAAATGCCAAATCTTTATCTCAAAATGCTGACGAGAAACATAAATACAAAATCGTTTTCATAAAGTGCGAACGACCTTCTATATTCATCATGAGTAATATATTTGAAAAATATATATATAATTCTGTTAATTTAAATTGGGTGCACTGTTTTGACCCTCCAAACTTTCGGGTAGATAGGACCTGGGTAAAAAAAATTTGAAATGTTTAACTGCAAAATAAGATATTGTTACGAACGCGCAATATTCTCTTATTGACTCCTTTACTTCCGTAGCGTCTCGGAGATTAGACAGTGAATGCACAGTCCATGACGTGTATATGACGTAGGCATGACGTGAACCAAGGGTTGTCATAATTTCCTCAGTTCGAAGAAGGGTTTCCAGATTAGGCGATTTGTCGTTGGCGGCTTCTAGGAATCGTTGTTGTTTGTCGTTGGCGGAATATTCTAGAAAGACCACGAAATAACTAATAGTCTACGAGATATTAGATAATTCCAGAAGTTTCTACAAAAAGAACCTATAAAAAGGAGTCATCACACAGCGGGAGTTCAGTTGCCAAGATAAGAGCTACAGTACACTGTGACTATGGAGTTAATTCAATGACTATGACTTTTGTCAATGTTTAGAGAATAGTAGCTGTTGTTTTGTGAAATTATTTTCGTCAATATTTTGAAAATAATATTGCTCATTTTGTGTAATTAGTGGAACATTTAAGAGCTGTTTGATTGTATATTGTTCCTGTTTACCTTTTGCTTGTGAATAAGCGTGTTTAGTTATCCAGAAATTAGGACTCATTCTTGTATCCTACGTACATACCCACGATTCCAGAGGATACGCTCGTAACAATATGCACAATATATGTTTTGAAATATTTATTAACAATAGTATTAATTTTTATTTGTTTCTGGAGTGATATTTGAGAAGCAGTGACATAATGTTATTTAAAAATACGCCCAATCGCCGCAATATTAAATAATAAATTGTATTTAATATAAATTGTATTAAATATAAATAGTAATAATAAATATTGTTAAATATAAATTGTATTAAATCCGTATTTTTTTATGTAACTTCAGATAATTAACCATCTAACATATTTTTACGTACTGCAAGTAAATGTATATAAAAAGAAAATATAATAGTGTGTCTGTAGAAAAAGTTATGTGCGCTACCAAATCCGATATTTTTTATCTCCAATAAATTTTAATCTCAGAAAATATATTAGCATCTATAACAGCATTCCCCAATTTTTAACAGAAGAATTCTCTGAGGGTCTGAGGAAAAGCTACGACTTTTAAACTCAGGCGTGAATCACCTTTCGAGGCTAAGTTTTATCTTCCGATCAATTTATGCACTACATATGAAAAATAATCCCTGTCTTTCTAATGTTTTATATAAGAAAACAATTTTGCGGGTAACGTTCTCAAGTATATTTTACGCCTAAAGTAGATACTGTTTTCTCTTATAGAATGTTTTTCTTCATAAAACCCATACTACATCGGAGATGTAGAACGCTAAAAGGTGTCATAACACTGAGGCCACCACAAAATTAATACTTGATCCATTGTTAAAATAAGAACGTTATTTATTTCAATCGTCGATTGAATTTATTTTAAGTAAAATAATAAAATATGTTAGCACTTCCCACAAATATATTTTTGCAGTCATATACAGGGTGTCCCAAAAAGATTGAAAAGCGTTTTAATTCTTTACCTGTTGGAGATAAGTGGGCAATGTAAATTGCAAAAATGTTGAAAGTAAGGTAGGAAATAAGACTACGTGAATGAAATAGTCCTCCCATTCATTTTCTAAAACTTACACGTTTCAAATTTTTATGCAAACCTCTTAGAGAAATTTGGTCAAACAGAAAATTTTTATTTTTAATGCAACAAGATCATTAAAAAAACCGCATATCGGTATCTTTAAAATCAACTGAATTATGATAAAGGAAAAAATCTGACTTATGCCACTTTTCCGTACCATGTAAAAAGCTTTTTCATCAGTGAAAATAGGGATCATAAACAGATGGACGATTGAAATTGTTTAGATCAAAAATGCGTTAATATGTGTCAAAATTTTTTATCACAAATGCATCTAAATAAATCATTACATAGACAGAGATCATATAAAGCAGTGGTACTCACTACGCGGTTGAGTATCCTATGTATTATCATCCAGTTTTATCTGTTTGTGATATGTCACAAATTTACATTTCTAATTTGATATAGGGTCCCCATTCACAATGTTCAATTTTCAATTAAATATAACTCGCTCAATTTTAAATATACAGATATGTGGTTTTCTTTAATGATCTTGTTTCATTAAAAATAAAAACAATTCTGTTTGACCAAATTTCTCTAAGGGGGTCGTATAAAAATTTAAAAAGTGTAACTTTTTGAAAATGAATGGGAGGACTATTTCATTCAAGTAGTCTTATTTTCTACCTTAATTTCAACCTTTTTGCAATTTACATTCCCCACTTATCTTCAACAGGTAAAGAATTAAAGCGCATTTCAATCTTTTTGGAATACCCTGTATACATTTAAAAGTGATTTGAGAACGGGCCGAAAATTTATTGACTCAAATGTATTACATAAATTTTTGAAATAATGACTCAAAACCAAACAAATGTAATACTCATTTACATATCAGTTGAGTGCACCAAATTAAAAAACCACCAATAAAGTATATCAGGGAATAATTTCATGTATAAAATGCAGATCGAAACAGGTATCAAATTTAAAAATAAAATGAATCTCATTAGTGTTAGGCTGAGCCAGAACTGCTGTTGAAAAATCTAGAAGCCTGTGAAAAAATGCCTAAAAGTCCAAAGGCAAAACCAGACATAAGATCCGTGTAAATACATATATTTACAGCTATATACATGCATTTGCATATCTTAGAAAAATTGTCTAATTGTATAGCATTGATCACAAATATCAATATTAATTTTAACATCACTACTTTAGAGATAATTACGTCGAAAGCAATACTGCAGTTCATAAATTATATACAGCAATTAATTTATCTTCGTTGGATTAATAAAGTCAGTATTTAAATTATTTACATACCGTTTCATAATCACAATTGCCAAATACATGTACTTGGGTCAACCGTAACCATTATGTGAGCTCTTAGCAATTCACTGGTGGCTGGTTCATCAACTACAGTATTACTTCATTATAGTGAAATGCCACTGAATGTCTTCGTAAATCTGTTTTTCTACCTATACCGTCCGATCTACCGAAAGGTGTAATATACCTGTTTGGTTGGCTTGGAAAATACCAACCAGATCGGAACCCGATGGAGAAGACAACTACAGGGGCGGTACAGACTTTTCCCTTGCCCATCACTACTGGGGTGGACTTTCGGACTTGCAGTTTTATCGAAACCACACTCCACGTAGACACAGGGATGATTTGGGGCAACGTCGAATATCAATATTCGTAAATCTGCATCTTACTTTTAACAAAGCTTTCTGAAAGGCGGAGACACGCTGTCTCTCTCTAACTAGTTTCTACAAATTGCTTGCTGTTTGGGATACTGGCTGGCTTTGCTACTTACTTGCACTCGACTCTCGTGCTGTTGCTCGCCTATAGGGACTTTGGATAATGCAACTTGTACGCCATCATTCATTCCCATAAATTATGAATTTAAAGTTTTTATCATCATAAAACTGTCCAATTTATTTTGGTTATTGGCTCCGGGTCGTCTGCGTTTTTGTTCATCTGGAACCTTGTGACTTATTTAATGCTTGGAAATTTTATAGTATTAGCTGTAGACTAGAATGCCAATTGTTAATCTAACATTTCATCCCCGATATCTGCAATGGCATCAAAAAGAATTTGATATATATGCAGCAATTTTGCAAACCTGGATGGAAATTGACAAATTCAGTTCAAACATATAGTCAGCATCATGTAGCCATCCTCGGCTAATTTAACTAATCTCATACGGCTTAGGGTAAATTTTGGGGAAACTTGAATCGGGCTATGTCGTAAGACTGAACATATCAGTTTCCATCGAAAAAGTTCTTAAAATTGCGGAAAATAGCAAGTTTTCCTGCTGCCATTGCAGATATCGGTTATTCCATGTTGACTACCGGATAATAAGTGCAAAACCGATACATGGATATTGTTATCTACTATGAAAATATATTCCAAATTTTGGGGAACAGACGAGTCGAGGGTTTATTGCAGAGATTTTCAGGCTATTACAAACATTACTTAAATAATATCATGTCTGGACACTCACATAAAGACACCAGTCATAATATTGCCTAATTTGTGTGTCAGTGCTGCTGAAAACTTGTACATCCGTCAAAATGTGAAGGCCGGTTTTCTGACTCGAATTTTTTTTTCTTTCACAGAAACTATATTTACTAGAAAATATGACAGACATTGTTAAGGAATTAAAATAGTGATTAATAGAAATCATTCATTTAAATTTTCAAAAACATAGTCCCCGCCAAGTAAACGGGTGTAATACACTAAATAAATTCCTAAACACGCCTTTGTACACGGACGTATACACAGCTATGCCACACCAAATTTCCAAGCGCGTAACACGTCTTCATCCCTCTGTGGCAATTTTTTAAACTCTACTTTTGTAAAGGCGTTTCCACATATTTTAAAATTTATTTCTATAAAGTTCAGTTTGATTTCATCCGCTAGGAAAACCCTTTACAACCCAAACTAACCCAGTTCAATATGAAGCCGTATTGTATAATTCTACCACTATTCAGAATTGTTAACACAATAACTAACTGGACATTTAATGAATTATATATACGGCTTCATAGAGTTGCCACATAATTTGCGAGCTAACGCAAATGGAATTACAAAATAATCACTTGTACGGCATTCACGAAAGCAACATAATTCTAAGACGATTAATCTACTAGGCAATACTGTTAAAGTTCCGAAACGTATAAAGAAACTAATTTTACAGCTAAACGTCTGTGATGCTCGTAAGCACATTTCATGAACATTTGACAACTGCTAATGACATGGGGAAATATTTTAGTTACTTTTGATTAATTATAGGTATTTTAGTTATTTCACGACATGCGATATAATATACATTTGCTTAAAAACTATTATTCAGGTTTATACTAAGAATATGAGGTTTCCTCTTATATATGAACATCTGTCTTCAAACTCATAAGAATTGCTTCATAATAACTTTAGTGATGTTTTTACTCGGATGTACAAATACAAAATGATTAAAAAAAAACGAATAGAAAGAGATTAACGAATAAATTTATTTGCTAAGAATTCGTAGCTGGAGTAGTTGAGTCTCCCTAGTAAGCATAAATAATTAATATTGTATTTACACCGGTAAGTGAAATTTTAAGCCGTTGACGCGATATGCAATACGAATGATAAAGGCACTGGGACTGACTTCTAAAATAACGACATTATCATACGACTATTCTTAACTTGTACCTCACTGCCTTGCTTCCTTTTTTTTCATCTGTACAACAAAACACCATACACAATTCATAACACTATTGGTCAGGCCTAGGGTCAATTAGTAGGGTTAATTAGGCCTAGGGTTGATCAGGCCTGGGGTTGGTGCAAGCCTAGGGTCAATTTTAGATAACGAGCTATATGCAGACCTCCATGTATTTTTATTCTTCCCACAAGCTATAACTATCTATCTGTGAAAAATGGTAATGAGAGAAGTACCAGACTAAATATTAGTGGACGTACCAAAATGCGAAAGCAATCAACTGGGAGAAAATAGGTGTGCTCCTCCCTTTTTAAAAGAAGATAGTTGCTGCAGACCCAAGCTAGTAATAGCTTTCAACTTTTCATCTCCATAATTATTTGCAAGTATATTCTTTCAAAATGTTTCACAGAATTTTACATCATACTAATAGCTTCATCATGCCGTATTATCCGCAGAGCATCGTCCATTTGCTCTCTAAACATCACGTTCGATTTCAATAGCATATAAATACATCATTCAACTTTAAATGCATACCAACTTTATATATGTGTAATATATATATATATATATATATATATATATATATATATATATTGGGTCATCCGAAAAGTTCTGTGGATTTTTTATGATAAATATCAACGAAGCAGTACAAAATGTCAAAATGTTAAGAAAATGTTATTGAATCACATAAGCACCTTTTTGTTCTATGAATTCTTGCCATCTTTCTGGTAACTTTCCTTTTTAAAAAAAGTCATTAGGCTTATTTGTAAAGAAGTTATCGAGGTGCTGTTTGACAGTCTCCAAAGAATTGAATCCATGCCATTCAGAGAATTTTAAAGTGACCTGAAGAGGTGAAAATCTGAGGGGGCAAGATCTGGTGTATATAAGAGTGACACAAAACATCTCAGCCATACTCAGTAAATCTTTGTCTGACATTCAGCGAAATGTGGGGCCGAGCATTGTCATGCTGGAAGACAACACCTCGACGATTAGTCAGTTCTGGCCGCTTTGCTTGGATGTCTGCTTTAAAACTGCCATTTGAGAACAGTATTTTTCCGAATTTATTGTCTGATTTTGTGGCAACAAATCATAATGAACAATTCGTTTGTAGTCCCACCATACACAAAGCATTACTTTTTTGGGATGCATTCCCCCTCTCGATGTTATTTAGGGAGGTTCATTTGGCTTACCCCATTATCTTTCTCTTGTAACATTATTGTATAGTATCTCATCTCCAGTAATGAACCGTTTCAAAAAAGGAGCTCTTCATTTCGTTTCAGCAAAGAATCACCATACATCGTAGCGGCTAACATACCCAATCTTCCAAATGATCATAAACTGTACTTTTTGAATTATTTAGTCTGTGTGATAGTTCCTGAACGTGGATTTTCAGCGATAGCATCTTTTAATAGATCCTCTTTTACAGAGGATGGTCGTCCAGAGCGGGCATCATTTTCGAGGCTGAAATTTCCGCACTTCAAACCACCTTCGAACTGTGTCATCAGAAACAGCACTTTACCCATATACAGCACAAATTTTACGAGCAGTCGGGCTAACATTATTTCCTTTCTTAAAATAAAAGAGTGTAATATGCCGAAAATGAACCTTTTGGTTCTCCATTTTTAGCACTGCAGTGAAACAAAATTTATGCCACAACACAAGCTAGAATTATGAAGTGAAAGCAGAAAAGACCGAATTTACACATGTACTTCAATCAAGGTCACTCCTTATCAGCTGTAGCAAAATAATAATAAGAAAGCGTGCTTCGATTTGAAAAACCGCAGAACTTTCCGGATGACCCAATATATATATATATATATATATACCCAATATATATATATATATATATATATATATATATATATATATATACCCAATATATATATATATATATATATATATATATATATATATATATATATATATATATATATATATATATATATATAACATTAAGAACAACAAGTGAGATTCAAATTCGAAATTATCACTTACGCAAATCGACGGCAAAAAGCAATACACCACACAGGAACAGGCGATAGGCTGCTCACATCTCTAAAGTAGAAAATATCCAAGTGAAAAGGAAGAAACGTTAAAACGTTGAAAGGGGAGAACCAAATGCGTTGCATATAATGGCAGGGGAGGATTACTCTTGATGGGGTGTTTTGAAGGCACATCTAATTTCGATTTCACTTTTTATCCAAGAGAATTGGAATTGATCGAAATCCAAGTCGACGATAATGGTGCAGTGAATTTTTTGGACATATCAATAAATAAACATCCACGATATGGTACTTATACAACTGTATACGACAAACGCGAATTTTACAAAATCAAGATTGGCCATCTTATAGATTGGAGGATGAACCTTACTAAGAATGTTTTCAGAAACATCCTTGCCGACCATTTTAAGAGAAACCAGGCTTACAACACATTCAAAAGGGATTGCAATAAATGTAATCAAAAAATCGTAACCGAAGCTTTAAAAAAACACTATCCTATTTATTTCTTACGGGCATGCTATAATTCTTTTTTCGGTAATAAAGAAAACTTTAGCCGTTTCCATCGGGAATTGGTTGGAATTTTGTGATTTATGCGATACTGGAGTGTTGGCACGCATGCGTAAGTGTTGATATCTAGGCTCTGGTACTTGGATCGGTTTTCATTTTGCGCCCATTCCTTCTGCGTCGATGTTGATCCTGCTCTTGTATACGGGTGCCTTTGTCTATGCACATGTAGGGGACTGACCATTGCAATGTATTGGTACCGTGAGCGTTGCCAGGGCTATAAAAGCTGCTTTAAACGGGAAGGAGAGTTGCAATCCTCCCCTGCCATTATATGCAACGCATTTGGTTCTCCCCATTCAACGTTTTAACGTTTCTTCCTTTTCACTCGGATATATATATATATGTGTGTGTGTCTATATATATGTATATATATATATATATATATATATATATATATATATATATATATATATATATATAGAAAAATTGAAATATACAAAGTGAAAAAAACATGTAAAAAGGAAGGAAGGCTCGGCAAAAAGCTAAACATTTGACATTACTAAAACATTTTTATTTCCGATTTTTCAATTTCTATATATTTATATTTCATATATATATATATATATATATATATATATATATATATATATATATATATATATATATATATATATATATATATATATATATATATATATGTATGTATATATATATATATATATATATATATATATATATATATATTATATATATATATATATGTATATATATATATATGTATATATATATATATATATGTGAATATATATATGTATATATATAAAAATATAAATTAGTAAATCCAATGTTAGAAAGTATGTAGTAACTCGTAATACACTATTCCAAAATTTTCTACAAAATACAAAGAAATAAGAGAAATTAAGATATAATGAGGAAATAATAAAGCGTAATGCAGGTCATAAAGACAAAGACAATCAACAAATTTCAAAAATGAGGAATGAAAATAGGAAAACAAAAAAATCAAGCGAGAAAGCTTGCACATGGAAGAGCTTTAGGCTTAAGATCATTTCGAAAAAATTCTCTTCAAGTCCATATATCCCTTTGAAATGAACACAAAAATGCTTGTTTCTGAAACACAAGATAGATTTTATCTATAAACTTGTGTTATATGGACGACAAGCATATGGATTGGAACAATAAAGGAAACATAAATACCCTAAAATACACTTCATTCGTGCAACCATGACAAGCAAAATATGATATATATATATATATATGTATGTATATATATATATATATATATATATATATATATATTATATATATATATATATATATATATATATATATATATATATAGTTAAAGGGACCTTCACTGAAACCCATTCAGGGAGTTGCAGTTGGAGACAGAACAACCATAATTAAAAAAATCTGATGTGGGCAACACATGACTTTCCTTATATAATATAATGAATTTACTACTTTTACAGTAAAAAAATAGGTTTTTCTCATAGTAGATACTAATATTCTTTCCAAGATATTGAATTTTCGACAATTAATCGTCATTTTCATTGATTTAGCGTCATTTTTATCCATTTGGCGAGATTTTCGTTAATTTGGCAACATTTCAAAAAGTCGCCAAGTTGGCGACATTCCGCCAAATTCGTCGCCAAAATCTCGCCAAGCGTTATGGACGAAAAAATAAGTTGTTCTTACAGCAGATAAATGGCTATTGGCGTTCAAATACAAAAGTATTACTCAAAGTATCTTTTTTCATGAATAGAATGAGCTAGATCCACGAGAATGATATCACCCAATTTATCGCATGGTATTACATATGAAAAGTGAACATGTTCCTCAATAGGAAATATTTTTCTTTTCATTTTATATGACTTTTTAATAATTTTTTTGAAAAATGTGCAATATCTCGAGAACGATTCATGTTAGCGTTCTAAAATTTATGTCAATCGTTTTCTAATGAAAAATTACATAAGAAATGTCCATTTGCGTAACTTTATTAATGGTTTTGATTTTTTGACGATTTTTTCAAAATTTTATTCGAAAATTTAGGGGGGGTTCTGAACATTCGACTACGTATAAAAACAATAGGCTTACAGTGTTTACGGATTGTGATTTTTGAACCAAATTTGGTTCGAATCGGTCCATTCGTTCGTCAGTTATCGTCGCCACAGACTCACTGACACACACACACACACACAGACATGACTTCAAAAATGTTTGATTTGTGATCAGGGATGCTTGAAACGTGCTCTCCCGTCGAAAACTCGATTTCGAATTTTCGACCAAGCCACAATACTTTCCTTATACATTATATATATAAGGAAAGTAATAAGGTAAACAAAATGAATAGAAATGATAGGTGAAAAATCTTACTATAAAAGGGAAGCTCAATAGAAATGAATAAACGAGTATGCCATTAATAATATTAAAAAGGGGGTTCAAATCGTTGCTACAAACTGGCTAAAGTTACAAATTTTTAGCGAAAATAATTTTCAAAATATTAAATATTTATGAACCGTATTGTCTAATTTTCATTTTTCAATTTTTTGTTTATATTATTTCTTATTCTTATACAATCACATAACTAATTATATTAATTAGTGTATTTTTAAATAAATTAATAGTCTCCATACTTGGGAATATTGTCTTACATGATATCGAGTGGTAGTTGATACACTGATTTGATAATATTAATTACGAATTTTGGAGGATATGCATTATTAGTTGCAGTTCTATATAATTCTGCAAAATGTGCCAATTTATAATTGTTATCACAAATTTTATTTATTCTAAGAACCTGGTTTGTTATAATATTTCTAAACACTGATATATGCAAACAAGATTTAAAATGTTGAATTAATTATAGATAAGTAGATACATTTACATTTAATTAATCATTATCTTGAGAGAATAATATATATTAACTAACGGCAAAATCAACAATACAGGTAGAACACATTTAAATAATGTAGTCAAAATACAAATATGTATTACTGTGATACACAAACCATGTGAGTCTAAAACAGCAGATATATTCAAGAATCCCACAGAATTAAAAAGAAGAAATTCAGAAATTCAGGATGATATAGAATTAAAAAGAATATCCGCATATTTAAACCTCAGTTACCTTACACCTTTCTGGTAGGTCGGACAGTCTGGGTCTCAACAACAACATCTTTAAACCGCATCAGCGGTCATTTCAAACCTATGGAAATATAATGAAATGAGTTTCTGATATGCAATATAGTAAAATTCTGATAGTAAAAACACTGTATAATGACCCAACATATTGAAATTATCAATGAAATAGAATAAGTGAAAAATTTACAAATATTGAAAAATAAAACAATTAATGTTTTATAAGCAAAAGAGTAACATAAAGTATATAAAAATGCTGAATTATTTATAACATATTAGATCTTACCATCAGCAAACCGCTTTTGACATACAGGGTTGATAAAATGAAACTGGCCTGGAAATGTCTTCTAATGATCTCCTTGCTGTTTAGATAACATTTCCACGAAATTCCGAAAACACTTTTCCGGAGCAGTTATATTTTGGCAACCCTGTATAAGAATGATTTTGAATATCATATATATATAGTGGCTAACATACATATATATATATATATATATATATATATATATATATATATATATATATTAAAAAAAATTATATATAATTATTTATTAATTACATAAATAAATAAAAATGAAAAATAATAAACTAAGTCAAAAAAAAAATTAGAAAAATCAAAAAATCGGAAAATAAGATGCATTAACATTCATGTTTTGAATTTTATTTTCGCAAAAAAATTGTAACTTTTGCCAGTATTGAAACTACGATTTGAACGGCCAAATAATGGTGTATAGTGGCATTCTCGTTTATCCAGTTTTCCTATGAATTACTTGTTTAGTAAGAATTTTCATCTTTGATTCATGTTCATATTCAGGTTTGCATATATGGATGTTCATATTCTGAATTGCTTGTTTGGCCTCCAGCTTAGACCCACTGGACGGGTCTGGGAGTATTACTGTGAACGTCCGTACTGCCTCCCTGGTAGAATTTTGACGTGTTCATTCCGGTGCTTCTAGATAATTAAGCTGTTGAGGGTGATCGTGTATACACGTGGTGGAAGAAGAAGGGTTCATGCCGCATGGTAATACAAATTTTCTTAATGTATCCTATTTTCATTTTTTGATGGCTGTAGTCTGGGTTGGAGTATTTATAGTAATGTACTATTGCTCTATCTGAAACAGGCATGTGTTTGGGTTAGTTAGAGTTAAATACTCAGACCTGAGGAGGAATTTAACTCTGACTAATCATCGAATTTGGACTGGTGCTATTCTCTTATCTTATCGACATTATGGCTGTGAATTTGCTTATATGGTGATGTTAATACTACTTGAATAATTTTTATTATTATTATTATTATTATTATTACATATTTCTAATATATATATATATATATATATATTTATATATATTTTGTATATTTATATATATTTATATATTATATATATTTATATATATATATATATATATATATGTATGTATGTATATTTTGATATATGTATATATATATATATATATATATATATATATATGTATGTATCTATTTATATATATATATATATATATATATATAAATATATATATATATATATATATATATATATATATATATACATATATATATATATATATATATACATATATATGTAATAAAGATGAAATAAATTAGAATATTTGAAATAGTAATGCATCCATAACAAACAGTAGAATTCAATTACTACACGCATAAAGCGTTAAAACTCTAGGAACATTGGAATCTCTAGGTTCAATCGCTAGAGAGAAAGTTCGTGAGCTGCAGCAGTGCAGGAAGGCTGTGAGTGCTAGGTTTTCATGGTTTTCCTGCAATGTAATGTAAATGTTACACTATGTTTCACTGTAACAATGGAATTAATATAGTGTTATGTAAAAATAGTAGACATTTATATTTATCCAGAAAGGCAACGTGCAATAACAGTTTCAAATCATGCCTGAACCAAAATGGCAAGATTTCTAGTACTTCCATGAACTTCCAATATAGAAGAGCCATAAAGCTGATTTGTGTTAAATCTCAATTGCAAATGATGAACTAAAGCAATAACTCCATCGCGATACTAACACAAAACGGAATGAAGTAGGAGGCACCAATTCAAATTGACTCCATTTGCAGTTTAAGAATTTCAAAATTGTGTAGTTAACCAATGAAATATCAGATAACGTAATGGTCATAAATTATACTAGATACATTTCAAAAAAAGTTTAATTATGTAAGTATATTGAAAAGACAAGATTTAAAGATATATATTTATTAACTATACTACAGGAGCTGTCAGCGGAATGATCGATCATTGAGCGATTCGAATATCCAAAAGTGTTCATCCTGGTGTTGCCAGGAACGACAAAAGAAACCCTTTCATAATCTCCAGATACTAGCTGAAATAACAAAATGCATAATAATCTTCTTGCCTGAATGACTATGAAGCACCTTGTCTAAAAAGACTTATGCTCTCAACCAACACATAGCCTGCAAATTAAGAAATTTCAATATTGTGGAAAAACAATAACGAAAATTGGAGATTTCTTATATCTGGATCTCACGGAAAATCAATAAGCTTTTTCTTGTTACTGACTAAATTCAGCAAATAAAAATTTCTGTGTTTTTCTTGATTTTGTCGATGGAAATCTCACTCCCTATAGAAAAGTACAATTTCTAAATTTTTGAGAACAGCTCATCATATCTACCAAACAATGTGTGTAGTGTATATTTAATTTCAAGATAAAAGCATTTACAAGCATTCGATTACTTGGACGCATATCAATTTTCTACATTTGTTTATAGAATATTATATGAGATTCAAGACTCATTTTAAAAGATTCTGCAAATGCCATTGTTCGTCCTAATATTTAAGAATTTGAGATACAGAAAGTATATTCTTTTCATGAAAATTCTAAAAATTCATTGATTATAGTCTTTTTACACTGAAATTTTTAATTAACTATTAATCTTCGAATAATGCAATTTTGATTTTAAACATATCAAGACTAATTTTCATTCCGAAATGTAAGTAGTTAAAGACGGAACGCGTTCGTTAATAATTCATGCAATTCCTACAAATTCACTTATTTAAATATATTCATCATTACCGCATTTCATGAATTGCAAATTCCCATACAAGAAGATATTTAAGCTGGACTTTTGTAAAACTATCGCAATCTATATTCCACGGTAAATTGTTTTCATTAGACTAAATTTCTGAATTTATTTGATGACGATAATTAAATTATCACGCTGACGGTATATAATATTAAATAAATTTGGATATATCCCTATTAGCTATGAAGGAATATAAAGAAGGGAGTAAGTTTGTAAAAGCGTTAGAGACTACGGTTTAAATCAACTATCACTTTTGCAAATTGATGAAAAAAATTGATTTTAAATTATGTTAATGTCTCATATCATCAGTCAAGCACAATGTAATAAAATAAAATCTGATGTGGGCAACACATGACTTTCCTTACATAATGTAATGAATTTACTACTTTTACAGTAAAAAAATAGGTTTTTCTGTTAGTAGATACTTATATTCTTTCCAAGATATCGCATTTTCGACAGTTGGATGTCATTTTCATTGATTTAGCGTCATTTTTATCCATTTGGCGAGATTTCCGTTAATTTGATAACATTTCAAAAAGTCGCCAAGTTGGCGACATTCCGCCAAATTCGTCGCCAAAATCTCGCAATGCGTTATGGATGAAGAATTGAGTTATTCTTACAACAGATAAATGACTATTGGCGTTCAAATACAAAAGTATTACTCAAAGTATCTTTTTTCATGAATGGAACGCGAGCTAGATCTACGAGAATGATGTCAACCAATTTATCGCATGGTATTACATATGAAAAGTGAACATGTTTCTCAATAGGAAACATTTTTTTTTATTTTATATGACTTTTTGATAATTTTTTTGAAAAATATGTAATATCTCAAGAACGGTTCATGTTAGCGTTCTAAAATTTATGTCAATCTTTTTCTAATGAAAAATTACATAAGAAATGTCTATTTGCGTAACTTTATTAGCGATTTTGATTTTTTGACGATTTTTTCAAAATTTCACTCGAAAATTTAGGGGGGTTCTGAACATTCGATTGCGTATAAAAACAATAGACTTCCAGTGTTTATGGATTGTGATTGATTTTTGTACCAAATTCCGTTCGAATCGGTCCATTCGTTCCTCAGTTATAGTCTCCACAGACTCACTAACACGCAGACATACTTTCACACACACACACACACACACAGACATCACTTCAAAATGTTTGATTCGTGATCAGGGATGCTTGAAAAGTGCTCTCCCGTCGAAAACTCGAATTCGAATTTTCGACTCCGTCACAATACTTTCCTTATACATTATGTATATAAGGAAAGTAATATGTGTTTCCAGATTTCTTCTGAAGCAAAAGGAAACAAATTCTCTTAGAGAATCATAATATTTATGACTTTTTTCTCATTTCTGTTAAAAGTTTGAAGTTTATTTACAATAACACAACTGTTCCACTTTATGTAAATCCTATTCACAATTTGTCACTATGTAAGAAAAATTTGGTGGCTACACTGACTTTTTACACGTTTTGGTCTTTGCGTAAATAAAAGTAACTCAAACGAAGGTAAACACAAACCTTTGCACAAACGAGAGTGAACGTGTTGTGAGCAGGTCAGTAGCCTGTTGAACACTACAGTATTCGCGAACTTAATTTGGGGCCCTCCATAGTTCCTCCATAAAATTACACCTGCACGAATACTCGAAATATCCGTATTTTTCATTCAATTAGAATCTAGTTAACTAATTTACAGCGTGAAATGCAACACAAATCAAGATAAATAAGCATACGTACGTTTTAGAACACAATAGGATTCCCTTCTGCAGTGCAAAAAGTCTGTACCAGAACGCCCGTATAAACGCAAGGCCATGCCGGTATTGGGCATCATTTCGAGGTCCAAGTCATTGTCAAATTCAAGCAACTCTTCCCATTACAGTCTATCAACGAATATCTGCAGATCAGTAGACAAATAAACTTCCAATCGAAGGGGTGATTTCTAAAAGGTGTGATTTCTAACTTTTAAAAATCAAATTAAAACCAGTTTAAGCGGAAAACTGGTCAAACGGAGGCCAGTTAAGAGGGGTTCCACCGACTTCGTATTATTTGGGGTTTAAAGGTATTTTATGGATAAGATCAAAATAAATCCAGATCTAACTACCCCATCTCCACACTCTCCTACAAATTTCAGATTCTGTGTATCAAAATTATTTTACATAATCCTTAAACGCGGCATTACTTATTTAATAAATTTGCTCCATTGTTTAAAGCTTCTGTAATAATCCTGTTAGTGCGTTCATTTTTTCAAAACATTTTGTAATGTAATTTTAATTAAAAACTGCAAGTTATTTTCAAGAGAAAACCGTAAATAATACTTCATCTTCTATATAATAAAAGGCAATGTCTGTGTGTCTGTCTGTGTGTCTGTCTTATACACTATACGTTTCGCGACCGCGCTTCGGAGAGTTACGAAATTTGGCAATCGGAGACCCTGGGGGGTGGGAAGGGGACACGTGAAAACCGATTTTCAAAATTCTAATTATTTTTTTATTTATTTAATGTTTTATGCGATTTCGACCTTTTTTTGATCTTTTTGCCCTTTTTTCTCCTCGATCCAGACATCGTAGAAAAAAACAAATCACACCATCGGAAAGAGCAGAGAATTTCGAGTAAAAATATATCAATTTCAAATCTCAGAGATAAATTCTAATATTTTTTTATGATTTTAAAGCAAAAGTCACTTTTGACTCAAAAAAACGATTTTTGGTTTTTAAATTCTCGCATAGTAAAAAGTACTCATAATTTCGACTAATAATTTACATTTTTAGAAAGCTGAAATATCTGGCATTCTTACAAGTCTAATCTGGTCCAGAAATAATGAAAATTGCCTTCAGGATCGCAATTTTAAAGACGTCATGATTTTAAATTTCTCGGCGTTCCGTTCGTTTCTCCCCCGCTGAAGCAGGGAAGGTGGTGGGTGGGGACGTCAAGGTGGAGGTGACGTCACGGTTCTGAATAGAGCGCCTTTGCTCTATATAAATTATTATATTTATATTTTAAATGATGGGACGATCTGGATTTTTTAAATGTATATTTTAACTTTTGGATATTTTAAATGGATATTTTAATTTTATGGATATTTTAAATGATGGAACAATGAAACAATGGAATGAGGATGATGGAATTAAGCATATGGTCATTTTAAATTGCAAATTAGCGCGCGGGAAGTTAGCGGTAGGCCCGGGTTCGATTCCCGCCACTGCCAAAACTGCCGCCGTGTTTACGTGGAATACGATCACGTTAAATATGTGGGTCCGTAAGTCCTTCCGAGAGGTTGGTGGTAGGGGAAGGAGGATACGGCCCCTGTGGATGCCTCCCCCACTGGGTTCCCGTCTAAATTGGGTGAATATGTAGAAAGTTATGGATATTGTCGCGGAGGGCGCGGCAGCCCAGTGGTTAGCGCGCGGGAATTGCACTCAGTAGGCCCGGGTTCGATTCCCGCCACTGCCAAAACTTACGCCACGTTCACGCAGAGTACGATCACGTTAAACATGTGGGTTCGTGAGTCCTTCCGAGAGGTTGGTGGTAGGGGAAGGAGGGTACGGTCTAAATTGGGTGAATAAAAAGAAAGTTATGGAGATTGTCGCGGAGGGCGAAGTAGCCCAGTGGTTAGCGCGCGGGAATTTTCACGCGGTAGGCCCGGGTTCGATTTCCGCCACTGACATGGAGTACGATCACGTTAAACATATGGGTCCGTATGTTTTTCCGAGAGGTTGGTGGTAGGGGAGGAGGGTACGTTCCCTGTGGATGCCTCCCCCACTGGGTTCCGGTCTAAATTGGGTGGCACATCCTGGCCGTCCAACCAGTTACCAGGCCCGGGTTCGATTCCCAAAATTGCCGCCGTGTTTACGCGGAGTACGAGCACGTTAAACATGTGGGTCCGTGAGTCCTTCCGAGAAGTTGGTGGTAGGGGAAGGAGGGTACGGTCTAAATTGGATGAATAAAAATAAAGTTATGGAGATTGTCGCGTAGGGCAAAGTAGCCCAATGGTTAGCGCGCGGAAATTGCACTCGGTAGGCCCGGGTTCGATTCCCAAAATTGCCGCCGTGTTTACGCGGAGTACGATCACGTTAAACATGTGGGTCTGTAAGTCCTTCCGAGAGGTTGGTGGTAGGGGAAGAAGGGTACGGTCCCTGTGGATGCTTCTCCCACTTGGTTCCGGTCTAAATTGGGTGAATAAAAAGAAAGTTATGAAGAATATCGCGGAGGGTGAAGTACCCCAGTGGTTAGTGCGCGGGATTTGCACTTGGTAGGCCCGGGTTCGATTCCCAAAATTGCCGAATAAAAATAAAGTTATGGAGATTGTCGCGGATGGCACGGTAGCCCAGTGGTTAGCGCGCGGGAATTTCACTCGGTAGGCCCGGGTTCGATTCCCGCCATTGCCAAAACTGCAGCCGTGTTCACGCGGAGTACGATCACGTTAAACGTGTGGGACTGCAAGTCCTTCCGAGAGGTTTGTGGTAGGGGAAGGAGGGTACGGTCTCTTTGGATGCCTCCCCCATTGGGTTCCGGTCTAAATTGTGTGGCACTTCCTGGCCTTCCAAGCAGTTACCTTACACCTTTCTGGTAGGTCGCGCCAACGAGTTTGCCACGGTCAGAATTTTCAAGGGTAGCGAACAGGCTGGTCGCCAAAGGCGGCTAGTCTATATAATAAAAGGCAATGTCTGTGTGTGTGTGTGTCTGTCTGTCTGTCTGTCTTATACACTATACGTTTCGCGACCGCGCGTCGGAGAGCTACGAAATTTGGCAATCGGAGACCCGGGGGGGAGGGAAGGGGACACATGAAAACCGATTTTTAAAATTTTAATTATTTTTTTATTTATTTAATGTTTTATGCGATTTCGACCGTTTTTCGCCCTTTTTGCCCTTTTTTCTCCACGATCCAGACATCGTAGAAAAAAATAAATGACACCATCGGAAAGAGCAGAGAATTTCGAGTAAAAATATATCAATTTCAAATCTGAATTTCGATTTCTAATATTTTTTAAAGATTTTAAAACAAAAGTCACTTTTTGCTCAAGAAAACGATTTTTGGTTTTTAAATTCTCGCATCGTGAAAAGTACTCATAATTTCGACTAATAATTTACATTTTCAGAAAGGTCAAACATCTGGCATTCTTACAAGTCCAATCTGGTCCAGAAATAATGAAAATTGCCTTCAGGATGGCAATTTTAAAGACGCCATGATTTTAAATTTGTCGGCTACCGGCTCAGTTTCTCAACGGCATTTTCCCCCCATCCGCATTAGTTTCTTCCCCGTCTCCATGGAGACCGCGCTTTCGGTTTTAACTGAATTACGAGCATAAGTGTTGTATACATCGGGCGAAATTATTATATTTATATGATATTTTAAATGGATATTTTTAAATGGATATTTTAAATAATTTAAATGATTGAATTATGGTGGTTTGAATTGTGGTGATGTATTTAAAATTATTATATTTATGGATTGGTGGAACGATATGGTTGATTTTTTTATTTTAAATGGATATTTTAATTTATGGATATTTTAATTTATAGATATTTTAAATGGATATTTTAATTTTATGGCTATTTTAAATGATGGAACGATGGAACGAGGATGGTGGAATTAAGAGCCTAGCATATGGTCGTTATAAATTTAAATTAGCGCGCGAGAATTGCACTCGGTAGGCCTGGGTTCGATTCCCGCCACTGATGCGGAATACGATCACCTTAAACATATGGGTCGATAATTCCTTCCGAGAGGTTGGTGGCAGGGAAAGGAGGGTACGGTCTCTGTGGATGCCTCCCCCACTGGGTCCTGGTCCAAATTGGGTGAATAAAAAGAAGGTTATGGAGATTGTCGCGGAGGGCGCGGTAGCCCAGTGGTTGGCGCGCGGGAATTGCACTCGGTAGGCTAGGGTTCGATTCCCTCCACTGACAAAACTGCTGCCGTGTTCACGCGGAGTACGATCACGTTAAACATGTGGATCCGTAAGTCCTTCCGAGAGGTTGGTGGTAGAGGAAGGAGGGTACGCACCCTGTGGATGACTTTCCCACTGGGTTCCGGTCTAAATTGGGTGAATAAAAAGAAGGTTATGGAGATTGTCGCGGAGGGCGCGGTAGCCCAGTGGTTGGCGCGCGGGAATTGCACTCGGTGGGCTAGGGTTCGATTGCCGCCACTGCCAAAACTGCTGCCATTTTCACGCGGAGTACGATCACGTTAAACATGTGGATCCGTAAGTCCTTCCGAGAGGTTGTTGGTAGAGGAAGGAGGGTACGGACCCTGTGGATGCCTCCCCTACTGGGTTCCGGTCTAAATTGGGTGAATAAAAAGAAGGTTATGGAGATTGTCGCGGAGGGCGCGGTAGCCCAGTGGTTAGCGCGCGGGATTTGCACTAGGTAGGTCCGGGTTCGATTCCCGCCACTGCCAAAACTGCCGCCGTGTTCAGGCGGAGTACGATCACGTTAAACATGCGGGACCGTAAGTCCTTCCGAGAGGTTGGTGGTAGGGGAAGGAGGGTACGGTCCCTGTGGATGCCTCCCCCACTGAGTTCCTGTCTAAATTGGGTGGCACTTCCTGGTAGGTCGTTCCTTCTGGTAGGTCGCGCCAGCGAGTGTGCCACGGTTAGAATTTTCCACGGTCAGAATTTTCAAGGGTAGCGAACAGGCTGGTCGCCAAAGGCGGCTAGTAAATAATAAAAGGCAATGTCTGTGTGTGTGTGTGTGTGTGTGTGTGTGTCTGTCTTATACACTATACGTTTCGCGACCGCGCGTCGGAGAGCTACGAAATTTGGCAATCGGAGACCTGGGGGGGAGGGAAGGGGACATGTTAAAACCGATTTTCAAAATTCTAATTATTTTTTTATTTATTTAATGTTTTATGCGATTTCGACCTTTTTTTGCCCTTTTTGCCCTTTTTTCTCCACGATCCAGACGTCGTAGAAAAAAACAACTCACACCATCGGAAAGAGCAGACAATTGCGAGTAAAAATATATCAATTTCAAATCTCCATTTCGATTTCTAATATTTTTTAAAGATTTTAAAACAAAAGTCACTTTGGCTCAAAAAAACGATTTTTGGTTTTTAAATTCTCGCATAGTAAAAAGTACTCATAATTTCGACTAATAATTTACATTTTTAGAAAGCTGAAATATCTGGCATTCTTACAAGTCTACTCTGGTCCAGAAATAATGAAAATTGCCTTCAGGATCGCAATTTTAAAGACGTCATGATTTTAAATTTCTCGCCGTTCCGCTCGGCGTGACGCTTCGTTTCTCCCCCGCTGAAGCAGGGAAGGTGGTGGGTGGGGACGTCAAGGTGGAGGTGACGTCACGGTTCTGTATATGCATAGCGATGGGTGGGACAATAAGAAACCGAATTAGTTTTTACTTTCCGTTTCCCGCGCTTCCGATTTTAAATGAAATAAGAGCTTAACATATGCACTGTAGAAATTATTATATTTATATTTTAAATGATGGAACGATATGGATTTTTTAAATGGATATTTTAGTTTTATGGATATTTTAAATGATGGAACGATGGATATTTTAATTTTATGGATATTTTAAATGATGGAACGATGGATATTTAAATTTTATGGATATTTTAAATGATGAAACAATGGAATGAGGATGATGGAATTAAGAGCTTAGAGAGCATATGGTCATTTTAAATTGTAAATTAGCGCGCGGGAAGTTAGCGGTAGGCCCGGGTACGATTCCCACCACTGCCAAAACTGCCGAAGTGTTCACGCGGAATACGATCACGTTAAACATGTGGGCCCGTAAGTCCTTCCGAGAGGTTGGTGGTAGGGGAAGGAGGGTACGGTCCCTGTGGATGCCTCCTTCACAGGGTTCCCGTCTAAATTGGGTGAATATAAAGAAAGTTGCGGAGGGCGAGGCAGCCCAGTGGTTAGCGCTCAGGAATTGCACTCGGTAGGCCCGGGTTCGATTCCCGCCACTTCCAAAACTGCCGCCGTGTTCACGCGGAGTACGATCACGATAAACATGTGGGTCCGGAAGTCCTTCCGAGAGGTCGGTGGTAGGGGAAGGAGGGTACGGTCCCTGTGGATGCCTCCCTCACAGGGTTCCCGTCTAAATTGGGTGAATATAAAGAAAGTTGCGGAGGGCGAGGCAGCCCAGTGGTTAGCGCTCAGGAATTGCACTCGGTAGGCCCGGGTTCGATTCCCGCCACTTCCAAAACTGCCGCCGTGTTCACGCGGAGTACGATCACGATAAACATGTGGGTCCGGAAGTCCTTCCGAGAGGTTGGTGGTAGGGGAAGGAGGGTACGGTCCCTGTGGATGCCTCTCCCTCTGGGTTCCGTTCTAAATTGGGTAAATAAAAAGAATGTTATGGAGATAGTCGCTGGGGGCGAAGAAGCCCAGTGGTTAGCGCGCGGGAATTGCACTCAGTAGGCCCGGGTTCGATTTCCAAAATTGCCGCCGTGTTTACGCGGAGTACGATCACGTTAAACATGTGGGTCCGTGAGTCCTTCCGAGAAGTTGGTGGTAGGGGAAGGAGGGTACGGTCTAAATTGGATGAATAAAAAGAAAGTTATGGAGATTGTCGCGTAGGGCAAAGTAGCCCAATGGTTAGCGCGCGGAAATTGCACTCGGTAGGCCCGGGTTCGATTCCCAAAATTGCCGCCGTGTTTACGCGGAGTACGATCACGTTAAACATGTGGGTCTGTAAGTCCTTCCGAGAGGTTGGTGGTAGGGGAAGAAGGGTACGGTCCCTGTGGATGCTTCTCCCACTTGGTTCCGGTCTAAATTGGGTGAATAAAAAGAAAGTTATGAAGAATATCGCGGAGGGTGAAGTACCCCAGTGGTTAGTGCGCGGGATTTGCACTTGGTAGGCCCGGGTTCGATTCCCAAAATTGCCGAATAAAAATAAAGTTATGGAGATTGTCGCGGATGGCACGGTAGCCCAGTGGTTAGCGCGCGGGAATTTCACTCGGTAGGCCCGGGTTCGATTCCCGCCATTGCCATAACTGCAGCCGTGTTCACGCGGAGTACGATCACGTTAAACGTGTGGGACTGCAAGTCCTTCCGAGAGGTTTGTGGTAGGGGAAGGAGGGTACGGTCTCTTTGGATGCCTCCCCCATTGGGTTCCGGTCTAAATTGTGTGGCACTTCCTGGCCTTCCAAGCAGTTACCTTACACCTTTCTGGTAGGTCGCGCCAACGAGTTTGCCACGGTCAGAATTTTCAAGGGTAGCGAACAGGCTGGTCGCCAAAGGCGGCTAGTTGGTCAATAAAAATAAGTTGGTTGCAGAGTATAAAAGTAAAATTTCTTCAAAAGGAATTTTGTAATTAACTTAATTAAAATTAATACATTTAAAATAATATGACTCGGCTTGTCATAACTTATTCTAAACAATCACGTTGAATTTAATTATAAAATTTCGATATTGTAATTAAATATCGCGTTGGATCATTAACTGAATTCTTTCAAAAAAAGTAATTTTGTAAAAACTTTTAATCAACAGTTTTGGACGAAATTTCTTTGCTCGTTTGTTTGCTTCATATAAGTATTAAATACTTTTAAATAGAAGTTCATAAGCACTATGAATTAAAAATAAAGTTTTCTAAAATATTCCTATTAACTATTTAAGTGCTATAGAATTATTAAAGATTATTTAGAATGAAAATGATGAGGGCAGCAGATGAATTTCTTAATATTCTAAATAACTTATTAGGATTCATAATATGAGTTACCCATATTGGTTTCAAATGGCATAGGTGTAATTTCATCTAAATATAGACTAGCCAATATACTGCAAACAGGCAAGCGCATATGGGATCAATACTTGCTCTATATCGATTACCTCATAGGGGTAACTATTGGTTTTTCTCCACAAATAGTCATTAGTGGCTTATGTGGGACCTTAGAAATTTCTATAGCCTATTATTTCTAACAATACATAAAAATTCAGTTTTTTTTCTGGGGGGGGGGGGGGGATCTAGCATAGCTCATTCTTGGGTAACTTCAATAGTGGAATGTGTATAAGAACATCACTTTAGAACGTCCTATCAGATCTTCATGAAATTTACTTTCTTCTAATTTGGGGTCAATGCTTAATAATATTTATAATAATTTTTTTTTTCAAAATAATTCTTAATTGAACATATTTTATTGAATTAGTATCATTTAGTAACAGCAAATAGTCACCTAAAAATGATTCGACAGTTTGTGAAACGCAGCTTGAAAAACTCTCCTTTTCAACGCCTGCTTTGTGTTAAGCCTTGTATAGATTGATGCAAAAGTCTAGTTTCGTTTGAGAATGTGGATTTAATGTTTCTACTGTTTTTTTTAAGCGGCGCCTCGCCTGTCTGTGAGAAGTTCGAAAAGCGAACTTTTCCTCTCCTCGGCAGCCAATGGGAGAGCTTCTTGGCTGTCGTTGGGAGCTGGCGGGCCTTCTGCGGGGCTTTTGGATTTCCCCAAAATCTAATCCGGGAAGTTGCCCGAGGAAGAATTTTACCGGGATCTGTAATTTATTCAAAATTCTAATATTTATTTTTCTGTTTTAGGTTGTGTTTTTTTTGACTGAAATTCGGGCGTGGTTCCTTGTA
Organism: Amaurobius ferox; assembly: GCA_951213105.1. Taxonomy (NCBI): domain Eukaryota; kingdom Metazoa; phylum Arthropoda; class Arachnida; order Araneae; family Amaurobiidae; genus Amaurobius; species Amaurobius ferox. The sequence continues at coordinate 78,516,218 of OX578134.1, read as the reverse complement.
CGGTTGAACTTTCTGTTCTGGTGTGTCATTATACTTCATTCGGATATATTTTGCGGAACTTTCCTTCTGCCATGTTTATAAAGTTAAGATCGGATGTACTGGAAATTAAAGAGGATTTGATTATAACAGAACTGTGAGGTAAAATTATCAAAAATTAATTCTAGAACAGTGGAACTTTAAATTGCCATTTCAAACCCTGGAATAAATATAAAGCATAGAAAAATAATGTATCTTTATTGGAATACTTATATATTAAATTTATATTGATAATTGACCATAAGAAATTAATTAGATAAAGATTCTTAAGAGTGTGATTGTAATAATGTTAACTGAATGGTTAAATTACTTCATATGTTGTTCTCTAGTGATAAAGAGATAGAAATAATCACTGAAAGTATCAATGTGAAATAATTATTGAATATTACAATTGTTTGGAATATATTATCAATTTTAAATGGTTTACATATGAATAAATATGAATATTAAATTTTATGAGTAAAATTATTTGAACACCCAGAATTTTGTCTTTATCTTCTACCCATCTGTGGACTGATGTCTCCAGACCGTAAGTACCCCTGGGTTATGTGTGTAATGTGTATTTTGAGTATTCAGAATTTAAATGAAGAGTGAAATTTTCGCAATGTACTTATTTTATCTGTCTTCGAGCTTCTTTGCATATCGGTTGTGTGATCGGTTTCGGTTTCACTTTCGTTCGACTCCCCGCCGATTTGACTCTGGAGCCGAATCCACCGCCGATGTGACACCTGCAAGAAAATGATTCCGAAAATTCAGACTAATAATTTTCTGAACCACCAGGAAGTGTGACTATATGTATGTGTAAGCTCAATTCTCTTAAACTACATTTAAAAATTAAATTATTGACGTAATTCCATGTTAGATACTGAGCGTAAATATAATATAGCCACGGTTCTATAAGATACTTCCAAATCATCTAGAAAATAATTTGCAAAGGTACCATATATCCTACCAATTTTTAAGTTAGAAACGTAATAATAAAAGAAACTGCATACTAGCTGAAACAAGTTTTCGAATTTGATTTTTTTATATGTGTAGCCATTCAGCTCAATCAAGAAAATCGAGAAAGGTGCATACATTATATGCGCATGGTGTTAATAATCCCAAAGTACACTATATGATCAAAAGTATCAGGACACTTTGGATATTAGAATGGTTTTCGAATTTCTAAACAAATACTTGGCGAAATGTTCTGTAACTTTGGCGATGTAAAGAACATGCTTGAGCGCACACTTTCCAGTAAAGTTTCGGTGACTTGTGCATTTAGGGGACCATCCAGATATTGAAAAAGGGGGGAAATATATTTGATCACCCTGTACCATAAAAAGCTGGAAATTATTTGTAACTTTCACAAAATAGTTAACTAGTTTTGTTCAATGTGTATAAGCATTTTAGTAAAACAAAAAGTATATACATGAAGATATTAACGTTTTTTTACATGTTTTTTACTTACAATATCCATAGGTTTCCATCAAATTTCACGAAACTTACAGAACAGTTGTCAACGTCCAAGAAAAATATTACACTTCAATTGAAAATTAAAGCATTGAATATACGATGAGATATTGAAGAAACTAAGTTTTTACTGTACAGGCGCAAAACGTAGCAATAGTTTTCTTTCATCATTTTGTAGTGAATACTGTAGGGCAACTTCTATAAAAAAATTCACTGGAATATCGTGAAAATTCACAAAGATATCGACGATATAATGGTCAATTCTCTCTGACTCTCCGAAAGTACCTGGATGATAAGGGGGTTTCCACAAATTGACATTTTACAAATTCCTCGAACACCCCTCTTCTGAAAATGAACTAGTCCAATTTTATGTCAATAATGATCAAAAGTCTCCGGACACCCCTAAACGTGGTGGATTCTGCCAGTGACTTCAAATTTCTAGCTCTCAGACAAGTATAAAAGATGTCAGATGAGTTAACAAATTTAATTTCAAAGCCAGAAAAGTAAAATGGAAAGAAAACGCGAGCTAAATGAGTTTGAACATGGTGAAATGATTGGTTGTCACCGCTGTGGAAAATCTGTTCGTGAGATTTCTGTCATATTGCAAGTGGCCTGTAGGCCCTTTCCACCGTAAATGATATTATCCTGAAGTGAAAACGTACAGGCGCTACAACTGTGCATGCACGACCTGGTCAACCATTCCGTCTAGTAGAAAGCGACCGCAGAGTGCTGAAGTGAGTTGTGACAGCGAATCGGCATGCAATCGGCGGAAATAATTTGCTCGGAATTTTAGAAAGCCTCTGGATGCAACGTCAGCACAATGACAGTTCATCGGGAGCTTGAATAAATACTATTAGATAAAGCATTTGAAGAAACTAAGTTTTTGAGCGAAGTCTAGCGAAGTCTTGGTTTTCATGAGCGAGCAGCCACATATAAACGAAGCGTTACTGCAACCAATGCCAAGATTCGCTTACTGTGGCGCAAATCGCGCAAAAATTGGAGTCTTCAGCAATGGCGTCAAGTGTTATGGAGCGACGAATCACGGTACACTCTTTGGCAATCCGATGGTAGAGTCTGGGAGTGGAGAATGCCGGGTGAACGCCTTTTACGTGACTGTATTGTGCCGCGAATTAAGTTTGGTGGTGGAAGCATAATGGTTTGAGGCTATTTCTCATGGTTCGGACTTGGCCCTCTAGTTCCTGTGAAGAGAACTCTGAAGATGGAAGGATATCTTGACATTTTGGAAAATTCCATACTGCCTGAATTGTGGCACAGTTTGGAGTGGGTCCATTCCTGTTTCAACAAGATCGTGCTCCTGTCCACAAAGCACTGGCTGTGCAGAGCTGGTTTGCTGACATGGATGTTGAGGAATTGGACTGGCCTGCTCAGAGTCCAGACCTCAATCTCATGGAACACCTATGGGATGAATTGGAACTTCGACTGCGAGCTAGGCCAAAACGCTCCACATCGTCGGCAGAGCTGACTAGCACTCTTTTAAAAGAATGGCGTGCAATTCTTGCTGCAACATTCCAGAAACTAGTGGATAGCCTCCCTGATAGAGTGGCAGCCGTCATTGCAGCAAAAGGTGGTCCCACTTCATACTAATTTATGGCTTTTCTGAAGGAGAAGCAAAACATACAGGTGTCCTGATAGTTTTGATCAGATCGTGTATATGTATTTAGTATATTAGTTAATTGTATTTAGTCCAGTTTAACTATGCTATGATTTACGATTTAAAATGTCAATTTGTGGAAACCCTCTTATCATCCAGGTACTTTCAGAGAGTGAGAGAAAAACTGATCACTATATCGTCGATATCTTTGTAAATTTTCACGATATTCCAGTGGATTTTTTATAGATGTTACCCTACAGTATTCACTACAAAATCATGAAAGACAACTATTGCCATGTTTCGCGCCTGCACAATAAAAACTTAGTTTCTTCAAATGCTTTATCTAATAGTATATATTCAATACTTTAATTTTCAATTGAAGTATAATGTTTTTCTTGGACGTTGACAAATGTTCTGTAAGTTTCGCGAAAGTTTATTAAAACCTATGGATATTGTAAGCAAAAAACATGTAACAAAATTTGTTTAATTTTTAAAGAAACGTTTATATCTTTATGAATATACGTTTCTGTTTTACGAAAATGCTTATACACATGGAACAAAGCTAGTTAACTATTTTGTGAAAGTTACAATTCATTTCCAGCTTTTTATGATACAGGGTGATCAAATATATTTTTCCCCTTTTTCAATATCTTGGTGGTCCCCTAAATACACAAGTCACCGAAACTTTAGTGGAAAATGTGCGTTTAAGCATGTTCTTTACATCGCCAAAGTTACAGAACACTTCGCCAAGTATTTGCTTAGAAATTCGAAAAACATTATAACATCCAAAGTGCCCGGATACTTTTGATCATATAGTGTATAAAGGAAAGGAAAGCCATTAAAAGAACGTAAAACCTCTGAATGGAAACATTCAGTTGAAACAGGATGAGAATGTAAACATATGCTTTAAAACCAAAAATTTGTTTTATACCCAATTTCAGATGTAATATTGACAACGTTTAACTTGGTTATAAAATTCCAAAATATATTTCGCAACATCTCTCAGCCTCATGTGCTTGTGTAATACAACTATCGAACAATAAACAGCGTTAAATATATCCTCAAGATGAGAGAAAAAAAATACCGGTATTAACGAAATGCGATTATGTGGAGGACACTCCCTTTGCAAATAACAACATCCATGGACCGGTTTCGCACTTATTATGCGCTCCCAGCATGAAATAGTCGATATCTGGAATGGCAGTAAGTAACTTACAATAAACCACAATATTTGGGACCTTCTATAGGAACTGACAATTTCTGTTCTTACTCATGATCGACATAAAATTCGTTTACAATCCAGGCGAAAGTGCACAGGCAAAGTTCATAAAACACAAAATCAACCTGTAAGAGACATTCATAAAAAATATGGAAGGCACTTCCATTGATATATCCTCCATGGATCATGGATGCTGATATTTGCAACCCACCCCCATTCTAGTTCAGTTCCCAACCTATAACGGTTCACTATTACATGACGGCGTTGTGCCTATACCCATTTCAATTGTTAATTTCATGAGAGAAATAGTATCGTGTATTTTAAAACAAATTTTCTACATAATTAGTATATGCAATCAACACCCATCAATCTCAAAGGGTAATCTATGACAAAACTGTTATCGGCATTGGACATCGAAATTTTACTCTTAAACTCTCCTAAATTACGCTTTCTAGTTTACGACAATTTGAAGGACTCTTTGCTAACCCGGCCTTCAGCAGTGATCGGCTATTTTGAAACCAACTCCAAGAATGGACTTTAAAAAAAATAAAGAGTTGCAGCTATTTTCCTTCTTAGAATAACAAAAACTCGCCAAGTTGATGTTTTAATCAATTGTTCAACCAGTCATTTCAACATATCCCTTCAGAACGGGCTAATCAAATTTTGTTCAAAATTTCATCTCTAATTTGTAGTCAATGGAGTAAATGAATTGTTTTCACGATAAAGATCAAAATCGGTCATGTCTTTGAGAAATAATTGTCAGAGAAAACGACGTGCCTACCTACGTACTTGTTATTGACCCGGTTTTTATTGATCGACTGATGAAAAACAACTCCAAGAAATGGCTTCATAGAATAAGGAAATTTTTCAGCGTCTTTTCTATCGTACAATAACGACTGAAAAGATAATTCTAATAAAAATTGCCTGTCCTAATTAACTTGAATGTGGCTGTACTTGACTTTCTTATACAATATTCCATTTTGATACAATTTTCCATTTTGTTCGCGTGATTACGGCCGTAGAAATGGCTTTATTGAAATGAAATGTTAGTATATTATCTAGACGGTCTGTGGAATGTTTGGGAATAAAAAGGAATAATATCGCCCAATTAGTTTTCGATTTTACCCGAGTTAAAAAAATTAAATACACTGAACCCTATAGGATTTAAGTTTTCAAACATTTTTAACAGAAGTCGAAATTCGCAAATTGCTACGAAAATTTTAGAAAATATGCAAATTATCACATAAAATGTGGGGTAAAATGTCATCAAAATATGCCGGGTAGTTTTTTTAATAATAATTACACCCTTGATATATGTAGAGATCACGTGACTCACTGAAAAATAAAATATATCTTCTCTTTTTCAGTTGCTACCGTAGATGTTTAAAAATCGTTTAAATTTATATTTAGCGTTGCATCCGTCACAAAACCGCTTAATTTTTGCGTATTGGCTGTGCATCTGTATTCTGTACTAACTCAATTACAATATGTTTTTTAAATGATCACTAAACTTTGCTTATTATCACAACGAAGCTTAATTTTAATGCTATACTATAGCATGAAGAATGTAAACAAATCAAGCGATTATAAGCTGAGTTCTATAAGAATTGGTGACTTTTTTTCAAGCAAAATCATTTAGCTGTGGAGTCTGGAATATAAGTGATATGATGAAATTTTATATTTTTAAGTATAATAAATTACTCAAGTACTACGATAATTTGAAAAATATCAACGTTGAATGTATCACATTATAGAGATGTTTAAATGTAATTGCATTTCAGTTGAAAAGTGTTTCATAGTCAATGCTTTATGCATGATTGATCTTTCTTGTTAAATAGCTTGTGATTTTTTTCCCCTCAAATTTTACTCGAAAAAATTATGAAAAATCTGTATCGCTGGTCAAAATGTTCACATTTATAGAATTATACTCTTCATTTTAAAGGGCTTGAAACAATCATTCGATTGATATCAATGCTGACAAAGTATTCTTCTGAGATTTCACTTGCCACCCCCAGCCCATCCCCATTCAGAAGGGGTAATGACGTCACGAACATAAATAGAGCTCCTAATCATGCAACCTGACTTATCAAGCATGTTGAAGCACGGTAAGATTGCTGTGGATATATGGGTTAACATATTTGTTATCATACAAGTATGCTCCTGTACCGAATATCCTATGATCCCGACGACTATCTTAAAGCCATTTTTTTTCTTTTCTCTTCGTTTCCGGGGAAGGAAATAATCTAAAGATAACCTATAATGATTAGAACAGTTTAGTGCAGAACACCCACTTATAATTGCTTTATAAACATTTCCTGAAGTGAAAATACAGACAGAGCTAACGCTAGCGAATTACGCTTCAGGTCTCGGTGAATTTCAAAATGCTTGTCGAATCACCTCGTATATAGAGGAGCCTTAAACACAAATTTGTACAGCAGAGTTTTAAACTTTTTTAAACTATTAAGTTTCTGGATCATTGATCCATAAATAACCCTTTTCTGCAGGTTTATGTTACCTTTTGTCCTATGCTGCCATGTAAAGGAAATATAAAATTTCGAATAAATTTCGTAAGATAAATTTCGTTAATAGAGAATATATATAATTAGAACAAAATTATACATTGGGTTCTGTATTGAGTTCTACAGATACTTTGACTCGTATCACGTCAACAAACCAGATGACCGATGCTGAGCTGCTCATAACCCATACCCTCTGTAGAAAGTTCTGAAAAAGCGCGTAACTCGTGATATTCTTATCCAATCTACAAAATTCTAGAAGTTTCTAGAACTCGCCAAGTTAGTGATATTTCGCTAAATTCGAAACCGAGGTAACCGAATTTGTTGTCTTGGTCAGACGACTCAGACAATTAAATTATAACAATGGTTTTACTGCTACGTGTTCATGACCATATGATGTCACTTCCATTACATACTTCCGTTTCATCTAAATCACATTCCTTTCAAGATTTACTCTATCCAGCGCCCTAAAGTATTCAAAAACTTGTTTAATAAAATCTGGTACAAAGTCTGCAAACCATATACGCAATTTAAAAAAAAATTATAAATCATTTATTGCAAATAATATAACAAACATAAGTCGTGTCATTTTGATAAACATGCATAGAAAAATTCCCTGATAAGAGTTCCTAAACATCTGGAAATATGTATTCTTTATTTTGAAGGGAAAATGCTTCTTTTCTTAAATTTGTTATTTTTATCTACCACCTTTTAAAAAATATATAAAACTTAAACTCTGGGGTTTTTTTCTTAAAAGAATCTTGACTATATTTAGTGATAACCAGGAACAGAACTTACCGATCAATAATAAGTATAACAACTTTTTGCATCGAAAACTTATTATTTCACACTCTATTGGAAAATCTATATAGTTATTAGTTGAAATGCTAGCTTTGATAATGCAGTTTCTATACTAAAGTTCTGTTGAACGACATAGACTTATTTTATGCCTCCATTAGTGTATTGAACAATACTTATTTTCCAGCGTATGTATTAAAAGTATATAAGTAGTCGATATTTAAGTTATATAGAGAATTTAAAATAGTTCTTTAATTAGTTTTTATTAACCTAAAAAATTTCTTCATATCAGTATTTGATACAACATTTCATTTATTGTTGAAACAGATAGTTTGGGAAATTGATTACGTTGCTTAAGGATTGAACTTGTATTCTTCTAGTCCCCATTTAAGTCAACTCACATTTTTCTGCAATGAATTACGTTGTTTTATTCAATCTGATTATCTTTCACTTTCATCGTGATCATGATAGTATAACTCATTACTTTGTTTTATCATGATAGCATGACTCATTAAGGCAACAGCGACGTTAGTGAGTCATTATGAAGCTCTGATCTCCAACATGCAAGCTCTTCCTCTGAAGACATTAATTAAACGGCTAATTTATTTGGACGATGTATGAACTGACAGGTCAACACAGTTATTTCATTTTTTAATTATTTTATTCTTACTTATTTTAATTATTTTATTCTTACTTCGTTTTTTATCGCCTGTTCATGAATGAGAAGGAACAACAACAAAAGGCTTGCAGGGAAGAGGGCATCGAGTATAATAAAGCAAGCTTTCTGTAATTTTTCACATATTTTATATATTCAATGCCTTTTATCTCAGTTATTCCAGTCAAAATATAAACATAAAATTTTCCATGTTCTGTCGTTTCATAGAAAATTCACTACCTCTGATATTGCTTATCTGTGTTACTTTTCCCGAGAATGAAACCTCTTCTTTCTTTTTGCCTTTGAAACCGCTGAATCTTTAGATACATTTAATCAACTGTTTATGCTGTTGTCAATTATCAACGAATTATTATCAACGTGACCATAAAGCAAATTTTCATAGCAGGTATGAACAATGAGGTTGACTTTGAGTGAAGTTTAAGAATATGAGGTGGTGTGATGAAAAGAAAGGTAAGGATCTTTACTAGAAACAATTTTCTTACCGATTTTATATAACGTATTTATGATATTTAAGAACAGTAATTGAAGCTCAATTGGGTACGAGCAGACAATTAACTCAAATACGTTTATGTTGTTGACACTGTTTCTCGGTGTCTATTTGAACGATCGATTTGCGCAAAATCTGGAACATTTATAACATTCAACAAGTTTCATGATTTCATGATAAAGTTCACATTTTAAAATTTAACTAGGATAATTGAGGTCAAATGTTCCTATGTTAAGTCTATGAGGGAAATTATTTTGAAACATCCTCAGGCGCTATCTTGAAATTCATCATTGTTGTCATTTATTCTGATACTTAAAATATCGTTTGTAATTAATTAAAATAATTTTATATGATCACGTGACATGTGGTAAAGCTTATTTAATATCAATGTTGAGGAAAAGATTTTTTGATTATGAGACCAGTATTTTTATTGTAGGACAACCGTTTATTAAAATCTCGAACTTAGTATGGCTATATTTTAAGATTTGTGATAAAACAATTGCATTTCAGTATTTTAAAATGTTTTATACAACGTTGTTAAACATTTGTTAAAATTAGAAATCATTTTGCTTCCTCTGAATGGAATGCATTAATTTAATTCCGTGCCTTTTTTATGTCTGTCCGTCTACTTAACAATAACTCTGGAGAGTTTTTGAACATCATTAACAAATTGACAAAAATGTCACCAAATTTTCGAAAATGTAGTCTACTTTGCAAAAATGTAATATGTCGGAAAATTAATTTGAATAATTGATTTTAAATTTTTTGCCCTGTCTTCAAATATAAACAGTCCAGTAAATTTTACTCAATAAAGAAATATTTTTAAATTAATTTGTGTACAGTTGTACTTTAGTTTAGGAGTCCGTTGACACAGCCTAGTATTTTAATAAAATTTTAACATTATTCCCTATCATGATTAAACTTATTTTAAAGAATGAAGTGCCTTTAAAAAGCAATCAGTCATGACAAAATATTTTTATCACATTCATTCAAGCATTTTAAGTAGACGTTATTTGTACTTTGATGCACAAGAAACTGAAAGCTTTCTTCTCATAAAATGCTAAATAAAGTTAAGGAACAAGCGAGATGTTTTTGGAAGAGAAAACAACGTATGAACCGAACTAAAGACATGTTTTATTTAATTTGAAAACAAAATTAGATTTAAATCTATTAGAGTTTCAATAAAATGCAAATGTGGTCGCAATGTCAGAAACAAGATGACTAAAAAAAATGACATTTCGAATACGTTTCAAACGATAGAATCGTTTCAAATGAAAATTTAAAAGTAAATATTGTCTTGATAAATACATAAAATGGAAAAAAACTGCATAAAAATCCAACTTGGTCAAGATATGATTTTTCATAAATTCTATTATGCATTTTCCTGAAGTAAGAACATTTTTTATTCTAGCAGAAGTACTTAATACAAATCATTCACTGGTGTACAAATGCACAACACCAAAAATACAGGAGAAAAACTATTACAAGAAGCATGAACAAGCAACAAAAACAACAATAAAACAAACGGGGTGCAATGTGATAAGCCCCCTCGTGGTGCACCCTGGGTAACGCAAAATCTATCATAGCTGCGGAACACTGTTTCTATATGAAGTAAGGATATATATATATATATATATATATATATATATATATATATATATATATATATATATAATAGTTTGAAGTTCCAATGATAGAGTAGAGAGAAGCTGCAACTCAAAAATCCAAACAGAATCGAATCCGGGCTTACCAAGTGCAAGTCCCGCGCGCTAACTACTGGGCTATCGCGCCCTGGACATTAGTGTCTGAAGTTATTGTTACTGAAGTATATATACATTTGAATATCGAACTAAAAATAATTTATATCTTTGTTATATGATAGAAAATTTTGAATTTAATTGTTCCAAAATATTATGATTGGACATTTTTTTTAAATACAGTATGTGTGTTACTCGAGCATCACGCTTTAATTTATATGAGCAACTCGAGATAAACTGTACAGATGGCAAAACGATAATTAAAATTAAATGATGTCTTTCCAGATCTTTTAAGGAGCTGTATGGAATTTTTAATGTATACCAGAAATTGCCTCTTAACGAACTTTTCTGTACACACACAAACATGTATATATATATATATATATATATATATATATATATAAGGATATAAACAAGAAGAAAAAATAAGCGAGAACAGGAGTGACCATATGATTTGCATAGAATGGCTGGGGTGGATTGCGACACCCCTTTCCCGCTTAAAGCAGCTTTTACGACCCGGGCAACGCTCACGGCACCAATGTAACTCAATGGTCAATCTCCCACATGTGCAAAGACAGAAGCACCCGAACGGACAAAAGAGCAAAGATGGAACCAAGCATGGAAGAGATACACCTTACTATCCAGCATGAAAACACAACATTTTATAAGAGAAAGTCGCACATGCGCGAAAAGACTTCAAGATGATAGGATCGCAGATATGAAAATATATATGATTAAGAATTCTCATTTAGAATCAAACAATGTACAATTTCTTTCTTTGAAAAAGGAATAGTAATAATGTTGTAAAAAATATCTAGGGTAATTTCTTTTTAATGCATCATTTATTATTTTATTACATTCATGAATGCAGTCTTTTTTAAAAGTACTGTAGTTTCTGTTTCTTCTGAAGTACCCGATAATAATATTTCTGAATATATTTTTAGTGAGGTTTGAATTCCAATCAATAATATTATTAATTTTGATATTGTATGAATTTCTCTTGTCGTGTATGGTTGTATAAATTCCATACTGTTGGTGCTTTCTTATTGACAAATCCAGGAAGTCTGTCGATCCATCCTCATTGATCGGGTTTTCAATTAAGTCCAATTCCCTTGGGTAGAATGCAAAATCTATGTCAGGGGTGTTTGCATAACCCCCTAATATCACGTCGTCAACATAACGGAAATAAGGTATTTCCGATAATAGATGGGTTCCTCTTTCATATTTGGATAGATAAATATCCGCCAATATTGATGAGCATGCACCACCCATGGGTATGCCTTTGACCTGTTTGTAGAAATGCATACCGTCATATAGTATGTTTTCATTTAAAACCAACTCAATCAAATCCAAATATCTTCTGAGAGTTATATATGGTTTTAAATTATACTCTTCATGTAATTCTTTCAAGATCATTTGTAGGTTTGTTAAATCGATGTTATTAAACAGATCCCTGAAATCGTAGCTTCTGAAGTTTAAATCTTTATGGCAAAATTTCAGTCGGTCTATCAATTCTTGTCCGTTTTTTAACATTATGGAGTTTTGCTTCTTAATATCAGTCATAACATATTGGAGTAATTTCAGAAGTTTTTTATTTGCATGTTCCAGGTATGATCCGCATCCCACTGTTACAGTACGGAACTTGACTGGCTTTTTGTGTAACTTGGGAATGAGGATCAAGTATGGAAATTTTACTGATTTAATATCCATACCAATTCTTTTATACAGTGCTTTTATTCTATTAGTGATGATTGATTCGTTGCTAGGAATTAATGTATACATGGCACAATCCTTATAGCATTGTGTTAAAGTATCGACATAGAATTTTTTACACGTGAATGCAAAATTCGATACGATTTTGTCGGTGTATGTCAATACGAATTCTTCATTAAAATGTTTGATTGAAAACGGAAATTGAGAACTCCCAGAATCCTTGTTTCTTCTCGGGTAGAATTGGCAAAAAGCACTGTAAAAGGCATATTTCCATGCGTTAAAAGTTTGTACAGGTATACTGTGTTTGACAGCCATCTTGTATATGAAGGTTTCCAGATCGTAATTAAATTCATTATAAATATCATTATATTCTTGTATCCAGTACTTAGTACCAAGTTGTAATAAGTTTTTGAGTTTATTATCTTTTATAAAATCTAAGTTTCCAGTAATTATATGCTTGTGGTAGGGATCACAATGTATATTTTTATGACATTGACAGGATTCAATATTAAATGAAGACACGGTTTTACATAATTTATTGTAGTTGAATAATCTTCTTCCGTTGGTTCTTACAAAGCGATAGGATATCTTAATATTTAGATTAGGCAAAGGAAGATGTTCTTCTATATTATGTAATATTTGGTTGAATGGAATATTTTCGAACATTTTATTCTTAAATGTTGTGATAAAAAATTCTTTTGATTTGTTAATTTGATATTTTGGTTCAAGTGCTACATTATATTTTGCGGCTCTGAGTTTAATTAAATCCAGAATGATGTCTATATTAGTGTTTGTATCTTCTGTATTGCAGTTATTTTCACTTAAATTGAAATTTATAATAAAATTCCATATACGTTGTAAGTATTTGATTTTGATACTGTTGGCTATATTCTTGATCCATCCGAATTTCACCGTTATTTCTGTCTTTATGAAGTCTGAGATTTTTTCTTCTGTTTTGTTATAATTAAATTGTTGCTTTTTATTTCCTCTTTGGTGTCTATAAGTTTTCTTAGGTATTGAATTTTCTAAGAGAGGGTATGCTTTACTATTCCTGCATCTTTCTTTATTGCAATTTTCCTTGAATAATAAAGTATTCAGACCATATGGATATGCAGAATTATATTGCTTTATATGGGTGTTTTCCCACCACAAGCGTTCAGAAAGGTCTGGTACTATATCAATAATAGTTACCATAATATTGCTGAAGGGGTGTACTTGAAAATGTCGTACTTCTAAGTTATTATTGGTGGATAGCTGTTGGATTTTGCCCACTTGACTTCGGTGCAGATTTATACGGATATTCAGGGAATTCTGCGTCTGTCCTATATATTTCGCCTGACAGGCAAGGCATGATATGCAATATACCACATTAAAAGTTTTGCAAAAGATTTTTATATTGTCCTTTTTTGTAGAAATTTGGTGTGGATTGGCTACGGGACAAAGCTTACATCGCTTAGAATTGCATTTCTTGAACTTGAAGTTCTTCATATGGTGGTAGTGTTGATAAAAGTCGTTAAAAAAAGATGATCTATTATAGATCGTGTCATTTATTACAAAAGAATTTACATTTTTTATGTTTGTCACAGCTTTATCATGGACAATTGTACAAGGCTTATAAACACTGCTCATCACTTGCTTCAATATAAAGATTAGGGTAACTGTATTTCGATAACACATATACCCTGATAATGTGTCACCGGGCATATATTCAGCATGGAATAAATTTGCCAGTCGCTAAATTTATATAAAGCCTTCATACATATTATATATCAACAGTTTTTTAACTCATGTTGAGGAGTAAGAACTTTATAGTAAAAACAAACGAAATGTCTTTACATATGCACATTCAAATACAGTAAAAGCATCATAGAACGTTAGGTATACTACCTTCACACTTGCCCATTTTATGCTGTATGACAAATTTAAGCACGTTTTTATACTTTTTTTCTAGTTATTTTGATTCATTCATAGAATTCGTTCTAAAATAGGTATTGGAAAATACCAGATTCAATAAAAGCGATAAAAATACTTAAAAACCACATAATTAAAAAATTAAAAGACTAAAGTACAGAGATTACACAAATGCATATCACACTATAATATACCACCATACATTGTCTCTCAAGGTACAAAACTAATATCAAAACATTTGCAAAATGACTCTTACCGTCCCGATTACACCGCTCCAATATCCACCGGATGACTCCCATCCCACGACACACGGAAGACCTACACTTCGCCAGTGTGGTCCGAGAAGTGGCCTTTACGTAGAAAGCTGAATTGGATGTGGTAAAATATGCACTATGTCCGCGCAATGCAGCTGGATGTAGACATATTGATAAATACATATAAAAATAAGTATATCACGAACGGAACTCCTATTTAAGTAAAGGAGAAAACAGAAACCTTACAGAGGATGTGGCGCTTAGCAGCTCTGCATCCAGAGTGGAATACAAGGATATAAACAAGAAGAAAAAATAAGCGAGAACAGGAGTGACCATATGATTTGCATAGAATGGCTGGGGTGGATTGCGACACCCCTTTCCCGCTTAAAGCAGCTTTTACGACCCGGGCAACGCTCACGGCACCAATGTAACTCAATGGTCAATCTCCCACATGTGCAAAGACAGAAGCACCCGAACGGACAAAAGAGCAAAGATGGAACCAAGCATGGAAGAGACACACCTTACTATCCAGCATGAAAACACAACATTTTATAAGAGAAAGTCGCACATGCGCGAAAAGACTTCAAGATGATAGGATCGCAGATATGAAAATATATATGATTAAGAATTCTCATTTAGAATCAAACAATGTACAATTTCTTTCTTTGAAAAAGGAATAGTAATAATGTTGTAAAAAATATCTAGGGTAATTTCTTTTTAATGCATCATTTATTATTTTATTACATTCATGAATGCAGTCTTTTTTAAAAGTACTGTAGTTTCTGTTTCTTCTGAAGTACCCGATAATAATATTTCTGAATATATTTTTAGTGAGGTTTGAATTCCAATCAATAATATTATTAATTTTGATATTGTATGAATTTCTCTTGTCGTGTATGGTTGTATAAATTCCATACTGTTGGTGCTTTCTTATTGACAAATCCAGGAAGTCTGTCGATCCATCCTCATTGATCGGGTTTTCAATTAAGTCCAATTCCCTTGGGTAGAATGCAAAATCTATGTCAGGGGTGTTTGCATAACCCCCTAATATCACGTCGTCAACATAGCGGAAATAAGGTATTTCCGATAATAGATGGGTTCCTCTTTCATATTTGGATAGATAAATATCCGCCAATATTGATGAGCATGCACCACCCATGGGTATGCCTTTGACCTGTTTGTAGAAATGCATACCGTCATATAGTATGTTTTCATTTAAAACCAACTCAATCAAATCCAAATATCTTCTGAGAGTTATATATGGTTTTAAATTATACTCTTCATGTAATTCTTTCAAGATCATTTGTAGGTTTGTTAAATCGATGTTATTAAACAGATCCCTGAAATCGTAGCTTCTGAAGTTTAAATCTTTATGGCAAAATTTCAGTCGGTCTATCAATTCTTGTCCGTTTTTTAACATTATGGAGTTTTGCTTCTTAATATCAGTCATAACATATTGGAGTAATTTCAGAAGTTTTTTATTTGCATGTTCCAGGTATGATCCGCATCCCACTGTTACAGTACGGAACTTGACTGGCTTTTTGTGTAACTTGGGAATGAGGATCAAGTATGGAAATTTTACTGATTTAATATCCATACCAATTCTTTTATACAGTGCTTTTATTCTATTAGTGATGATTGATTCGTTGCTAGGAATTAATGTATACATGGCACAATCCTTATAGCATTGTGTTAAAGTATCGACATAGAATTTTTTACACGTGAATGCAAAATTCGATACGATTTTGTCGGTGTATGTCAATACGAATTCTTCATTAAAATGTTTGATTGAAAACGGAAATTGAGAACTCCCAGAATCCTTGTTTCTTCTCGGGTAGAATTGGCAAAAAGCACTGTAAAAGGCATATTTCCATGCGTTAAAAGTTTGTACAGGTATACTGTGTTTGACAGCCATCTTGTATATGAAGGTTTCCAGATCGTAATTAAATTCATTATAAATATCATTATATTCTTGTATTCGGTACTTAGTACCAAGTTGTAATAAGTTTTTGATATTAAGAAGCAAAACTCCATAATGTTAAAAAACGGACAAGAATTGATAGACCGACTGAAATTTTGCCATAAAGATTTAAACTTCAGAAGCTACGATTTCAGGGATCTGTTTAATAACATCGATTTAACAAACCTACAAATGATCTTGAAAGAATTACATGAAGAGTATAATTTAAAACCATATATAACTCTCAGAAGATATTTGGATTTGATTGAGTTGGTTTTAAATGAAAACATACTATATGACGGTATGCATTTCTACAAACAGGTCAAAGGCATACCCATGGGTGGTGCATGCTCATCAATATTGGCGGATATTTATCTATCCAAATATGAAAGAGGAACCCATCTATTATCGGAAATACCTTATTTCCGTTATGTTGACGACGTGATATTAGGGGGTTATGCAAACACCCCTGACATAGATTTTGCATTCTACCCAAGGGAATTGGACTTAATTGAAAACCCGATCAATGAGGATGGATCGACAGACTTCCTGGATTTGTCAATAAGAAAGCACCAACAGTATGGAATTTATACAACCATACACGACAAGAGAAATTCATACAATATCAAAATTAATAATATTATTGATTGGAATTCAAACCTCACTAAAAATATATTCAGAAATATTATTATCGGGTACTTCAGAAGAAACAGAAACTACAGTACTTTTAAAAAAGACTGCATTCATGAATGTAATAAAATAATAAATGATGCATTAAAAAGAAATTACCCTAGATATTTTTTACAACATTATTACTATTCCTTTTTCAAAGAAAGAAATTGTACATTGTTTGATTCTAAATGAGAATTCTTAATCATATATATTTTCATATCTGCGATCCTATCATCTTGAAGTCTTTTCGCGCATGTGCGACTTTCTCTTATAAAATGTTGTGTTTTCATGCTGGATAGTAAGGTGTATCTCTTCCATGCTTGGTTCCATCTTTGCTCTTTTGTCCGTTCGGGTGCTTCTGTCTTTGCACATGTGGGAGATTGACCATTGAGTTACATTGGTGCCGTGAGCGTTGCCCGGGTCGTAAAAGCTGCTTTAAGCGGGAAAGGGGTGTCGCAATCCACCCCAGCCATTCTATGCAAATCATATGGTCACTCCTGTTCTCGCTTATTTTTTCTTCTTGTTTATATCCTTATATATATATATATATATATATATATATATATATACATGTTTGTGTGTGTACAGAAAAGTTCGTTAAGAGGCAATTTCTGGTATACATTAAAAATTCCATACAGCTCCTTAAAAGATCTGGAAAGACATCATTTAATTTTAATTATCGTTTTGCCATCTGTACAGTTTATCTCGAGTTGCTCATATAAATTAAAGCGTGATGCTCGAGTAACACACATACTGTATTTAAAAAAAATGTCCAATCATAATATTTTGGAACAATTAAATTCAAAATTTTCTATCATATAACAAAGATATAAATTATTTTTAGTTCGATATTCAAATGTATATATACTTCAGTAACAATAACTTCAGACACTAATGTCCAGGGCGCGATAGCCCAGTAGTTAGCGCGCGGGACTTGCACTTGGTAAGCCCGGATTCGATTCTCTACGCTGCCAAAAGTGCGGCCGTGTTCACGTCCGTATATCCTTCCGAGAGGTTGGTGGTAGGGGAAGGAGGGTACGATCCCTATGGATGAATCCCTCACTCGGTTCCGGTCTAAATTGGGTGGCTCTTCCTGGCCGTACTAAACTGTTACCTTACACCTTTCTAGTAGGTCGGATAGTCTGGGTCTCAACAACAACAGACTAATGTCCAATTCAATTAGTCCAATCCAAATTATAATCTTGAATCCATACAGGATAAATAGCTTGAACTTCAAACTGATAATATGCATTCCGGTTTTAAATAGAATCTTAAATTTCGGATAATTGCCTATTTCAAACAATTTATAATTCAGAAAACGTCCGCTTTCTCTCTGTGCTACCTTTGAGGCAAATTAATAGATCTCTAGAAAAGCAACTGAATATAAGTTGAATGAAATATTTCCATATCGATTGAATGGAGATATTTCTGTATACACTTTCAGAAAGGGTATTTAAACTAAATTTTGAGAATAATAGAAATGTCCTATGGTAGGGTCTTTATTTAGATTATTCTTGTAACTTTCAATAATTAAAGCTTAGAATTCTTGAAAGGCTTGGAAAGAAAAGTTATTTTACTTTCCCTTCAAATCATAGTTATCTGCAGTTAAAATATTGCAAAGGAATCGAAACTTGGATTTTTTATTTTCGATGGATATACACACTTCAGGCAAATGAACTACTTTTATCATAGCATCTATGGGTATGGGTGTCTTTTGCTCAAATTGGACCACGAAAATCGATAAAATCTTACATAATAAGGGAAGAAATCCCTGTATGTGCAGTCTGTAGCAATAAATCTAAGCTTCATACAACCATAAAAATTGATCGTAACGATGCTTAGATTTATTGCAATATATATATATATATATGTGAGTGTGTGTGTGTGTAGGAAGAAAAGGTTAGAAGATCCAATGAAAGAAAAGTGAGAATCTGTAACACGAAAATTCAAATATATAACAGGCTTACGAAATAAAAGTATAAATCAACAAATCCTCAAGCAAATGGAAAAAAAATAAAATATAAATAAATAAAATAAATATCGAATCAACAAGTCAATGAAAAGTATCAAAATACAAAGGTAAGGAATCGAAAAAAGAATAACAAACGAAATCAAGCACAAACGTTATACACGAGGACCAGGCTCTAAGCCTAAATCATGAATTGTTCACTTCCACAAAAATCGTACTCATGCCCAAGTTTATATATATATATATATATATAAATAAAAAATGAAAGATTTTAATCGTAAATTATGCATAAACTACTGTATGAACAAAAAAACCCATCTCTAGCATATCTGTTACAAATGAGTAACTATAGACCAAGACTAAGGATAAAGATAGAAGATAACATATCACTACAAAGGAAAGGGGGATGAGAAGAAAATAAGGATACAAAATTCACAACTAAAAGTATATTAATATAAATAAAAATAAAAAATAAAACACGGCAAAAATGAGAAAAGGCAATAATAATTAGCTCAAGATAAAAGATGAAGACATAGAGAACAATCAATTGTAACAATATATATATATATATATATATATATATATATATATATATATATATATATATATATATATATATATATATATATATATATATATATATATATGTATATATATATATATATATATATATATATATATGTATATATATATATATATATATGTGTGTGTATATATATATATATATGTATGTATGTATAATCAATTAATGGGTCCATGCAATAGTTTATCTTTTAAATTATACTGAATCTTTGTTTAATCAGCCAGTCGCTGTCTCTGTTTAGTTCTGTAAATAAATTAGTTGGATTTTAAATCTTAGACAGTGTGTGATCTTTCCTTGACCGTTAGAGGCATCAACGATAAGTTCAAGAAAGTATTGCATTGTGTTATTTTCCATTTAAGAAGTAAGAAAACACATAATACTTTACACTAGCAGTTCTTGAGATATAAGTTATATTAATTATTCACAAGCCATGCAATATCTCACTGTATATTCATCATCAATAACTTTGTCGTTTGTGGTTCATTTTGGACGAAACAAACTACAGTCTATCAATCTATCGAAACCATAATTTATCGAAATCTATTTTAATCTATCAAAACCTTCATACCTGACACACATATGCACACAAACACAGACGGACATTTTTCGAAAGGTGCTCCAAATGAGTTCAATATGCTTTTAAAACGTACTTATCCATCAAAATTTCGAATTTTCAAATTTTCGTAAAAACAGTACTTTCTCTATGCAATAGTTTTAGAAAATAACCATTAGATAATTTATTGATCAAGAAAGATAAATCATGAATAAAGCATTGATTATGAAACACTTTCCAGTTTCATTTAAACGTCTCGAAAATGCGATACATTCAGCAGTAATATTTTTAAAATTATCACAATACTGCAGTAATTTAATATATTTGTAAACGTAAAACTTCGTCGAAAAGAAATGAACTTTATTAAAATAACGTCATAGAAATATAAATCGCCTGGCTCTCTATGAAATAGCAGTAAATATTTTATTCATACACTTTTTTCCATTCCTTTCATTCATCGCAATACTAAAATAATTTATTTTACTTCAAAACTTCAAACCATGGAGGTAAAAGTAATTTAACTTTATGCTAAAACTTCATCAAAAAAGTCTACTGTAAAATCGTCTGCGTCTCTATGGAAAATCAATGAATGTTTCATTCATATCAAATATATTGCAGACTGCAGAGCTAGATAATTTTGTATTAAAGAAATTCAGCAATTTTTATACAACTCATTTTACAACTTCATGTGTTTACATTCTCCATAAGCGAAAATTAAACTTCGTTATAGACATAATCAAAGATTGATGATCATTTAAATTCAAATATATTCTAATTGCATTGTTTCAGAATAAGGTGCATAGAAATTAGGCAAAAATAAAGCTGTTTTAGGACGGATACAACACTAAATATAAATTAAAAAGAACTTCGCGATTTTGACACGAGATGGATACCACATTTTATTTTGAAATGGATCACGTAATCTCTTCGTATGATATGGGTGTAATTATTATTTTAATTTTTATTTAAAAAACTGTCGAATATATTTGCTGAATTTTTTCATATTTTTTATGGGATAATTTGAATATTTCCTAAAACTTTCGAAGCAATTTGTGAATTTCAAATTTGTTTAAAAAATGTTTAAAAAATTAGGTCCCATAGGGCTCAATGTATTTATTTGTTTCAACCATAGTTCAATCCAAAACTAATTGGGTGATATTATTCATTTATATTTCCATAGGTCCCACAGACCGTCTGAACAACATACTAAAATTTCATTTTGATAAAGTAATTTTTACGGCAGTTATCGTGCTAACGGACAGACAGACAAAATGAACAAAGTCATAAACACTTTTAACTATGTTATAAAGTGTTAAAAAGTACAATTAAAATAAGCAGTAATATTTTCCAACTATCTTTCTAGCTTGCGTTTGGTATAGATACATTTAAACATTTGATATACTTTGTTATGTAATGTGTATAATGTCATTTTCTAGAAAACATAATATGATTCTCATTCAACGTCTACGTCTTGTTATCTTGGAATGTATCTCAAAATTGCTTTGCAAAAGTAATATTGTTTTCCCAAACAAAACTTTTGGAATATAAGAAAAATTATATAATATAAGAACATAGAATAATCTGATAGTAGAATTCCTTTCATCTAACATGAAATTTTTTGTGCAATTCCGAAAAGCACAGAATAGGATTGATGTAACTTTATTTATTTTTACTTGACTGCTGAGGAATAAAATTTTAAGGGAATGAGTTAACCTCTAAAAAAAGCACATTTAGTCAAAATAAAAAAGTAACAGCTGACAATTATTTAAATGAGAACTATAGCCACTTCATTCATGATCGCGAAGTAAGAGCCATACTTTGAAAGTAATATATAAGGTGAATCAGGTGGTTCGATCAATTTTTTTTTTGTTTTGTTTTGTTTTATCGTTTGATTTCTTATTTTAAATTTTTTGTAGAGTGTGACATAAAAATTGGATTAATCTATCTTAATGAACTCAAGTTCATGAGATTTCAAACGTATCAAAATTCTTAACGTCTTCTACGTCACCAAGCAGAAGAATCAGAGCTATCCCGAGGTCTCATTGGATGCCAGACAAATGGCACAACCTTATGCATAAAAACTTGGTGATCGTAAAATAGAAATTATGAGTCTTAATAATATGAGTCTTCTTAGAAATAATTTCCAACTGTGTATAACGTAGGTGAGCAAACTGCGGCTCCTAAGGTACCTCTGTGTGACTCTCGAGACAATATTAGGTTTCACTGCTATTCTTCCTCTTCGAGATCCGGGGAAAGGAAACGTTAAAGAAACTAAAACAGCTACAGCTATATTTTGAATTACTTGTAAATTATTTTTTGATTGGTATCATCAACGATGGATATTCTGTTATTGCACCTTTCGCCTCGGCTCTTGATTTAATAGAAACAGAGCTTATAGAGTTGTAGGAAAATATGGGTTTGAAAGTAGCACATAAAATTTCATCTTTAACTATCTTTTGGGAAAAAATATCAGAAGCAAATTATACCAATCTTCAGAAAACTGGCTTCCAATTACTCTCCATCTTGGGGACAGCTTACTGTATCGTGCTATCTTCACTAACAGCCACCTCGCTGGACTTCTTCAAACGACTTCGATATCCTACCCGCCATTTTAAACTATTAACTGTGAAAATAAAGGCTCAATCAAGGTCTTAAACGAGCAGAGAATAATCATATTCTGCTTTGTTGAGTAAGATTACTATACAGTTTTACTTTTTATTATTTATAAATACAATTTAAAAAGAAAATTTCTTTGGCTCTTGCCATTCAATAATATGTGACTAATATTTTATGTAGCTCTTATCGAAAAACTTGCCCACCACTGGTCTATAATAGTGTCTTGAAAAACTGAAACGATTCGCGTTTTTCAGCTATTTTATTCCATTCTATCTATGATGCAAATCACTGTTCAAACGAACTATAATCCTAAATAAACAATTGAATTACAACATAAAATGCTGCACTATTAAGATATAGAAGCGGATTTATCGTTTTAGAAATGCTTAGATTTTCTTCTTCAATGCGACAAAAATTATCTGAACACCGAAATGGCTAAACTATAGAACATAGGGCGGCGGCGTCACCTAGTGTGATAAAATAGAAGTAAAGCGAGAAAAATAATAAAATACAGAAAATTTGAACGCGAAGTGCTGTGCGAAGAAAAAAGAAAAATAATTAATTATATTCATGTCATATCTACAAAAAATGTCAGACAAATCATAAACAAGTTTTGTCTTCTACGGACTATTGTATGGACTATGCAGCCTATCCTATAACCTTAAAGTGCAGCTTAAAAGAATACCAAAATTATGTCAAAAATTAAAAGACTAACAAATCTACAACCGCGAATAAATACTATATGGCATATGATTAGATTTTTCTTATGCCTCTTTTATTCAAAAGTATTTTTCACTTTTCAATTTGAATTTATCTGAAGCTATTAATATCAATAAAAATTCCAAGAAGCTATTTAATGATTCGTCTATAACACCAAAATTGTCAGCTTTGGCATGATTAATTTTTTCATATCATTTTCTTTCTGCATGTCATAGCAAACAGAAAATTCAAGCAATTGCTATTGATCTTAATAAATGCATATATCAACTATCAAGTAAATGCAACTGCCCTATTGAAATCTTTAAAAGCTGGCAAGTACAAATCACCTGGTATTTAAAAAATTTGCTCAATAAATTACCCATATCGTCTTCTCAAAATAAATAGTAAGACATTTTTAAAGAGATAAACTTACCGCAAAATAAATTTGTCATTACATATGTAGATAAAGCTGGCAGTAACTATGAGTTTATATGCAAAAAATTTTATTTGGAAGAACTTAATAAACAATTCACTGCATCTGTACCAACACACATACAGCATAATCAATCAATTATCAGTAAACAATTTATAGCATACTACAAACTTTTCAAATTAAAACATAATTTAAGTTTTTCCATACATGGTACTTATAGCAAAATTCCATAAATTTCCAATGACATTCAGAACAGTCACTATTGGATTTAATTCATATACAAATGCAGCTGATGAAAAACTACTACCTATTCTAAATCAACTATATGTACATTTCCAACTATATGTACATTCTGAACCTCGAACTCATATTGTTAAAAATAGCTTAGAGCTAGTGGAAAACTTACAACGACTTCAAGATATTTATGATATTAAAACTTTTGATTTAGACTTATTTAATAACATAGACATGCACGATTTATATAAAGTAATAATAAATTTAAATGACACATATGCTAAATTTCATAACTTAATAATTCCAAAATTTAAAACTTTACTAAAATTGATTCTATACAACCAGTACTTATCTCAGGGTACTTGCATTTATAAATTTACCTAGGGTATTCCACAGGAAGGAATCTCATCCACCATTCTGGCCAAGTTATATCTACACTCTTATGAAATAAGGCACAACTTCAATAGTCATATCATGTATCGTTTTTCATTGATGATCTCATTACTATAAAAATTACTGAAGATGCACCAACTTTAACATTTCAATTTTATACTCCCAATCTGCAACATATTGAAAATGTTTACTCATTACCCTGGATCAACTACCTAGATGTTAATTTACATTCGAATTGCAGATAATCTATATAAATAAAATTGAAAATCTGTCTGTCTGTTTGTCCCATCATCACGGGAAAACGGCTGAACCGAATTTAATGAAATTTTGTGAGTAGCCTAGAAGTAGCCCCACTTAAAATTTAGTCCATGTTTTGAGTTTCTACAACCAGTGGTTCTCGAGATATTAGTAAAAAACGAAATTTTCGTTTGTCTCAACATCACGGGAAAACGGCTGAATCGAATTTAATGAAATTTTGTGGATAGCCTTGAAATAGCCCCCCATAAATTTTGTCCGAGTTTCGAGTTTTTAAGACTAGGGGTTGTCGAGATATTAATGAAAAACGGAACTTTTTCTTAGGAGATCTACTCTCCAACTCCGTGGTTTATCCAAACGGAAAGGATGAAAATCGTTTGTTTTAAACGCCAAAATGAAATAAAACTTTATTTCCGAGTTTGGTGCAGGATTTTTGCATTAATTAGTCACTATAGGAAAACATAAATTGTTTGAAACAGGAATTTAAATGGAAAAATCTACCTCCATGGTTCATCTCTCAGAAGCTTTTACTCAACGATGTAAAGTATAAAGAAATCAAAATGGCTATTTAATTTCGCATTTTATGAAGAAGATTCTATCTTATATCATGTTGCTCGGCAACGGAATGAAATTAAATGTGTTGTTAATATCTATTATTATTTTTTTTTATTTGTATAATAAATAAATGGATGTAAAAATATATTTTAAAAATGAACGGTTTGATTGTTATTTTAATTATATATATTGCGGTCTGCGTACATCACTTTCATTTATTTTAGCAAAGAGGTTTCAAGCTCATATTTTGTGTTTAGCTAATAAACTCATATATTGTGTTTACCCAATAAATTCATTTAGCCGATTGTTGAAGCAGAAAAAGAGTAGAACGGGTGTATGTATCTTCTAATACAATTTTACTGTTTTCATTTAGTATATACAAACGGGATCAGGATATTTTATTCTTCAAATCTGCAAATTCAGAGCTACGAATTTATAGGAATATCTCTAAATAACTTGGTAACTTTTCTTAAACTTTACCAAATTAGTGGAAATGTCTCCAAATTGATAAAAATGACCCAAATCAATGAAATTAAATTTTTTTTTTTAGAATAAAATACTGAAATGATGTTTCTGTAGCATTTGTCGGTCAGTCCATCCATCCTACTTAGTAACACATTTAAGGAATTTTTTTAATATCACCAAATTGGTAAAAATATTTCTAAATCCATAAAAATATCATGAAATTGATAAATTCGCGCTTAATAAATGAAATTAATTGTGTTTTGTTAGGGGATAGTATTGTGATGATGTTTCGTCAATTTGTCGCATAATGGGATTATCAGTTCTACAGTCCCACTTGACGATAAATTTGGCGAATTTTTAAGTTATAGCTAAGTTGACGAAAATGTCGCCAAACCTTCCATGGAGATTGCATGGAGATTGCATTATTCAGATGATATGATTTCCATCAATTTATTTAAAGCAATTGATATCAGGTCGCTTAGCAACGGATCCAATATGTTATGCGGCATATGATTTTTATTAAATCTTTTCCGATTTGAATAGTAAAAATATGTATATAAAATAAATTTCATTGACATTGAAATTTTGACTGGATAATATCAATTACGGTCTTCAGGTTTAAACATCATTATTATTGATATTTTCGGGGACTGTTGATTCAGGGATTACTGATATTTTCAAATTATTATGGAATTGTTTTATTATGACGAAAATTGTTGAAACTCATATATAGTACGTTGTACGAGTAATCTTCTACAAATGCATGGGTATATCTTCTAATCTACGAGAATATAAGTAGTACAGGTATATTGGCATATATTTTGACATAGATTGGCATATATTCGAATCAATTACGACCTTCTGGTATTAAGATTACGGGGATTTTTGATACTTTCAATTTTTTATGTCATCTCTTTTATTTTGGCAAATATTTTTGAGACACATATTGCAATACGGGTAAGCTTCTACTAACACACTGGCATATTTTCTAATCTGCGACAATATAAGTAGTACGGGATTGCATATATTGATTCAATTCCTTTTTTTTTTTTGTAAATTTGCTTACAAAAGGGACCAGGATGTTTTATTTTTCAGATCCGCCCGTGAAGATAATTTTGCATAGAGAGAACATATATTCTTAAACTTCTCTTTATGAGCAATAAATTTAATATTTTAACAGAATTTGCACATGATTGCAAATTATAAATTTCTTTATATTATATACTCTACGAAGAACGGGTATGCTGCTAGTCTTAAAATTAAAATTTATACCAAAACTGCTTCATACATTTTCAAAGTCAACAAAATTTAACATTTTTCGTCACACCATTCAAAATCTGCGTTTAAAAATATTATTAATAATCAATTAATACGAATTAAAAAGTTAAATTCAGCATGTTTTTATGAGGAACAGATTCAAAAATTAATAACTACAACTATCAAAAATCAATACCTTCCACATCTTATATATTCTTTTATAAAAATCAAGTTCAAAACCGAAATCAAGTTAAAGAAACTTATTGATACCTCAGTCTCATTAGCTTTTGAATAAATGAAAGCACTACACACCAGGAAGTTACCACTTTCTGTATATATAAATCATCTACCAGTAGTCAACTTACCCTTTTATTTGTGTAAAAATTGAATTAATTACTTAAAATACTGAGTTTAAACATTATTTTGAGTACTTCAACCACATTTGTTGCATTTATTCATCCATTGGATCATATTGATGATTCAGCATATTTCTATTCTCCATGTTACATACTTTGACTAACACCATTTTTTACTTTCCTTATATACATAATGTATAAGGAAAGTATTGTGACGGGGTCGAAAATTCAAATTCGAGTTTTCGACGGGAGAGCACGTTTCAAGCATACCTGATCACGAATCAAACATTTTTGAAGTGATGTCTGTGTGTGTGTGTGTGTGTGTGTGTGTGTCAGTGAGTCTGTGGAGACGATAACTGACGAGCGAATGGACCGATTCGAACGACCATAAACACTGGAAGCCTATTATTTTTATACGCAATCGAATGTTCAGAACCCCCCTAAATTTTCGAGTGACATTTTGAAAAAATCGTCAAAAAATAAAAACCGGTAATAAAGTTACGCAAATAGATATTTCTTATGTAATTTTTCATTAGGAAACGATTGACATAAATTTTAGAACGCTAACATGAACCATTCTCGAGATATTGCACATTTTTCAAAAAAATTATCAAAATGTCATATAAAATAAAAAAAAAATTCCTATTGAGAAACATGTTCACTTTTCGTATGTAATACCATGCGATAAATTGGGTGACACCATTCTCGTGAATCTAGCTCGTTCCATTCATGAAAAAAGATACTTGAGTAATACTTTTGTATTTGAACGTCAATAGTCATTTATCTGCTGTAAGAAAAACTTATTTCTTCGTCCATAACGGTTGGCAAGATTTTGGCGACAAATTTGGCGGAATAGCGCAACTTGGCGACTTTTTGAAATTTTGCCAAATTAACGAAAATCTCGCTAAATGGATAAAACTGACAATAAATCAATGAAAATGACGACTAATTGTCGAAAATTCAATATCTTGGAAAGAATATAAGTATCTACTATAAGAAAAACCTATTTTTTTGCTGTAAATGTAGTAAATTCATTACATTATATAAGGAAAGACATGTGTTGCCCACATCAGATTTTTTTTTGTAATTTCTGGGACTCTATGGAGAGCAGAAATATGATTTATCTTCAAAATATTACATGCATATGGTAAAATGTTTTATTATATTCTTACGCAGTATATAATATTATGTGTTCTCATTTCTATTCAATAGCTTTGATCTGATTTATATGCTTAAAAAAATTGTTTTTGATCCAATCTCTCACATAATCTACGTCGGTCATATTCATAATTTCTGTGATAAATATTTCAGTATGCATATAGAAACGTAGAATTTCTGTATCTTCGAGCCAAGAATGGCCCTTTAAAACGTAAATGATTTCGAAAATTCTTTTTATTTATTTATTTTTATTCTTAAGTGTGATTTAGCCACAGTTTTATTCCAGTGCTAATTAAGGTATAACTTCAAGTGTTGCTTTCTCTACTTGATATTATACTGCACTATAACATTTCTTATACCTTCACATTGTACGCTAATACAGAGAACAAGGGGTTTAGTACCTATATTACATATAACAGAACTTTACGTGAGACTTTGAGACTATGAGAAATAATTTTAGTTGGGTACTGTTACAAGCTTAACTATAATACTACTATGAATTTTTCTGCATACTGTATTACAGATAACTCTTCTTCATGCACATCTATTAATAGAGGATAAATAACAAGTTTTTGACTATATTACAAGCATTAAAATTCTTATATATATACTATATATATATATATATAATATATATATATATATATATATATATATATGTATATATATATATATATATTTATATATATATATATATATATATATATATATATATATATAAATAAAAATTTAAAGATTTTAATCGAAAACTATGCATAAACTACTGTATGTACAAAAAAATCCTTATATCCTTATATGCCACTCTGGATGCAGAGCTGCTAAGCGCCACATCCTCTGTAAGGTTTCTATTTTCTCCTTTACTTAAATAGGAGTTCCTTTCGTGATATACTTATTTTTATATGTATATATATATATATATATATATATATATATATATATATATATATATATAATTGGGACCCGAGTACCGTAGGAGAGGCGTTCCAAACCATTGGATGTCGAACTGACATAAGTTTACATTTTTACATTTTTTAATTCCCTTTGAGTATTTATTTCAGACCTTAGATATTAATCCGTAGTTACAGCAACGTAAGTCTCTGCCTTGAGAAAAAGTAAACTTTCCTTCCCTTCTACAATTTTATAAACAATTAGCCATGAAAGTTAGAGATTCTCTACACCTCATGCTATTAGTTGATAAAAATATGAGTCACAGACGGGTTAAACTTTAATATTTCACTTTAAAGCCTTTATTAAAAAGACAATCACGAAATAAAGTGTATTATAATCCACAAAGAATTTTTAGAGAAAGAAAATTCTAGAGAAATTTTTAAGAAGAAAAATAATAAATAAATTTAAACTCAATAAGAATTCCCAGAAGCTAGTGAATGATTTGGCTATAACAGCATACAGGCGTAACACCTTATGCACCAAGATGAATCGTTTAATATAGAATTTTTCATCTCTTTGATATGAACCGCACGTTCATTTAAAATTAAATAAAAGGCACGTAATAACGAATTTACAGATACCGAATTATATCTATATTAAACGTCTGATGTGGCCTGCACATTACTTTCTCTGCTGACTCATATTCACGTTCCCTTTATTTCTTCAATAATTCATTATATGGAGTTTAATTGCACAAAATAACACCCATAATTATTTAAAATTCCACTGAATTTGTACTTTAAATTCAATTTTCGTTCTCATTTGGTCACTGGATGCGAAAAGAAAATAAGAATGGAAGAGAAAATAGGAAAAAATTATAATATCTCTGGAACGGCTAGTCCTAGTGTAATGAGGTTGGTCTTATATTTTTTTCATCGTTAAAAATTACGTATAAAACAATCACTTAATTTATATATTTGAGCATACGTAGTTTGTTACTTTAGATTTTAACGATTTTTGCGGAACATATCGCAAAAATAGGCAGGGTTTTTTTTCCAAATCGTACCAAAATCTAATCAGCCCCAGGGTAGCCCACTAGTGACTTATCTACCAAATTTTGTAAAATTTGATTTGTTAGTGTTTCAGCTAGGGTGAATACAGGCAATTTTTGCGAACCATTTCGCAAAAAAAAGGCGGGTTCTTTCACCTCTAATCGACCAAAAACTAATCAGCACCAAGATCACCCACAAGCGAGTTGCATACCAAATTTTATTAAATTTAGTTCATTACTTTTTCAGTTAAAGTGGATAAATACATTTCACAAACACACACAAAGACAAACACACACTTAGACACACAGATACACACATAGATACACACACCGATGTTAAGCTAAAAGAAGTTTTTTTCGTATTCTAGAGGTCTCAAAACTTGTAGATCCGTCGAAAACTCGAGTCGCGATTTTCGGTATGATTCCAATACTTTCCCTATACATTACCCAATATTGAAGTGAAAATAAAAAGAAAATGTAGTAGACTTTCTGATGACGTAAAGATTGAAAAATTTAAATTATTAGATGATTCGCCATAAATTTTCACTTTATTCAGCATTTAATTAAAAAATCTGATGTGAGCAGCACATGACTTTCCTTATATAATGCAATGTATTTACTACTTTTACAGTGAAAACAAAATAGGCTATTCTTATAGTAGATATTTATATTTTTTCCAAGATATTGAATTTTCGTCAAATAGTCGTTGTTTTTATTGATTTAGCGTAATTTTTATCCATTTGGCGAGATTTTCTTTGATTAGGTAACATTTAAAAAGTCGCCAAGCTGGCGACATTCCACCAAATTAATCGTTAAAATCTCGCCATGCGTTATGGACGGAAAAATAATTTATTCTTATAGAATATAAATGACTATTGGCGTTCAAATACAAAAGTATTACACAAAGTATCTTTTTTCATGAATGGAACAAGCTAGATGCACGAGAATGATGTTACCAAATTTATCGCATGATATTGCATATGAAAAGTGACCATATTTCTCAATAGGAATTTTTTTTATTTTATATAATTTTTTGATATTTTTTTTTAATGTGCAATATCTTGAGAACGGTTTATACTAGCGTTCTAAAATTTATGTTAATCGTTTTCTAATGAAAAATTACATAAGAAATGTCTATTTGTGTAACTTTATTAGAAGTGTTGATTTTTTGATGCTTTTTTCAAAATTTCACTCGAAAATTTAGGGGGGTTCTGAACATTCGATTGCGCATAAAAACAATAGACTTCCACGGATTGTAATTTTTGTACCAAATTCTGCTCGAATCGATCCATTCATTCGTCAGTTATTGTCTCCACAGACTCACTGACACACACACACACACACATAGGTGGGCAAGACCTGTAAAACGAGGACGCTGTGTGTATCCTATCAAACTGAGAACCCTATTAAGGAATATATTTTTGGTGAAAACGTTAATGATTTCCCAGTTAAAATACAGTATACTTTTCATTTCTACTTCGTAATTTAAAAAAAATTAATTATTTCAACGCATGTTTTTTTCAACCAAAATGGGGACCTGGTGTTACACATCTAATATGTACACACCGTAAATCGCGGACCCGTGTCACACACCGTAAATCGCGGACCCGTGTCACACACCGTAAATTGCAGACCTATTTCACACACAGTAAATCGGGGACATGTTTCACACACAGTAAATCGCGGACCTGTTTCATACATCTACAAACCGGGGACTTGTCTCATAGATACATCCAGTGACGTATATACAAAAATAGTTTTTGGGCGTCAAACCTCCGGCTTAGTTTGATTTTTGTTTAACATGGATCCGAAGCATCGCTAGACCCTTTTTGGGAGGGCACAAGCCCCTCCTACCTAATGTGTGTGAGGAAGCGTCCCCCCTCCCCCCAAAAAAATCAAAATTGTATAAATATATTTTTCTTTACTATTTGGAATAATATTTATATTTTCGCATTTAAAGTTTGAAATTTTCAACGTATTACCCTCTCAATTTTCTGCAGTGAAATTTCACTAGTTCTAAATATTAGTCACTTGAGACCGGATATCTTATTAAGCTTAAGAAATAAGTAAAACGGTAGTCAACAACCATCTGACACTTATCCAGTCTCGGTCTGAACCATTGACATTATAGGCGCCTGAAGGATATTTTCCAGGAGGAGGCAAAAGATGCATTGCACACACGCACGCACATATATGCATAAAATATACAATGAAATCTGTAAAATCCACAGGACAGGAAGCGACAAATGCCTGTCTCCGGCCCCCAATCTTCGGCGCCAATGATTAACAAGTGTCATAGTCTATAAGGGGTAATTAGGTATCGTCGGAAACGATAGGCTTTTGATTTAAGAAGCTTTTAAATACTCTGAAAAATTGAAATTGCTTTTTATGAAACAAAAATTAAAAGTCACTTTTTTCATTTTTGTCCCCTTGTAAATCAATTATTATTTTATAAAATAAATTAGCCTAAATTGACAAAATTGTATAACTGTTTATGAACATTGATAGAGAAAGTTTTTATTGTTTTAAAATAATAAATTTTACTGATTTAAAATAATAAATTTCCACATGTTAACATGGAAAATTATTAAGGCATAGCTGTTATTTATGTTTATACAAGCAAACAGGGGCACCGGCACAGAGCCATGCCCCCCCCCCCCCTTCAGTTTTCGATTTTCTATATAATAAATTTTTTTTAAAAATTTCAGCATTTTTTAACTTTGAGAGAGTTATATTTACTGATACGGTTCCAAACTGTCATATGAAATAGACATGCAATTAAAAATAAAACTGCACTTCCCCAAAGTTTTCACAACATTTATTAGAAGAAAAAACAATAAATGCGGACGATCCGCATTAAAGCGAACCCCCCCCCCCCCCCTCAAAGCGCCAACGTACTTGGTGAACGACTCCATATCCAGAAGAGTATATGCGAGAATTGAGAGTTAAATTTAAAATACGTATTGATTGAATGCCAAATGGGGTAGGAGGGTGGGAAGAAAACGCTTTTCGCTCCTTAAGATATAGAATAATTTCGTTAGAATCGTTATGCTGAACATACGTTACACAGTCAAAACTCGATATAAGGTATAAGGTCACCCTTACGTATTTGAAAAAACTGACCTATAAGCGGGGAGATCTTATATGTGGATATGGAACATTTCAGCCTGTAGCGATGGAAATTTAACTGCATACTGATCAGTAGTGTAAACATGAAATAAAAATAAAATTACATTACATTTTAATTTAATT
Organism: Amaurobius ferox; assembly: GCA_951213105.1. NCBI lineage: Eukaryota > Metazoa > Arthropoda > Arachnida > Araneae > Amaurobiidae > Amaurobius > Amaurobius ferox. The sequence goes on along the minus strand of OX578134.1, from coordinate 78,482,435 downwards.
CATTTTATTTATAAACCCAGAACTATGATAAATACTACAATAACAGTTTTGATAAGGAAACAAAAAACACGCACTCATTGAAGCTCCCCTTCTCCCCCCCCCCCCCCTTCCCAGAAGCAGAAAAGTAAGTCTCTATTGTCTATTTTTAGATTTTGGATTTAGGTACAATTGACAGCTTTAGCGGCACTTTCACTTTGACCATTGTTACGAGAATGTCAAACTCTATAACTCTGTTTGTCGAGTTGACAAAATTGTCTTTTTGTGTAGACACCAAGGCAGGATGGCAAAAGGAGCAATTTGGCGGCAGGTACTAGGTAGAAAGGGGTGGTGGTCCTGAATTCCCTTGGGTAATTTGCTGCTGGTGAGAGTCGAACCCTTTTTCATTTTCCCCTGTTGTAGAGTAAAAGGTTGGGTGTGATGTAAACAAAATCCTGGTCACGTTTGGATAATGCCCAGTTGCCCATCGAAACAGACTGCTTTAACTGCAGACACAACTTCATTGCATTATTTAAAGGTTTACAGTATAACCTGAAAAACTTAGAGCTTTATAGGTATGTACATGTGTTACAACCATGGGCAGATACAGACTTTGCAAAAGGTGGAGGGAACCATTCAAAAGGAGGGCCCAACATTCAATTTCAACTTTGTTCCCATACGCATAGAACTAATGTTAGTTTTCATCATAAAGGGTGGGGGGCACTAGGTCCCCCGGCTCCCCTCTCAATCCCCGCCTGGTTCCAACCAGTGGCGTAACTATAAGCTTAGGGGCCCTTAGCACAGTTTCAAAGGAATCTAAGAAAAAATGGCCGAGGGAAAATATAACCGTGGAAAAAATGGCAGAGGGAAATAAATGACCGCTGAAAAATTTTATTGTAAATGAGGGGACCTTTATTTTTAGCTTTGCCCCAAATAGAGGTAATGCCATTTTTGTAAATTTGTTTACATCCTGGATCAGGATATTTTATTCTTCCGATCTCCCTCTGAAGATAATTTTATATAGCAGAAACAGAGATTCTGATACTTAATTTGGGAGAATTAAATGGTTTAATAGAGTGCTTTGAATAACAATATCATTTAGAATACAAAGAATTTGCAAATAATTGTGAATTTAAAGTTTTTATATTATATATTCCGTACGAATAACAGATATACCTGCTAGTAATTCCATATATTTAATCAATGATTGAACCCATTGGTAATATTTTAGCGTATTCCGATTTATAATGAAATATTAGTTTTACAAAATTTATAGTCACCACTTCTATTGTATGATATGAAAATGTGAGTTACATTTTAATTGCATAAATAAAGGTCTAGATCTTAGAACAATCTAAAATAAAGGTGTTGATCCTATAAAATTGGTTTTTGTTTGCTAGTTTTCTACTTCTTTAGACACATTAGGTTCAAAATCCAAGGAAAGAAAATATGATACGAAAGGCAAATATATGACAAATGTGAGATTTCTAACTTCTCCGGTATTCAAGTTATTATTCTAAAAATACACGTATACATTCCTATTGCGCGGCCCCAGGATGGACTGGGATGATAATTTTCAAAATTCAATAATACTGAATCCGTATCAGTCATTATCTGAGCTATCTATATCTATAACAGTTTCCGATAAATAAGTGTTTTATGCAAAAATTTTTGAAACGAAATTAGAAAATATACCGAAAGTGGAAATCTTTAGTGACCTACTACCCTATACCTCTTCTTAAATTGGATGCTGAATCCCTATCATTTATCATCTAAGCTATCATTTGTTATCAAAGATTTTAAAAGAGATCGAACCTTTTACAAAAGATCGGATTTTTTAAATAAAAAATATTTAAAATTTTTAAATAATAAATTACATATAAAAACTATTTAGGCAATACATTTTAAAGCATATTTATCTTTTATAATAATTTTTTGATTAAAAAAATGCTAACATTTTATTAGCTTCCGCACGTAATTTATCGTACTATATTTCATTCGATGTATTTAATATATCTGGGATATTATGCTCCATAGCAAAAAATAAAATTCCCAATATCTCGAAAACCTCTCTTAATAATAGGGTCTACCACTATTCTGTTAAAGTAACTTGCAAAGCCTTCACCATATTTGTTAATAATGAATGTATTTCAAATTTCCTACTGTTTATATTGAGAATTGCGCATTTTGCAAATCGCATTTAATTCACTTATAAATAGAAAAAAATATATATTAAAAGTAATCTGACGTGGGCAGCACATGACTTTTCCTACAGACACAAATATATTTTCTTATTTTGTATTTCATGCTGCGTTAAATTGAGTTTAATTGCAGAAAACCACATGGACACTTTTCTGATGTTATATCGAATTTGCATTTTTAATGTACCTTAGTTTCATTCAGCAACTGCGCTTTAAAGTCTTCATCAGATCCTCGATATTCTTTATTCGAATCGCAGTAACTTCTAATCAGTACGAGGGTAACCCACAAGTGATTTATCTACCGAATTTTGTGAAATTTGATCAATTAGTTTTTTGGCTAGAGTGGATACATGGGATTTTTGAGGGTCATTTCGCAAATAAAGGCGGTTTCTTTTATACTGAATCATACCGAAAAGTAATTAGCACCAGGGTCACGCACAAGTAACTTACCAACCAAATTTTATGAAATTTGGTCCATTAGTATTTGAGCTTCAGTGGATACATACATCACACAGACAGACCACACACACAGACGTCACGCTAAAAGTAGTTCATTCGTGTTCTACAGGTCCCGAAACGTGTAGATCCGTAGAAAACTCCAGATGTGATTCTCGGCATTATTCCAATACTTTATCTATACATTAGCATGTATTGCAGCGAAAGTAAAAATATATTACAAGAAGGAAGATCAGTCATATATAAAACATTGGTTATGAAACACTTTCCAACTGCAATGTAATTTTATTTAAACATCTCTGAAATGCGATACATTCAGAAGTGATATTTTTAAAATTATCACAATTCTACAATAATTTATTATATTTAAAAACTTCATCGAAAACAAATTAACTGTGTTCAAATAACGTCATCGAAATATAAATCGCCTGGCTCTCTATATAAAAGCAGTGAATATTTCATTCATAAACTTTTTTCATTCCTTTTTTTCAGAAGCGATATTTCTAAAATTATTAAAATACTACAATAATTTATTTTACTTAAAAACCTAAAACCATGGAGGTAAAAGTACTTTATAATTCCATGCTTAAAACTTCATCGATAAATCAATACAATAGAATCGTCTGCTTTTCTATATGAAATTATTGAATGTTTCATTCCTATCAACTATACTGCAGACTCCAAAGTTAAATAATTTTGCGTTAAAGAAATTCAGCAATTCTTATACAACTTCTCTTACAGCTTTATGTGTTTACATTCTACATGCGTGACAATTTGGCTTCATTGTAGAAATAATCAAAGTTTGATGATCATTTAAACTCAAAATATTGTAATTGAGTTGGCGCAGTATATAGATGCACAGAAAAGATAAAAACTAAAGCGGTTTTAAAACGGATACAACACTAAATATAAATAAAAAAGAATTAAAAATCACGATTACACTGGGAAAAAAAGTGGTTGGCATATTTTATTTTGAAATGTGTCACGTGATTTCTTCATATAATGTGGATGCAATTATTATTTTAATTGTTACTTCAAAATATTCCGAACATATTTTGCTGATTTCTTTTTATATACTATATGGGATAATTCGACTATTTCCTAAAATTTTCGAAGCAATTTCTGAATTAATTTCGCTTAAATAATGTTTGAATAATTAGGTCCCTTAGAGTTCATTGTATTTAATTATTTCAATCTGGGTCCAATCCAAAACTAATTAGGTGATATTATTTGTTTACATTCCCGTATGTCCCACAGCCCGTCTCAGCAACATACTAAAATTTCCTTTTGATAAAGTCATTTTTACGACAGTTATCGTGCGAACGGACAGACAGACAGACACAATGAGCAAAGTCATAAACACTTTTTATCTATGCTGTAAAGTGTTAAAAAGCAACGATATGCTAAATTTGAACTAAATTTGAACGTTTAGGGTTCTCGAGCTGTAACGTGTACTTTCCTATTGTTGGTTTAAAAAATATAATACGAATTTAAAATTTGTGCTTTTTAAATGACTTGTCTTGTTGCGTTTTGAAAGATAATATTATTGTAATGATTTTCTGTAGCACTTGTCTCTTAGTCTAACTATCCCACATCCCGACAAATTTGACTACTTTTTAATATGCTGTCAAATTACTGAAAATGCTGCCGAATTGATAACATGATACTAAATTAATGACAATTATACACCCAATTAATGAAAATTCAATCTTTTGAAAAATTAAGTTCAATTTCCTTGAAAATCCCTGTCGCCCTGTGGTAATTAGAAAATAGTTTTTTGTAAATTTGTTTACACACAGGACCAGAATGTTTTTACCTTCAGAGCTGCCTGTGAAGATAATTTTGTATAGCGAGAATAAATATTCTTATACATCCATTAAGGATAATTAAAATAAATACAAGCCGAATACCAGTTGAAAAAATACTGTTGAAGACCCAGACCGTCCGACTCGTCATGAGGACTAAGAGCAGCTCGAAAAAAAAAAAAAAAAAAAAAAAAAAAAATACTGTGTCGCAATAAGCAACTCTCGAATAATGTAAATGTTTGATTAATTCGCGTTTCACATTTATTCGTCAAATCGAATATTTTAGTGTTCATACCCCCCCCCCTCCCCCCCAAAAGAAACTATTGGAAAACTTAAATTGCACAATTCTTTCTTTCAAACAATCTACCCGTACACCAAATTAAAGTCTCAATGTCTTCCCGGAGCATGCTATTTTATCATTTCACATTTCGAACGGTTTTTCCTATAGTGCACACCCATAAATGTGGTTGGTCTGGGCCTTCGACATCGACACCCATAAATGAACATTTTTGAAATAGTTCGTCTTTTATCAGATAATTGGTTCATATACCAAATATCAAGCCTCAATCACATTTAAATGGAAGTGTGTCTCATTTATTCGGAAAATCGAACGTTTTGGTGTGCGGCAACACCTAAAGTAACAAATATTGGAAATCTGAAATTGCACACTTTCTTTTCTTCAAACTATTTACCCATATTCCAAATTTGAACTATTCTATCACGAAGCATGCTTTTCCTTTCGTTTCACCTTTCAAACTTTCCCTGTGTAGCACCCCCCTATGAACATTGCTGGAAAATTGTATTCATTTTGTGTTTTTTTATCAAATGATTTGTCCATATACCAAATTTCAAGCCGTTGAAAAGGAGGCGATTTTCATTTGTTTGTCAAATCGAATATTTTATTGTGCGGCACCCCCCTGCTTTAGCAAATGTGGGAAAACTGAAAGTGCACACTTTCATCCTTTCCAACTATCTACCTGTACAATAAATTTGAAGTCTCTATGTCATCACAAAGCATGCTTTTTCTATCATTTCACCTTTCAAATGTTTCTGTGTAGGGTAATCACCCCCTTATATACACATTTTTTAAAAATTCCGTTTTTCTTGGGTATTGTATCAGATTATTGGCCCATATATCAAATTTCAAGCATCTATCACATTTCAAATTGACGTTTCTCATTTATTCCGAAAATCGAACATTTTGATGTGCGTCATCCCTACGGTAGAAAATATTGGAAAATTGAAACTGTACACTCTCTGCCTTCCAAACTATCTATCCGCACAACACATTTGACATCTCTATCTCATCCCGAAGCATGTTTTTTTTCTTTTTCATAAATTCATCTTTCGGACGTTTTTCTCTGAAGCACCCCTTAAACGAACATTTAAAAAAAACTGTATTCGTATTGAGTGTTTTCATCACATAATTAGTCCATGTGCAAAATTTCAAGCCTCTATCAAATTTTAAAGGAGCCGTTTCTAATTTATTTGGAAAATCGAACATTTTAAGGTACATGAAGGTCTATTTTGCCCACGAAGTTCTTTCGAACATGAAGGTATATTTTGCCCCTCGGACCTTTGCCATTCCCCCTGGAGTTTTTGAACTTTTTTTTTTCTTCCGGAAAATAAAATCCCATGATCTCATGTAAACTATTACCAAGTTTGATAGCATTCTGTCCAGTAGTTGTCCATTTATGGCCATTTCAAAGTGGAACTTTAATTGTAAAGACTCTGTATAAACTCTTTCTCAAAACGTTCGAATACCTACCTACACTCTTTGGCCATTAGACGAATATTTTAGTGTGCGTCAGCCCCCTGCTTAGCCGCAAAGAAAGATTAGTGTCAATCATTATCCCCTTGGAGTCCCAAATGAGGGGTGAAATACATTCTTCCCTGAAAAATTCTTCTCTACCGTGGGAAACTTAGAGCAAGGGGCATTCTTCTGATTTTCACCAAAACCTGTGTTCATTGCTTTTTGCTGAAAACTTTAATTCTTTATATAAAACACATACTCTAGATTTCTTGTTGCATATAATATTTTTTTACGCATACGTGTACATGTACATAAACATTTTATATTATGTTGAAATTATACTATTTCTGCAATGAAACACGCATTTTCTGGATATCGTTTGTGCGATATTTCAACATTTAATTCAAGCTAAAATGACACGAGTATTTACATATTTTTAACATTTTACAGCATAGTTGAAAAGTGTATATGACTTTGTTCATTTTGTCTGTCTGTCTGTCCGTTCGCACGATAACTGCCATAAAAATGATTTTATTAAAATGAAATTTTACTATATTATTCAGACAGTAGGTGGGACATATGGGAAAATAAATGAATAATAACAAACAATTGGTTTTGGATTGAACCCGGGTTGAAAAAATGATATGCATTGAATCCTATGGAACCTAATATTTCAAACATTTTTTAAGAGAATTTGAAATTCACAAATTCCTCCGAAAGTTTTAGGAAATATTAAAATTATCCCATAAAAAAATGAAAAAAATTCCGCAAAATATATTCAGTAGTTTTTAAAATAAAATTTTAAATAATAATTACACCTATATTATAAAAAGAGATCATGTGACCCACTTCAAAATAAAATATGGCATCCATCTTGTGTCAAAATCTTGATTTTTAAAGTTCTTTTTAACATTTTGCAACATTGTTGAAAAATGTTTATGACTTTGATCATTCTGTCTGTCTGTCTGTCTGTCCGTTAGCACGATAACTGCTGCAAAAATGACCTTATCAAAATTTTAGTTGTTCAGGTGGTCAGTGGAACCTGTGGGAATAGAAATGAATAACATCACACAATTAGTTTTGGATTGAACCCGGATTGAAAAAATAAAATACATTGAACCCTATGGGACCTAATTTTTCAAACATATTTTAAGCGAATTTAAAATTCACAAATTGCTTCGAAAGTTTTAGGAAATATTCAAATTATCCCATAAAATATATAAATAAAAATTAGCAAAATATATTCGGTAGTTTTTTAAATAAAAATTAAAATAATAATTACATCCTTTTTATGAAGAGATCACGTGACCCACTTTAAAATAAGATATGGCATCCAACTTGTCTCAAAATCGTTATTTTTAAAGTTAGTTATTTTTAATTCATATTTAGTGTTGTATCCGTCCTAAAACCGCCTAATTTTTGCTAAAATTCTGTGCATCTACTAACTGAAACAACACAATTACATTATATTCGAGTTTAAATGATTATCAAACTTTGATTATTTCTATAACGAAGCCTAATTTCCACTTATGAAAAATGCAAACACCAAAAGATGTAGAATGTGTTGTATAAGAATTGCTGCATTTCTTTAAAGCAAAATTATATAGCTCATGGAGTTTGCAATACAGCTGATTTGAATGAAACATGCGTTGATTTTACACAAAGAACCCAGACGATTTTTTCAATGAAATTTTAAGCATAGAGTTAAATTATTTGTATCTCCATGGTTTTAAATTTTTAAATCAAGTAAATTATTATAGTATTGTGATGAATGAAAGAATTGGAAAAATGTTTATGAATGAAATGCTACATTTTTATAGAAGCGATTTATATTTCGATGACGTCATTTGAATAAATTCCATTTGTTTTCGATGAAGTTTTTAAATATAATAAATTATTGCAGTATTATGATAATTTTAAAAATATTACCTAGGAATGTATCGCATTTTAGAGATGTTTAAACCAGGCATTTTATATTTCAATGCCGTTATTTAAATGAAGTTCATTTTTTTCGATGATGTTATAAGTTTCCAAATATAATAAATTAATGTAGTATTTTGATAATTTTAAAAATATTACCGAGGAATATATCGAATTTTAGAGATATTTATATAAAATTGCATTGAAGTTGGAAAGTGTTTCATAATCAATGCTATATGCATGGTTGATCTTGTTAATTTATATTGAGTGTTGTATCCGTCCTAAAACAGCTTTGTTTTTGCTTATTTTCTGTGCATCTATATTATGAAATAACGCAATTACAATATATTTGAGTTTAAATAATCAATGCCATCCACCTTGGGTCGAATTCGTGATTTTTAATGTTATTTTTAATTTATATTTAGTGTTGTATCCGTCCTAAAATCGCTTTATTTGCTTAATTTCTGTTCACCTATATTCTGAAACAACGCAATTACAATATATTTGAGTTTAAATGATCATTAAACTTTAATTATTTCTACAAAGAAGCCTAATTTTCATTTATGGAGAATGTAAACACACCAAGCTGTAAGATGAATTGTATAAGAATTGCTGAATTTCCTTAACGGAAAATTATTTAGCTCATGGAGTCTGCAAAATAGCTGATATGAATGAAACATTCATTGATTTTATATTGGGAAGCAGACGATTTTTTCGATGAAGTTTTAAGCAGACGATTTTATAGCAGACTTTTTCGATGAAGTTTTAAACACAGATTCAAGTTACTTTTACCTCCATGGTTTTAAGTTTTTAAGTAAAATAAATTATTGTAGTATTGTGATGAATGAAAGGAATAAAATAAATGTGTATAATGAAATATTTACTTCTTTTACATAGAGAGCCAGGTCATTTATATTTCGATGACATCGTTTGAATAAAGTTCATTTTTTTTCGATGAAGTTTAAGTTTTCAAATATAATAAATTATTGTAGTTTTGTGATAATTTTAAAAATACTACCACCGCTGAATGTATCGCATTTTAGAGATGTTTAAATAAAATTGCATTGCAGTTGGAAAATGTTTCATAATCAATGCTTTATGCATTATTGATCTTTCTTGTTTATAATATTTTGTATTCATATGGTGTATATCACATAGATATTCGTGTAGTAGTATTACATACATAATCGTTTTCTCAAATTCGAGATTTTGATGCCAATATGTTTTAAGACCTCCTGAACACATTTTGCCTTTTTTTTTAATGATGTCCCTCCGTCTGTCTGTGGTCGATTTCTTGTATTCCCGATAGCGGCCACGAATATTAACGGATTTTCATGAAATCTTATATCCAGCTTTGTTATAAATAATCTAGAACATGATATACTTTTTTTTTTAATTCGAGTTCGAAATTTATTCTAAACTTCATATTTTTTTAACATGACAGCATAGAACAAAATTTGAGATAATCATACATAAGAGTTTATTTATGGCTCAATGACCACGTGACTTCATAGTTACAATCATTGTTGTGAAAGATAACCGCAATATAATTTTATTTTTCGTGATGTCATTAGTCCCACCGGGAGGCAAGTTACCCCCTCCACCCACTGTTAGGTATACTGTTAGGAAGTGCGGTTTTAATCGATTTTTTTTGCTCTTTAAAGTGAAGGGTAACACACTATAATTGTAATCATTTAGGTTCTTTATACCGATTTTTCAAAAAGATTTTGTAAAATAAAACAAAATAAAATAAAAAATAAAGAAACTATTAAAAATAAATTATGTTATGAGAAAATCGAATTGAGACAAACTGCAGTTAATTTTCCCCGAATATCGGAACTATATTGAAACGTAATTACATTTAAAAATTTCCTGCGAAAATTGCCAATTAATATGTAAAGTTCTGTTTAAAAGCAAATGACATAATTTTTAGAACGATAATCTACACCGTTCTTGCGATATAGTCGTTATTGATCCAAAATGGGGAAAATCCTAAAACATTATATATTTTCACAATTATTATGTAACAAAATAACTTAAGTACATTTTACCAATAATTAATGGACACTATTGTTTAATAGTTAGTTTAATAGTATGTTTAATAGTTACTTACTAGATATTAGATATTTTACTTTTCTCCAGAAACACCATATCTCACGAAATAATGAACCAATTTACTTCAACTTTTTGTGCATATTTTAATTGGTAACTGCAATAAGCCTATTCATTTTAGTAATATCTGGTTGAAGAAAGTTCTAATTTGTGTTGCTGTTTTCCAACAAAATAAGAATCTGTTAATCTGTAGTGGAAATCATGAGTTGCATACGTTACTTATCTATATTTCATTTTCTTTTTGAAAGAAAATACGCTGATTTGGAAAAACAATGTTTCTCTATTGTACTCCATTGCAAGTATAATGATAAATTCTGTAAATCGAATGCTATATACTTAATCAACTCTGTCATATTTATTGAGACCTAATAAGAATGAACAATAGAAAAAGTAAAAAATTAGGACGGAAATTCAAAGTTCCCAGATTAAATTCACGGACTTATTTTGTGGCATAAGGTTTTGAGAGCTTGAAAATTGTAAAGAAATTGAAAATGAATATATATAAATAATATAGAGTATTTATGTTAAAAATGTATAAACTATGGAAGTATATTGGATGAATAAGAAACTCCTAACAAATTTTATTCTAGAGGTCACTGTTTGAAGGATTAAAATTCTCCGCTCTCAAATTCTTTTATCTTCTTCCTGTGGGTCAGGAGAGTCGTATCCTCTGATCTATTGTACGTTATCTCTGATGGGTGGTGTCAAAGGTGTCAACTGCCTGCAAATGGGGGTCAACCTGTTTGGGATAGGGTTTGTCCCATAGCCGTGTTTTTGAGAGATTCTTCCACCCGTATGTTCGCATGTCCAAATTTAAGTCAATGTAATTGAAGCGCTTATAGTGTTAGTTGGAACGTCCGTAGCTTGGAAAACGTCGAAGTTTGCATTCCATCTCGAACGAATATCCAAATGAAGCTTGCGAAAACCAAATGTCGCTACTTGCTTCGAAAATTCGACAGTAGACAATTTATTTTGGACTAGCCGCCTTTGGCGACCAGCCTGTTCGCTACCCTTGAAAATTCTGACCGCGGCAAACTCGCTGGCGCGACCTACCAGAAAGGTGTAAGGTAACTGTTTGGATGGCCAGGAAGTGCACCCCCCCCAATTTTGACCAAAACCCATGACATCCACAGGGGAGGCATCCACAGGGAACGTACCCTCCTTCCCCTACCACCAACCTGTCGGAAGGACTTACGGTCCCACATGTTTAACGTGATCGTACTCCGCGTGAACACGGCGGCAGTTTTGACAGTGGCGAGAATCGAACCAGGGCCTACCGAGTGCAATTCCCGCGCGCTAACCACTGGACAACCGCGCCCTCCGCGACAATCTCCATAACTTTCTTTTTATTCACCCAATTTAGACCGGAAACCAGTGGGGGAGGCATCCACAAGAACCGTACCCTCCTTCCCCTATCACCAACCTCTCGGAGGGACTTACAGACCCACATGTTTAACGTGATCGTACTCCGCGTGAACACGGCTGCAGTTTTGGCAATGGCGGGAATGGAACCCGGGCCTACCGAGTGCAATTCCAACGCGTTAACCACTGGGCTACCGTGCCCTCAACCCCGTGGAGTTAACAATGTTTGGTTTAGTTTAATGACGTTAAAACTAAAAAGGAAATTTTAAGGCACCGTGACAATCTCCATAACTTTATTTATTTTTATTTTTTTATTTCTTCAGTGTTTACGCTTTTCATTAATATCATTTAAAATATTCTCATTCCATAGTCGAAATCATTAGTACTTTTTGAGATGAGAGGATTTAAAAACCAAAGTTCGTTTTTTTTTAAGCGAAAGTGACTTTTGTTTTAAAATCTTTAAAAAATATTATAATTTGCTCCTGAGATTTGAGATTGATATATTTTTACTCGCATTTGTCTGCTCTTTCCGGTGGTGTGATTTGTTTTTTTCTACGACGTCTGGATGGTGGAGAAAAAAGGGAAAAACCGTCGAAATCGCATAAAACATTAAATAACTAAAAAAATAATTCAAATTTTAAAAATCGGGTTTTACGTGTCCCCCCCCCCCGGATCTCCGATTGCGAAATTTCGTAGCTCTCCGACGCGCGGTCGCTGAACGTATAGTGTGTAAGTCACACACACACACAGACACACACATAGACATTGCCTTTTATTATATAGATAGCGAGTTTTGTTTTATCCGCTGTCATTTGACCATCTGTGGAAACGGTGAATTTTACACCAAAGACGTGTCCGCCACTCCATCTAATATTAAATATTGGAAAAAAGCTAAATTTAAACAAAACGTTTTGGTCTATATACCGATTATGCCAAAGGGCATCAGCCAATCATTTATCCACAAATCTGGATTACCAAAAAGAATGTATTACGCGTAGGCTCATTCATCATATACGTGTTAATTATAGAAAAGGTGAATATGTCTTTTGACCTGACCGAGCCAACACTCATTTCGCAAAAATCGTATTGGAACCTTTGAAGTCAGAAAATGTCGAATTTGTTGATAAGTACATCAACCCTGCTAACGTCCCAGAAATTCGTGCCATTTAAGACTTTTGGTCGTATTTGCAGTCTTTGGTATATGCAAATCATTTCCTTTTGGATGGATTTTAATCTAGATTTTGAACCTCATTGGGCTAGCCTGTCTTGGATCAGCTGAAGAATGCATTCGCTTCTGAAGAATAACGCGAGAAGTAGCTAAAATTCCAAGTTTAACATGTCGTTGGCTTTTGGGGTATATTTAAAAGTCTTAGGATTTGAACTTTATCGGTGTAGCTCGTCCTGGGCCCGACCTTGGACCTATTTTTTAGAATAACTGGAAAATCGGGGAAACTAGAAAATATAAATTTAGTACATTCTTATATTTTAAGGAATATTTTAATTCCTTCGATTTAGAACCGTTTTGGGCAAACCCGTTTTGGGCCCGCCTTAGAAATTCACTTTTTGGGGGAATAACTCTAGAACCGGAGTATCTAAAATTTCCAAGTTTAGAATGTCGTTGTCATTTGCGATATGTCTTATATATTATTTCTTTGGATTTTGATTCTTTCGGGCTCGACCGTCTTCGGACCCGACATAGTGATAATGTACTGTTTTTCGAGAATAACTCGTGAATCGGAGCAGCTAAAAATTCTAAATTTAGTATATCAATTTCTTTTGGGGTTTATCATAATTTATAATTTGAACCTCATCGGGCTATCCCGTCTTGAGTCAGCCTTAATAATGCGATCGTGTTAGGAATGCGATCGTGCTAAACTTGCTCCCCCAAAACGAGTGCATTCCTAAGACGGGCCTTAAACGGTCTAGCACAATAAGGTTCAATATCTAAAGAATTAAAATATACCCCTAAAACAATGATTTATAAAATATTTTAGCTGTTCTGCTTGAGTTATTTAAGAAACGAGTACATTACTATGTCGGGGTCAGGGTGGGCTCTCCCGATAGGGTTCAAATTCGAAAGTATTAAACTTTATCCCAAAAGAAAATGATATACTAAATTTTGATTTATTTATCTGCTTCGATTTTCGTGTTATTTTCGAAAAACTAGTACATTTCTACGTCGGGTCCAAGACGGGCTAGCCTGATAAGGTTCAAAATCCAAAGAAATAAAATATACCCTAAAATACAATGATATACTAAATTTAGACATTCAAGCTGCTATAGTTTTGGTGTTATTCTTAAAAAAACGAGTACATTCTTTTTTTTTAGGCCCAGGACGGGCTATCCCGATAAGGTTTTAAATCCAATGAGCTAAGATATACCGCAAATGACAACGACATTCCAAACTTGGAACTTTTATATACTCCTGTTCTTGAGTTATTCCCTACAAAAAGTGAATTTCTAAGGCGGGCCCGATACGGTTCAAAATCGAAGGAATTTAAATATTCCTCGAAAAGTAAGGATGTACTAAATTTATATTTTCTAGTTGCCCCGATTTTCCAGTTATTCTAAAAAAGCAATGTCCATTCCCATGTCGGGCCCAGGACGGGCTATCCCGATAAAGTTCAAATCCGAAAAAACTTAAATATACCACAAAAGCTAGCGACATGTTGAACTTGGAATTTTTAGCTATTGCAATTCTCGAGTTATTCTTCAAGAACGAAAGCATTCTTCAGCGTACCCAAGATGGATTAGCCCGATGAGGTTTAAAATCTAAATTAAATTCCATCCAAAAGGAAATGATATACTAAATTTACATTTTTAGCTACTCCGATTGATCGAGTTATTCTTGAAAAGCGAGTAAATTTCTATGGTGGGCCAAGACGGGCTAGCCCGATAAGGTTCGAAATGCGATGAAATGTAATATACCCCAAAGGACAATGATATATAAAATTTAGACATTCTAGATGCTCCGAATTTTGAGTTATTCTAAAAAAACGGTATATTCCTCTTGTTGGGCTCAGGGCGGACTAGTCCGATAAGACACTCATGTTGATAGGATTGTTTCTAAAGTCTCGTCACAACTTTATATTTTTAACCAACTCATTCCTTATCTTAATGAGTAGGGCGCGGATTTTCATGCACAATATTTAGGCCAAATAATATGCAAATATGCTCAACATTATATATGAATATTTTTTTCTGATGCTCAAAATTATTGCAAAATATTCACAAAATATGCACCTAAGTGTGGAATATATGCACTTAATTGTGCATATATATCGATACATTTAGTTAGTGGGGCACCCAGATTTTTCTCTGGGAGGGGATTAAGAATTTCTTTTAGAGAAATATTTGTTATTTTTACTCTTTTTGTATATTAAAATGGCGTCTCGGGGGCTTCATGCCCATAAGCCCCCTTATGTGCACCTATGCAAGGGCGTAGCTAGAAAGTGTTTTTTTTTCGGGGGGGGGGTATATGAAATCAAATTTTGATAACTTTGAATTTCTGGCATGGGGGATATACCCCGATATCACTCCTGATTACATGCCTGCACCTATTATGTATTCAGTTCCAATAAAATCCTCTATGTTTCCTCCGTACTTAATATGGAAAACATTTTTCTGGGTTCTTTTTCCTACTTAACTGAATAATTTGCTAATTAGATATTTGTTTAGTAATACTAACTTACCCGTCATTTTTTAAAATACATTTCCATTATTTGTTTTTTAATATATGCAATTCTTTACATTTCATATTGTTTTTAACTTTCTTTATTAGCAATAAACTCATGTTATGGAGACATGAGTTAATCATAACATATAGAGAAAAACATTAATACAAAACGAAGATATAGTAAAGAATAACTTAACTATTAAAAATAATATAATAAAATGAAATAATGTTTTCATTGTTCCCTACACGGGCGGTATATCACACTGGACATGGAACGTAAATTTTTAACATTTGGATTTTAGAATAATTTTGTAAGCTTTTCTATTTTCTAATAAACGGTACGTAATGAATTTCTTTGATTAAAAAGTTCTTGAATTTGGAATATTAATAGTTTGATGTTCGGTATATAAGTTGCTAAGAATTCCTAATAATAATAATAGCCTAGCTAATCGATAATTTCTGTCCCCGTTCTATTGCGTATAAAAATGTCCGCTTTTTACTGGTATAAATAATGTCCGCGTTTTACTGTGTGTAAAAAATGTCCGCATTCTACTGAGTGTGAAAAATGTCCGCGTTTTACTGTGTGTAAAAAATGTCCGCGTTTTACTGTGTGTAAAAAATGTCCGCATTCTACTGAGTGTGAAAAATGTCCGCGTTTTACTGTGTGTAAAAAATGTCCGCGTTTTACTGTGTGTAAAAAATGTCCGCGTTTTACTGTGTGTAAAAAATGTCCGCGTTTCACCGAGTGTAAAAAATGTCCGCGGTTTATTGTGTTGTTGTTGTTGTTGAAACCCAGACCGTCCGACCTACCAGAAAGGTGTAAGGTAAACGCGGTTTATTGTGTGTAAGATTTGATGCTTTGTTTATTGCTTTATTTGCAGTTTTAAGTCCCCAAAATAAATCTTTGGCTATCTCAGGCGGGACCAACCTTAACGCGATCTCCGACAAGAACCTACAGCCTATGTATAACTAACAATAGCATAAAAATAAATGCGTGTGTGAAATGAAATATTACTAATTCCATTGCAATAAATTTGAAAATAGATGAAGCCTGTTCTGCCAAGTTAACTTTTTGCACAGCTAAAAATTAGATTTATTGAAATAAAGTCTACATGCTGAACTACAAAATATAACTGATCGACTACACTGAATTTTATTCTAAATTAAAATTAAAATTTGTTAAAGTGAGGATTAGAATGATTAAAAATAATTGGAACACTTTTTTTCATTCTATTTTAGCACATTGAAAAATGTAGCGAAACGTCTTGTTTCTGACAATAGCGGATTTGAGGGCTTCCCCCTCCCCCCTCCCCAGCTTCACGTCCGAAAAATATATCCTTAAGCATTCACAAAAAATAATCTGTGTTGATAACAGATCAGGCCAGCATCATCCCCAGCTGGGACCCTGACAACTTTTTCCGTGATAGCCCCCTCCTAAATATGAATAATAAAGGGGGGGGGCAGGTCTGGTACGATCTTATGTTTACGTACTTTTCATAGATTTTTTCCGAAGAGAGATTAACCCCAAAAAACTACTCCTTGCTTACGGACTTGAAAAGGGAATTATGCATATATCAAACAGTTAGAAACGGCATTAAAGTAAAAATACAATTCAATCTTTAAGCGCTGAATAAAATAATCAATACGATGAATAAAAAAACCTACAATTTTGACTTGTAAGTACCCAAAACCGGTTGCGTAATATCAAACGTGTGGATATTACGAGTAAACGAGGACCTCCGTCCAAACACATTTTATAACATGAAAGCGGGGACCTCGATTTTATCGGATACACACCTGATGAGCGCGTCATACACACAATACACTATAAGCCTACTAATCGAGGACTACCTCCAGATTTATAAAAAAAAACTTTTACATTATAAATTTAGTCCTCAGATTCACGTTTTCGTAATAAAACAAACCGAGGACGTCCGCGGTGTGAAGGTGGTCCGCGGTTTGTTGGTGTGTAAACATACGAATGTCCCCAGTTTCCAGGTCTTGCAAACACATACACGCACACACATATTTTCACACACACACACACACATCACCTCAAAAATGTTCGATTCGTGATCGGGGATGCTTGAAACGTGCTCTCCCGTCGAAAACTCGAATTCGAATTTTCGACCCCGTCACAATACTTGGATTACACATTACTGTATATAAGGAAAGTAAAAATAGAAACTTTAATAGGAGAGACAACAAACACATGGCACACTATTCTAAACTATCAGACAAAAGTACAATAAATGATCTGAAGCCATAAAGCCGGTGCTGGCGTTGACAGAAAATTTTAAAAGGCTTTAATCACCCTTAAATCTTTGAGTAGGTTTGACGATCTGGTTTGAATGAAAAAATTCATAATCAGTCATAAATCGCTAAACAATTGGGGTTTTTTAATTCAATTGTTTGCGAGGATTTAATAAAATTTGATTGAAAATCAAATTGTAGTAAAAGATCGAAGACTACGTCTTCTTATTTTAATGCCATCTTCGTACAGAAAGTAGTAGTAAGTTTATATATTGCATAAAATTCTTCAAAAAAATAATGAAAGATTTTCCGTATAGAATTTGTGGATATTTACGATAAATTTAATCTTCAGTTTATATTCCTGAAAAAAAAATGTTTTTTATCCGCTAAGAAATGACTTTTAATAAGAAAATTCTGCTATTCTGGGAATCCGTATTTTAATTAACGATCAATATTTTGATAAAGAATAAATATATTAAATTGGCTATAATTCCATTTCTAATAGTCTTATCTCAAAATAATTTAATACAAAGAAATGCTTGAAAAAATGAAAGAGTAATATCTATATTCTCTCCCCCAAAATCTTGTTGAAACGGTTTATTGAATTGAGTACATTCAGAAAATTTAATGAAAAAAGTGAATAAACCAGGCGTACCAGAATAAAAAGTTTAATAGTTAAAATGCGTTTGCTATTTTGATGCATTCCTAACTCAATCAAAAATAGAGAAATGTTCTTAAAAAAGCTTGGACTATAAAGTTAAAAAATAAATATTAATGGAAGCATCAATTCATAATAAAAAAAATTGGATGTGGGCAACACATGACTTTCCTTATATAATGCAATGAATTTACTGCTTTTACAGTTAAAAAAAAATGTTATTCTTATGTAGATACTTATATTCTTTCCAAGATATTGAATTTTCTTCAATTAATCGCCATTTTAATTGATTTAGCGTCATTTTGTCAATTTTGCGAGATTTTTGTTAATTTGGCAACAATTAAAAATATCGCCAAGTTGGCAACATTCCGCCAAATTCGTCGCCAAAATCTCGCCAAGCCTTATGGACGGAGAAATAAGCTATTCTTACAGCAGATAAATAACTATTCGCGTTCAAATACAAAAGTATTAATCAAAGTATCTTTTTTCATGAATGGAACGAGCTAGATCCACGAGAATGATGTCACCCAATTTATCGCATGGTATTACATATGAAAAGTGAACATGTTTCTCAATAGGAAATATTTTTTTTATTTTATATAACTTTTTGATAATTTTTTTTAAAAATGTGCAATATCTCGAGAACGGTTCATGTTAGCGTTCTAAAATTTATGTCAATCGTTTTCTAATGAAAAATTACATAAGAAATGTCTATTTGCGTAACTTTATCAGCGGTTTTCATTTCTTGACGATTTTTTCAAAATTTCATTCGAAAATTTAGGGGGTTTCTGAACATTCGATTGCGTATAAAACAATAGGCTTCCAGTGTTTATGGATTGTGATTTTTGTACCAAATTTCGTTCGAATCGGTCCATTCGTTCGTCAGTTATCGTCTCCACAGACTCACTGACACACACACACACATACTTTCACACACACACACACACACACAGACATCACTTCAAAAATGTTTGATTCGTGATCAGGGATGCTTGAAACGTGCTCTCCCGTCGAAAACTCGAATTCGAATTTTCGACCCCGTCACAATACTTTCCTACATTATATATATAAGGAAAGTAATTAACTGATGTGTAGCTGAACTCGAATTTCTCTTACCAGGATTATTTTTTTTTTTTTCAAATTTTACAATAAAATGTTTACAAAATCGGTATAGTGGGTCGAAATGATTACAACTATAACGTGTGACCCTTGGCGTCAAATTGTATGAAAAAATATTTCGACTGATACCATACTTAACAATGTATCCCCGGAGGGGGGGAACTTGCCCCCCCCCCATTGGGGTGATGACGTCACGAACAAAAAATATGTATTGTGAATATTTTTCACAACAACGATTGAATCTATGAAGTATCGTGATCATTGAGCGATAAATAATCCCTTTTATGCATGATTGTGTCAAATTTTGCCCAATACTGCTATGTTCAAAAATATAATATTTCGAATAAAATTCAAAGTTTTCGCTCGAATTTTAAAAACAATCTATCTTGTTCTAGAGTTTTGATAACAAACCCGTATATACAGTTTCGTGGAAATCCATTAATACTTGTAGCTGCTATCGTGTACACAGGATATCGACCACAGACATACAGACAGACGGACATCGCTCCAAAAATAGTCAAAACGTGATCAGGAGATCTTAAAACATATATTGGTATCAAAATCTCGAAATCGAAAATTTTCATGAAAACAATACTTTCACAATACTACGTATGAGAAAATGACAATACAGAAGTAGATTTTGAAATTCACTAAAAATAGACAATTAGAAAACAACCACGTTATGAAGCACAATAATTGTCTGGAGTACACTTTGTTCCAAAATTATTTAAAAGATGTAGAAACAAAAGTTTCACCATAGACGTCTTAATATACAAATCCATGCAAATAAATTTATGGAAATAAGAGTGTCTAAATCAGTGTTTAATAACAACTCCAAGAAATACAAAATTAAGCCTTTCAAAATTACTCTTAGATTATTCTCTACTTCCACACAAACAATAGTTCCCCAAAATAATCTGAAAACTACGAACGGATTAGAATAAACAGTCGTTAATTATGCAAATTAGCGAAAATTAAACATGTAATTAAAGGATTTCTCAAACGGACAGTAGTAGTTGTACGCGGGGAAAAGACTGTCTTCGGGGTAGATAATGATATTATGGAGGTTAGTGAAAGAAGTTAAGTACATAAGTGAGATACCTAAGATATTGATAATGTAAATATTCAATAAATAATATTATAAGCAATAAGTAATATCCATCAAAAACACGACAGGAAATCCAAAAGCCTATAGAACGAAGGTTTAAAAAACTGGCAGATTCTGATAACGTTTCGTTTTGCCAAATTAAACAATTAAATAAGTCTCTCAAATAATATAATTTATAGGACGCTAAAAGCATCAGCCACTGTAAAATATGTAAAATTGATTCAAAACTACTACAAACTAGTATTGACAAACGACTTCTATGACCAATGGTTGGAGGTAGTGTTTATTGGCAAAGAATATTGGACTCAATGGACCTGATGGGTCGAAATATCATTAGCATGATTAACGTCACGAAAATCGACAACTGCGAAGCAAGACAAAAGTGAATGTCTGTAATTATATGGCTCTGTTCTGGCTTCAAAAGACAATCAGATATCTGCTTCTTATCAGGCCATACCAATAACTATCAGCAATTATTAGGAAGAAAATTTTCTGCCTATCGTTGTGTGTGTGCGTGAGTGTGCGTGTGTGTGCGTATGTGTAAAGACTAGATTTTCCCACGGATAAAAAAGGCCTATTCACACTTCAAAATCCACTGCTGAGTCGTACAAATAGAAACATAATCTCGTGCCATGACCATATCGAAATCCATATTTTAATCTCGTAAAGCAGTGGAGCTCAACACTTGGGTCACGACTCCATTTAGGGTCGAAGGAATTTATTAAGTGATCGCCAAAGACAGAAAAAATACGAAAGACATACTATTTATTTTTTATTTCAATGTATAGATTTGAGCCCTAATTTAACATTAGGAATGTCAAATATGTGGGTATATTTTTAATTAATTGTGTTTTCTTGTTTTAAAAAATCTTATCTGGGCAGCACATGACTTTCCTTATATAATGCAATGAATTTACTACTTTTAAAGTTAAAGGAAGTAGGTTATTCTTATAGTAGATAGTTATATTCTTTCCAAGATATTAAATTTTCGTCTATTAGCCGTCATTTTTACTGATTTGGCGTCATTTTAATTCATTTGGCGAGATTTTCGTTAAGTTGGCAACATTTAATGAAGTCGCCAAGTTGGCGACGTTCCGTCAAATTCGTCTCCAAAAGCTCGCCAAGCGTTATGGACGGAGAAAGAATTTATTCTTATAGCAAATAAATAACTATTGGCATTCAAATACTAAAGCATTACTCAAAATATCTTTTCTCATGAATGGAACGAGATAGATCCACGAGAATAATGCCACTAAATTCATTAAATTCATCACATGATATTACATATGAAAGTGAACATGTTTCTCAGCAGTCAAGATTTTTTTATTAATTTATGGGATATTTTGATAAATTTATTTGAAAAATGTGCAATATTTCGAGAACGGTTCATACTAGCGTTCTAAAGTTTATTTTAATCGTTTTTTAAGGAAAAGATTACGTAAGAAATGTATATTTGTGCAACTATATTAAAGGTTTTGATTACTTGATGATTTTTTCAAAATTTCACTTGAAAATTTAGGAGGGACCTGAACATTCGATTGTGTTTAAAAACAATAGGCTTCCAGTATTCATGGATTTTAATTTTTGTACCAAATTTCATTCGAATCGCTCCTTTCATGCGTGAGATATCGTCTCCACAGTCTCACTGACACACACACACACACAGGCATCACTTCAATGTTCGATTCGTGATCAGAGATGCTTGAAACGTGCTCTCCCGTCGAAAACTCGAATTCGAATTTTCGACCCCGTCAATACTTTCGAATTTTTGACCCCGTCACAATACTTCACTTATACATTATACAATGTATATAAGGAAAATAAAAATATCCTATAACCATTTCTTTCTAGATGAAACATGTTTACTTTTTTTAATTGTTAATAACTAATGTTGGCAAATGTAAACTGCATTCTTTTTACTTTCCTTATATAGAATAAAGTATAAGGAAAGTATTGTGACGGGGTCGAAAATTCGAATTCGAGTTTTCTACGGGCGAGCACGTTTTAAGCATCCATGACCACGAAACAAACATTTTTGACGTGTGTGTGTGTGTGTGTGTGTGTGTGTGTCTGTGTGTGTGTCTGTGTGTCTGTGTGTGTGTCTGTGTGTGTGTCTGTGTGTCTGTGTGTGTGTCTGTGTGTGTGTCTGTGTGTGTGTTGACAATTTTGAAAAAATCATCAAAAAATCAAAACCTCTACTAAAGTTACGTAAATCGATATTTCTTATGTAATTTTTTATTAGAAAACGATAAACATAAATTTTAAAACGTTAGCATGAACCGTTCTCGAGATATTGCACATTTTTCAAAAAAACTTATCAAAAAATTATATAAAATAAAAAAAATATTTCCTATTGAGAAACATGTTCACTTTTCATATGTAATACCATGCGATAAATTGGGTGACATCATTCTCGTGGATCTAGCTCGTTCCATTCATGAAAAAAGATACTTTGATTAATACTTTTGTATTTGAACGCCAATAGTCATTTATCTGCTTTAAGAATAAATCATTTCTCCATCCATAACGCTTGGAGGGATTTTGGCGACGAATTTGGCGGAATGTCGCAAACTTGGCAATTTTTTTAAATGTTACCAAATCAAAGACAATCTTGCCAAATAAAAATGACACTAAAAATGATTCTAAATAGATAAAAATGATACTAAATCAATGAAAATAACGACTATTTGACGAAAATTCAATATCTTGGAATAAATATAAGTATCTACTATAAGAATAACCTATTTTGTTTTCACTGTAAAAGTAGTAAATACATTGCATTATCCAAGGAAAGTCATGTGCTGCCCACATCAGATGTTTTTAAATTATATATATAATTTCTAACTAGTTATTTTTAAACGCGGCAGAGTTTCGCTTCAAGTAATGAAACTGAAACAGGACTTTTATAGTAATGTTCGAGCGGTGCCAAGTGTATATTTACTTCACGACTTCATAAGATGGGGAATTTTCATTCCCCCTAGATCTCGGACGCAATTAAGCTACAGGAAAAAGATTTTTCATACCCTTTGTCAAGCCTAGAGACAGAAAT
Source organism: Amaurobius ferox (assembly GCA_951213105.1). Taxonomy (NCBI): domain Eukaryota; kingdom Metazoa; phylum Arthropoda; class Arachnida; order Araneae; family Amaurobiidae; genus Amaurobius; species Amaurobius ferox. Next base: position 78,458,987 of record OX578134.1, on the reverse strand, counting down.
AAAAAGAATTATTCAAATCATTAGATTACAAATAGCAAAAATACTGCAAAAACTGCGTTTTTGAATGTTTTTCGTTCTTGTTCTTTTTGTCGTTACGTTTCATGTTGACGGCCTTACAGGCCCAAATCAATTAACCGATCTTAATGATAATTTTTACATTGTTATTAAGCGCTTTTTTAAAAATAAATTTGAATTTCGGTTACTTTCTGCAGGAATTAAATATTTAATTAGGAATTATGTAGAAATTTTATAGACCATTTGACGGCAGAAAATAACCCAACAATGTATTATTGCTGGGTCATCAGATGGTCTATACAACAATTGTTATATTTAATTCACTCGCGATACATTAGAATATGTCAACAATACAATATGTCAACAATTGTTATATTTAATTCACTCGCTATGCATTAGAATAAATTTTGAAAATCACGGTTAGATACAAAGTGTGCAAGAACTAATCTCACTCTCGTTTCATCAAAGAAATATTCGCCACGAAAGATGTGATAACTCTAAACATAAATTACCCAAATATTCTGTCAATTAATGCAAAACGCCAACCAAAAAAGAAAGGAAATTACACAATTTGCTTCCAAGTACGATTCCATCCATATAGAAATCAACGCTTTCCACTCAGTGGTTTCTTTCAGGACTTTTAGGCCAGGAGAGGGCGAATAAAACTTTAAGAGGGAGTTTTACATTTGCATTATACAAATATATCTAAATGCTATGACATACATATTGGTAAAAACTAGGTTAACATAAAATGTCTGCGGGGGGATAATCGACTTTGAAGGCCTCACCCCCCCCCCCCCCCCTAAGATGTTTGTTTGAAAGAAACAATGTTTCCACTTATAACTAGAATATTCAAAATACCGAAAGAAAACGAGGAAACGTTCCATATACCGTGGCACCGTGCTGGGATTTTAGTTTAGTTTTCACTGTATGGGAAATACTTCAATGTAGCCGCGCTGCACCGAAAAAACTTTATGTACACTTCATTAATTAATGAGGTAGAACGCCAAGGTATAGAAACTTTCCTAGTTCTCTTTCGTCATTTTGCATAATCTAGTTATAAGTGGAAACCGTTGTTGATATATTCTCACCTGGATGTAATCGTACTTGGCGCCAAAATATGTAATTATCTTTTTGGCTGAAGTTTTTATTATTTTGAGGAATATTTTTACAATCCAGCTGTTTTTGTGTAAAGATTTTATTTACATTATAACATGGAGTCTTCTAAATAAAATCCCGTTTAGTGAGTGATGCCGTTCACGAAAGTGTTCGATTTGCTGAATATATAAAAACATTCTCTTTGAGTGTGATAGAGATATGGGATTAGGTACAGGGGTCAATAATTAAGAAAGCAATTTAGATAGAAACTTGAAATGTAGTATAAGTGATAAATCTAGCAAGACATTCTATAATTCTAATCATTTAGCTGCAAAATAAGAAGTATTTAAATTTTTACAATGATATAGCTATGTATATTGCTGTTCGGAACATGTTTATGATGACACCTTTGATTTTCAACGCGTATTCGGCAAATGGTTTCTATAATTATTGATTGATTAATTACTATAATTCACAATTAGAATTCAAATATTAATCCTTCAGAACATTACTCATTTTATAATCTATCCGTGTCATTAAATTTCTAGTCTAGGTGCACATTGCTCATAAATTGCCTTAAACAAATTATATTAGGAAATATTTTAACAATTCCAGGAATATAATTGAGCCACAGAAACAGATATCTGAATTCACAGAGAAGTGAAATTGTGTTGCGAAAAACGATTATATATATATTTATAAATAGCTTATGATTAAATTCCATGCATGTCTAGACATTTCATGAGGAATTTGATCTCAAATACCTTCTCTATAGGTAGATTAAAAAATCTCGTGTGAAGCAATGCTTGAATTTTGTTACAAAGTGTGACAAATTTATATATCTTTAAACAGGTACTAACTGTACCCGTTGCGGAAATGTTGCATGTGGGAGTGGGTAAATTCATTCATCCAAAGGAGTTTGAAACATCTTAAGGCGCGAGATATGGAGAAAATTGTGAAAGAAATGTGACGGAGATTAAACGGAAGCGACATCATATTGTTACGAATACCTAACAGGAAACCATTATTATAATTTAAAGGTCTGAATCGGTTGTACTTGGCGATAAATTCGTCGAAAATTGCCAACGGCGAAATATTGCCAACTTGGCGACTTTTGGCGTATTCTGAAAACTATTCGCTTTTTATAGATTGGTTAAGACCTTCAAGAGTTACGTGCTTTTTTCCAGAACTTTGCACAAGTGTTATATATCCATCTGCATTATATAAATATATCTATGTAAGGCTATTCTCATAATAGATTGTATTCAAAACCAGAACATTTAGTTTTCAAAAGAAATATATAATTAACGCGAATTATTCAAAATTTTATATTTATAAACCATGAGATTTTGATACCATGATACTCCTAAAGATAACAAATACTCTTTTGCTAACAGATAATTTTTTGGCAAAGACTAATTTCATATTGTATAATTATTTTCTATGTAATTAAGAAATATTTTTTCTCAAAATTAACTGTATTATAATAAATTAAGGGTTGTTATTTAAATCGTAACATGCGGCGAAGTTAGTTTATTAAAGTGCGTCCAAAATGATCAATAAGCGTCTGTTTCTAAGAAGTATCAGATTACAGAAGTTTCACTATGCTGTAAGTCCATTTTGTAGATTATCAGATTAATTAGTTTTAAAAAGAAAAACAAAAACAAAAACTAATAGTTATTATCCATATAGAAACACACGGTAAATTTTTTTCTTAAAGGACGGCTAAGAAGATCAATAAACGACGACTTTATGAGGGCACGGCTTTAGAAAAATTTTATAGAATGGCAGTTAATATATTATTCATGATTTTAGATAGAAGATGCCAATTTAGTTTCATGCAGTAGTAGTAAGCATATGCTTCACTGCAGGGATTTTCTTCTCGACGTACCTGAGATCAGCGACCTCCTTAAAAAGGGCCATCTTTTCGAAATTCCATAAGTTTCGAGATCCCCAGGTTAACTGTATTTATTTATCATAAATTGAGCATTACATAAAAATTACGATGGATTACTAGTGCACAACATACTGGAATGGTCTTCGTGTAATCCACTTTAGTTATCAAAAAATAGTATTCCAGTATCTCAATGGATTAAACTATTGACTTGCCAAGCGAAGATCCATTATTCGAATCTCAGTTGTGAGATGGATGGAAACCGAGAGACTTAACCCTACAATTTAAATACAGTAGATCAAAGATCTCAAAAATAGCGAGTTTCGATTTTTCCAAGGGCTGTGCGATTTATAGCGTCCATTTTATTTCAGAATTGCGGAAAGGACATATGTGGGGGTGCAATTCCACAATATAAGAAAACGGTATTCCAATAGCTGAATGACTTTAACATTAATTGGCCAAGTGGTCATGTTCTAATTTCAGTTAGAACAAGAATGACAACCGAGATTTCGGGCGTCCAAACGGTTGCTCAAGTCCTCGGACGAGTCGGACGGTCTGGATCTTCAACCGAGAAACTTGGTCCGGTAAGCTAAATGCAGTAGGTCACTCAAATCTCACAAATGCCGAGTTTTAATATTTCCAACGGCTTTATGATATATTGCAGCAATTTTCATGTCATAAGTGTTACGACTAATAATACAGAAACTACTGGCTGCCTTCAACAACCATCGCGCTTGCTTTGTTTTAAAGCTCTTAACTTAAAACTGCTTTCTTACACCACCTGTCAACCGCGTAACCGCTGAGCGGAGATTCTGAAGAGAACAAATTAGAGAACAATAATTATGCCTGGTTAGTGGGCGAGCAAAGTCAGTTAAAAAGGTGAAGAAAGGAAAACTGAGCGTTCCAGTAAAATTTGCATGTTAATCGGGGTCAATAGATAGATGAAAACGTAGCTTAATAGGACGATAGCTTAAGTCATAGAGACCCAGAGGGGGGCTAGGTGTTACGTTCTTATTGTTATAGAGGGATTAAAAAGCAATAATCAATAATCAATAGCCTAGCTTCCAAAAGCTAGCAACAAATGAAATAATTTTTTGCGACCAGTTCAATCGCAGCAAACTATCTGTAAACCTTGCACCCCCGCCTGAGGTCCCAACGTAGGCAAGGCTTTTATTTCAAAGAAAGTCGATCTACCCTGGCAGCAATATCTCAATGTTGTCGAGAAGTTTCTCGACTCAAAAAACAATAAAACTTCGTTTTTCCGTAATGTTTAAAAATCTGTATAAAAAATCTATCAATTTTTATAAATTTCGAATGTATCATTGCCTCATCTGAAATAAAATACACACAAGTTTCTAGACTAATAATTAGCGTTTTAAATCTCGGGACATACAAATATACTTGATGAGGCAGGTTTTAATAGTGTAGATCTTCCTCGTAATAATAAAGTATATTGTACATAAAGAAGCAATAAAATAAGGAGGAGGTCGTGCAAATCGAAATATTTTCAATACAATATTTCAGAATATTGTATTGAAAATACAAATCGTACAATACAAATATTTTCACTTCGATCTGAAGTAGGAGAATGTAGGTTTAAGTGTTTTCCTCACAAAGAAAATCAAGCAAGACTTCTAAACCAAAATAATAAATAAATACATAACTGGAGTGCAGCTCATTTTGACTTTTTCATGCCACAATCCATTTTTAAATAGCTTGTGTTTTTTTTTTTGTTTTTTTTTAATTTTACAAATAAAATTTTGAAAAATTAGTATCGTTAATCCAAATGATTACAACTATAAAATGCCAGCCTTCATTTTAAAAATGCTTGATAAAATCTTTCGATTGATATCATACTTGGCAATGTTCCCCCTGTGGGGATAACTTGCCCACCCGAGGGGGGCCAATGAGATCAGGAACACAAAAATTGTATCTCAGCTATGTTTCACAACAATGATTGAAATTATTAAGTCTCACGATCATTGAGTCATAAATAATCTCTTTTATGCATGATTATATCAAATTTGGTCTTATATTGTCATGTTAAAAAAATATAAAATTTTGAATAAATTTCGAATTTTTGGCTCTAATTTAAAAAATTTTTTATATATTTCTAGATTTTTTTATAACAAAACCGGGTATAAAGTTTCGTGAAAATCCAATAATATTTGTAGCAGCTATCGTGTATACCAGAAATCGATCGCAGACATCAGACAGGCAGAGATGACTCCATAAATAATCAAAACGTATTCAGGAGGTTCTAAACGATATATTTGCATCAAAATTTTGAATTCGAACATTTTCGTGAAAACAATACTTTCTCTATATTATATTACATAGCATGAGAAAGTAAAAATTTAAAGTACCTAAAAGTAGACAAATTTTGGTGGTAGATGTTAAAAAAAAAAAAATTGCGGTATCACGTTCCTATTCAACTTCTCTTTTACTGATCTGTACTTCATATATGCATTTGCTTAATTATCGTGCAAGGGTTGTTTATTAAATTCTGGATGTTTCGAAGATAAAATACTTCATTTAGTTACTTGTTCTTTGATAAGAATGATTTACATCAAAAATCTCATTTTCATAGCATGATGCAGGGTACTTTTGTAATTGCATGTCTTGAATATTTCCAGGCGAGCTAGAGTGCGGAATTCGGGAATAGTTAACGTCGGCGTAGGCACCATTAATCCTCATCCTTGGTTCATTTGTCATTTTGCCACCCACACCCCTTCCACTCTCGCAGCGCCGCATTGCTTACATACACGTGAGATTTGGTTTATATTTGCTGATAAAACTGGAAATATGCTTTTATGTGGAATTTTATTACTTTCTCACTTAGTATGTTAAAAATGAGATCATTGCGATGGAGTTGATATTTGGAAAAGATTTCAACTTTTCAAAAGTTTGTTACGATTATTTAAATCGGTGAATAGAAAATATCTACAGTGCTAAACTCGATTTTCTCATACATTCTTATTCCATATTATATATCCAACAGATTCTTTGGATGGATAAATTTTTATAAATATTTTACGTACTAATCGGTCGATTTTAATATTTTTGAACAAGGAACAATGAGTAATTTATTTTTTAATTTCAAAATAATAATTTCAGTATAATCTACGAATTATAAGAATTATAAATAAAAGTTTGAAATCAATCCAATAAGAAATTCTTTTTAAACTCAATTCTTTAAGAAATTATCTTTTTTTATGCAGCATATTTTGAAAAAAAAATTAATACTTCCATTCTTTCAATTTCTACCAATATCTAATCATCCATTAGCTAAAACATAAATCCTCAATACTTGAGACAAACCCAACTGGACAACAGAGGGCTATAGGCAAAACTATAAAACTCCGCTATGTTATATAGTTAGTCAATGCAAACATAATGGGGGTATAAACACAAAACAGAGTGATTAGTACCTAGGATATTCAAATTAGTCTTGCCGCGAGTATAAGTACTACATTTTAATTCGTATTCTGGGAAGTACGAGACATTGAATTTCGTTAAAAGTTCGATTTAATGATTTCGATTTCTGATTTAAGTTATATAAAAATTTATTACTTTTCAAATACTATACAAATCTAATCGTTCTAATTAAAACATATTTGACAATCTTTGTTATAAGTTTTCTACGCTAGAAACATCGTACATAATCGAAGAAGAATCTTTTACTAAAACATTCAAATAATCGCATTCTATGCATAGTTTCAGCAATTTACAACTGATTTAATCAAAATATTCACTAAATTATAATTGAAACAGGATCAAATCGTTCCAAATCGATTCAATGAATAATTCTGTAATTCGTAACGGAGCACTTTGTAACCCATTTGCAAATAACTTCGACCCTTTCATGGAGCAAATATAATTGCAAAAGAATACTAATGGAATTCATTTGTAGATACACACATGCAAATCCAAAGCCATGCGCAAATTTAATTGCGTTAAATGTACATGAATTTACATCAATTACTGCGTACATTGTGTCTAGACAACATCTGGAAATCCTGATCACAGTCATTACTAAGTTAAAATCGTAGAATTTTAATATCACTTGGAATTGATAAAATAATAAATGAAATGAATATAATTTGTAAGTAATTTACGTAAAAAATATATAAAAATAGATTACTACAAATAGAAACTCAATATCGCTACATTCTCAATCTTAATTCACAAAATTGAAAGTCTGGCAGTTTTTTTAAAGTTCAGCTTGATAAGGAGAAATTTAGATAACATATTCACGCACAAATTAATAAACAATATTGCATACAGCTGTATAAAAACGGCGGATCCTCTTTTTCAGTGCAAGACAGACCAAGAGATCCGAAGTCAAAAAGTTGAAATAGACTTATCTTTCTTACTTCTGGTTTATTTGTTTGCTTTGCATTGAATAAGGGAATTCAATATATCCTCGAAGGAGCTGTATGCAATATTGTTCATTCATTTCTGCTTAATTAAGTTATCAAAGATTTTCCCATAGTATTTGCAAAAAGTGGTTCTACTTTTTGATTCAGCATGATCTACTTTCTTGATTCAGCATGGTCTACTTTTTAATTCAGCATGATAATTTGACTGTCCGAGTTTTTGACATCCCGAATGACTCAATCAATTGAGCACTTACCTTAAAATCAAAAGCTCAAAGATTCTATTCCCCCAAACAAGATTTTGATCGACAACCAGCACTTGGATGTCGTAACCAATCCATGTTGTCGAATCGGATATATGAGAATTATATATATAAAAAGTGCAACCGAGTAAAATGTAAAAAATATCTAGAATCCTTGAGACAGAGAAGCTTTGACTTATGTAGATAGCTGAATATGTAAGGTTCTTTCACAGACTTAATAGCAAGTTACCTTACACCTTTCTGGTAGGTCGGATGGTCTGGGTCTACAACAACAACAGCAACAGTCCTAATAGCGCAGTTGATAAAACATTTGTAAGATCGTAGAGTCAGTCCTTCTCTAGATAAGATCTTCCATGTCACCCAATCCATGCTGTTTAATCTGGAATATTAAAATTGCATAAATAAAAAGTGTGATCAGTAAGTAAGATTTTCTGGCATAGTTAAAACCAAAACTACAGCTCTGATTTCAAATTAACAAAGGGTGTATGTAATATTCTTTCACTGCCCGGATAGATTAGTTGGTGAGCTCTTGAGACCAAGAAATTGAAGCTTTGAGTCTTTCAAAGAGAATTTTTTATACATTTTTTTGCAATACATCTTACAACACTAACAACTTTGTTCTATTGTTTGCTGAAAAAATAATAAAAAAGATTCCACAGAACGTTGTTTTCTTAAAAATTAATTTTAATGAAATTGCCATCGTGTTCTTAAAAAATAATTTTCATTTTCTTCTTTAAATGAAATTCAATTTTGGATTTTAATGCATTTCTTTTACATAAAACCCCCTTTCTGAGCTTGTTACCTTGTTTGTGCACATTTTGTCTGGCGAATCTCTTCATATAAATTTAGACAAGATCCAAACCATTTAAATAATTAGACATATCTGAATATTTGTCCTGTGGTATACTGCATTCTACAACAGTGAGTAAATAGAAACTCTTTAATTCTTAATGGTAAGTTTTGTTGTTCCCATATCAACTGGTAACCTCTTTGAACCTGGAAATATGCATATTCATACTTATCACGTCTACAATAAAAGTTCTATCACTAAACTACCTCCCATGCACAGTCTTATCTGCCTATAGGTAAATGCTTTTTAGAGGCACGTAGACAAATTTTTTCTATGGGTCTATGGATTCACAAATTTTAGGGGCTCACGGACTAACACATTTAGTAGCATCTTTAATGTCTACATCGTTATATATACTACTAGAACGAATTATCCGACAATGCCCTGGTCCTAAATAGGCGCCCGCTACTTAAATAATGCATTTTCAGATACCAACACTCACTTTCCAAATCGCCTGTTTTAAACCAAAATAATTTCCTCCTTTCGTTTCAATCCAAATTGCCATGCATGCACGCAAAACTTCTTCCCCTAGCGTACAGCCGACCGTACGAATGAAACAAAGTGGTTCCGATCCCCCACGCAACCTGACAGCAGACATAAAGGGTAGAGAGTTACTCGTACCCTTTATGCATCAGTCAACATTTTACGCAACTTTGGCAGACAAAAAATAAGTGAAAGAAACAAAACGAAATATTTTCTCTAGGAGAGAAGGCATAGCTTAAAAGCACCTGGAGCTCCAAGGCATATGAGCCACGCGCTACCATTCGACGGCCATACGCACAAACGTCCACGGGAGAAAACTAAACGTACTTTAAACTTAATCGCAATTTGAATGTTTTTGCGTTTGCTTGAAAATTCATAGAAAATCAAATAATATGGTAATTAAAAAAATTGTTAGCATGCTAAGATATACACATATATTTTTGCCAAACTATAGAATCGTTATGTATAATTATGAAGTTCGCTCAAAATCATGCTTCATAAAGTAACTTAAAAACTAATTCCACTTTTTTAAAAACCTTGCCGAACCGTATCGTCCCGGATCTTGAAGTATCTCTGCATCAAATTTTGTTTCTGAACAAAGCCTATATTTCTCGCTAAATACAAAACACACAAACACACATACGCATGTATATTTAAACATATTCTATTATGTAAAAAGTATTCGTACGACTTATGAAACAGAGAAAATATCAATTTTATAAAATAAAGATATTTTTCATGGGCTGAAATGAAATAAATCTGCAATTCAAAGTTTTCCCAATACCATACATTAGAACTCGTGCAGTTCATTGAAGAAGTAATGAAGCAATTGCTAATCCCTGCTGTAGCAATTTCTGTACAATGTATCTATAGTGATCTGTATCATTTATGCAACTTTTGGAAACATCGGATATGTGTTACATGCAATTCAAAATGTTCCAGCACAATACGTTAGAACTCGTACAGTTTATTAAAAAAGTAATGCAACAACTAGTTCCCTTCCGTAACAATTTCTATAAAATGTATCTACAGTGATCTGCATCATATTTACAAATTTTAGGAACGTTGGATATGTGTTACATGCAATTCAACATAAAATATGTGTTAGATGCAATTCAAAGTTTTCCCAACACCATACATTAGAACTCGTGCAGTTCATTGAAGAAGTAATGAAACAATTGCTAATCCCTGCTGTAGCAATTTCTGTACAATGTATCTATAGTGATCTGTATCATATATGCAACTTTTGGAAACATCGGATATGTGTTACATGCAATTCAAAATGTTCCAGCACAATACGTTAGAACTCGTACAGTTTATTAAAAAAGTAATGCAACAACTAGTTCCCTTCCGTAACAATTTCTATAAAATGTATCTACAGTGATCTGCATCATATTTACAAATTTTAGGAACATTGGATATGTGTTACATGCAATTCAACATAAAATATGTGTTAGATGCAATTCAAAGTTTTCCAGCACAATACGTTAGAACTTGTGCAGATTATTGTAAACGTAATGCAACAATTGCTAGTCCCCTTCTGTAGCAATTTCTGTAGAATGTCTCTACAGTGATCTGAACCATATTTACAAATAAAATTAAGGACATAACGTTGTTAGACGAAAAGTCATTTATTAAAACATCATATAAGACATACAAAGTATTTAAAATTGCCAGAGCGCTTTCGAGCGTTAATACGTTCTTCATCAATGATTACAGGAAAAGTAAACATGGAATGTTCATAAATAGACCAGTTAGACAGCAAATTTGCATAAAAATATAAAATTGGTAAATGGACAGACTATTAATTAATACATAATTAACCCAAGATACATACACGGAAAATAAAAAATATATACTTTAAACGGATCCAAATTGTAAGAATATTAAAAGAAAAGTACTATCATAAATATATTATTTTATTACGAGAAAAGCACGGATTCAAATTGTAAGAATATTACAAGAAAAGCACTATCGTAAATATATTATTTTATTACAGGAAAAGCACGGATTCAAATTGTAAAAATATTACAAAAAAAGTACTATCATAAATATATTATTTTATTATATGAAGTTGATATGAAGTATGAAAAATGGCAGATTTAACATTGGGGGGAAGTTCAGTACATTTTTTTACTTTCCCTGCAATACATGGTAATGTATAGGGAAAGTATTGGAATCATACCGAAAATCACAACTCGAGTTTTTGACGGATCTACACGTTTCGAGACCTCTAGAATACGAAAAAACCATTTTTAGCGTGACGTCTGTGTGTGTCTGTCTGTCTGTGTGTCTGTCCGTCTGTCTGTCTGTGCATATTTTGTATCCACTGTAACTAAAACACTAATGGACCGAATTTCACAAAATTTGGTAGGTAGTAAGTCACTTGTAGGCGAGTCTGGTGCTGATTAGTTTTGGGTAAGATTCGGGATAAAAGAACTCGCCTATTTTTGCGAAATGGCCCGCAAAAGCTTGCATCCACTCTAACTGAAAAACTAATGGACCGAATTTCACAAAATTCGGTAGATGAGTCATTTCTGAGTTACTCTGGTGCTGATTAGATTTTGGTACGATTCGGAAAAAAAATAACCTGCCTTTTTTTGCAAAATGGCCCGCAAAAATCGTCAAAATCTAAATTAAAGAACTAGGTATACTCAAATATACCCAATGAATACTCGTTTAATACGTATTTTTTAACGACGAAAAGAATAAGACCAACCCCATTACACAAGGACTAGCCGTTCTCGACATATTTTAGTTTCTTCTTTTTTTCTCTACGCCACCTTTGAAAATGAGTCCGGTTACCAAATGAGAAACGAAAATTGAATTAATAGTGAATTAAATTTAATTAAAATAAAAAGAATGTGTATATAAGTCTGCAGGGAAAGTCATGTGCTGCCCACATCAGATTTTTAAGTTTTGCGATCCTATTATCATTCATCGTAATAGGGAATGTTTTGACTTGGTTGTTTCCATCTCGTCAATACACTTCTGAATTGAATTAACATATTCAGTTTTATTTGTAAGAACAAGTTTCTGTCTCCTGGTGATGACTATAAATTTTACATTGGTAGTACAAAATGCAATATTGGCATCCGTTTAGCGAAATACGCTCGCGATGTCAAATGTGGCAAACTTTCTACGGCTCTTGTTCAATATGTGGTAAATGATAAATTCCTGCCCATTTTTGAAAAAACTTTCCTTTTAATTCGTTGTAATAACTCACGTAATATTCTCCTTTATGAATCCCTTTTTATTTATATTTTCTGTGAGTCGATTTTTAACTTTGATCCAGTTCACATTTTAAGTTATGCTTGGCGACTCATTTTCGACTCTATGCAATTCAAGTCTCTTCATAGTTATTTATGACGTCATTCTCATGAAAGTTGGGTTTAACTGTTCTTTCGAAATTATGCTTTTCCTATAATAAAATAATATATTTGTGGTAGTACTTTTCTTGTAATATTTTTACAATTTGCATCCGTTTAAATTATATTTTTTGTATTTTCCGTGTATATTTCTTGGAATAATTTTGTATTCATTAATAGCCTGTTCATTTACCAATTTTATATTTTTATGCAAATTTGCCGTGTAACTGGTCTATATATGAACATTCCATGTTTACTTTTCATGTAACCACTGATGAAGAGCGTATTAACGTTCGAAAGCGCCCTGTCAATTTTAAATACTTTGTACCTCTTATAAGATGTTTCAATAAATGACTTTTCGTCTAACGACGTTATGTCCTTAATTTTATTTAGTTGAATCCAGACGTGATGCCAATTTTTGATTATACATATTTACAATTTTTAGGAACACCGGATATGACATCGTTGGACACAGCAAACAAACAAAGAAAATCGAATAGAATCCAAATCGAAAGTAAGAATCTTAATTACTTTGCACCAATCCTTTGAAGAATATTAAAATATCTCACATTCGGGAGTTTCATAGAAATATAATTGCATTTTTGAGCTTTTATCTTCGGAAATCTATATGCGAAACGTATATTGACTTACACGATGATAATTTTTACCAGATCCCGTTGATCAACGAACTCTGTTTGTAAAGCATTAATCTACACACATATTTGAATTTATAAATATCCAGTTAAGCTTTAAGATGAGTTATTATCGGTCAGTGTATGTATATAAGCATGGAGATTACAGCAAGCATAATTTTATATGGCCACATTCAACAGTGGCTATGCAATTATCCTCATCAATAATTATCCTCATCGCGTATTCAAATTGCAAAATATTCGGTTACATATTAGAAGAGTTATCTTCGGACATGACAGGCAAACTGGCAGTAACGCAAAAATACACAAGAAGGCCAGATAAATGAAAATTGTATCTAACTCAGAAATATATACCTTGTTCACTCACTTAAATTCGCAAAATTATTACGGTTTTAGAGAATCTGGGCACGAGACTTTTAAAAAACCTTCCTGAAAAATAATCATAGAACAACAAATTATTTCTACTCAAGTAAAAAAAAAGATGAAAAAAAAATTTGATTTATCAGTTGAAATAAATATTTTTTATTCCACTTTATCTCTATTACACTATTCGGAATATTCCATATCTAGGATACAACACGAACAAAATGGTCAAATTTGGTCTATGGAATTCCCAAAAGCTATTATTATATATAAGATGTTGTATCAAATTTTGAATTCATGGCAAAACTTTCGTCTTATCTTTATTTTGTATTCTTGCAGAAAGTGATAAAACTTTTGAGAAAAACAAATTTCAGCACGGAAAATGCGATTTAACTAAGAAAAAGTATTTGCTGGTTTGTTAAATCATGTTTATTTCTGAAAATGTAATAAGCATGATTCTGTGAAAGTAACAGAATTTTCTGGCTTTAAATATAACATTTGCCGTTAAAATAGAACCGAAATTTTTCCTGCAGAATTCCTTTTTAGAACTTAACGCGAAAACTCGAACAGCCCTTCATGAAGAAATATAAGAAAACACCAGAAAATATATTTGGATATAACTGTAATGGAAATCACATGACACCGTGTCACGTGGCATTGTCGGTGCCATCTATATTCTACATGGGGTGAGTACAGTAGCCTCTACTAAATTGAATCATGCTGTGCAAGAAATTTTCAGTCAGATAAAAACTGAATCAAAGAGCAATTTTTTGATGGAATTCAGGATGCATGCAAGCAAGGTGGTTCACGGCAAAATTTCCTGGCCGCTTGTGGTAAATGATCGTATGATCAATTACCTGACCATTTGTCAATAACAACATGATGAAATGCAATTATTTGTACTTATATTTTTGAATCAATGAAGCGGCTGAATCATTTACTCCATAAACCCAATAAGCGTCGGTCATTGTATAAGAACTTCCCGAGGTATAGCATTCTGAGCAACCGCCGAGTCGTGAATTATATGCCATCTATTTTCTTACTTTTTCTAAATAATCTGTGTTCATTCATTTATTTAGGACGAAAATTTGTTTATCATAAATAATAGTAAATCGTATATTTTCTTTAAATAATGCTCACTATCATCAGTTGTGTTAAATACATATTTTATTTTATTTTGATATAAATCTATTAATTTATTATCTTCATTAGTTATTCTCATTCTAATACTGTTTACATTATCATGTTTAACATTAAAATATATAGGATCATCAAATTTCATAACAATTTTACTACCAGGTTTATCAGTATTTCTAAATGTATGAATTATTTATGTTTCTTTATTATTTATTTGAATTCCTTTGATGATATCACAATGCATGTAAATATCATCTGCTTTGTATTCCACATAACCTAAATATTCTCCTTCTTGTACATATTTATTATATTCTTGTGGTTTAAAACCTAAAACTTTATAAAACTTACTTATGGATAAATCCATTTTAAAGTTTCCTTCTAATTTAATAGATATTCTTTTTCTATCTCTAATAATACCCAATTGAATAGGAGAATTATATTTCATATATTTTTCAGATCTTTCTTCATTTGAGAAATTTTTGTCATCTTTATATTTTTCAAAAAAATTAAAATTTTAGAAATATATTTAAATCTTTGATTGTATAAAACCCGTTAAAAAAAGTCAATTCAGTCTATTCATTTCCATCATAGTATTTGATTTTATTATTTTTACTAGCAGCATACCCGTTCTTCGTACGGAATATATAATATAAAGAAACTTATCGCAATCATGTGCAAATTCATGTGCAAATTCTGTGCAAATCATGTGCAAATTCTGTTAAGATATTAAATTTATTGCTCCTAAAGAGAAGTTTAAGAATATCTGTTCTCACTATGCAAAATTGTCTTCATGGGCAGATCTGAAGAATAAAACATCCTGGCCCCTTTTGTAAGCAAATTTACAAAAAAAAAAAAGGAATTGTATCAATATATGCAACCCCGTACTACTTATATTGTCGCAGATTAGAAAATATGCCAGTGTGCTAGTAGAAGATTCCCCGTATTACAATATGAGTCTCAAAAATATTTGCCAAAATAAAACAGATGACGTAATAAATTAAAAATATCAATAATCCCCGTAATCTTTATACCAGAAGGCTAAATTGATTCCAATATATGCCAATGTATAACAAAATATATGCCAATATACCTGTACTACTTATATTCTCATAGATTAGAAGATATAATGCATTTGTAGAAGATTACTCGTACAAAGTACTATATATGAGTTTCAACAATTTTCGGCATAATAAAACAACGGCATAATAACTTGAAAATATCAATAATCCCTGAATCAACAGTCCCCGAAAATATCAATTATAATAATGTTTAAACCTGAAGGCCGTAATTGATATTATCCAGTCAAAAATGCAATGTTAATGACATTTATTTTATATACATATCTTTATTATTCAAATCATAAAAGATTTAATATAAAATCGTATACCGCATAACACATTGGATCCGTTGCTAAGCGACATGATATCATTTGCTTCAAATAAATTGATGGAAATCATATCGTCTGAATAATGCGATCTCCATGGAAGGTTTGGCGACATTTTAGTCAATTTAGCGATAACTTAAAAAATCGCCAAATTTATCGCCAAGTGGGACTGAAAAACAGATAGACCCATTTTGCGGCAAATTGACGAAACATCATCACAATACTATCCCCTAACAAAATACAATTATTTTCATTTATTAAGCGCGATTTTATCAATTCCAGGATATTTTTATAGACTCACAAATACTTTTATCAATTTCGTGATATTAAAAAAATTCGTTAAATGTGTTACTAAGTAGGATGGATGGATTGATCGACAAATGCTACCGAAACATCATTTCAGTACTCTATTCTAAAAAGCAAATCATTGATTTGCGCCAATTTTATAAATTTGGAAACATTTCCGCTAATTTTGTAAAGTTTAAGAGAAGTTACCAAGTTATTTAGAGATATTCCGCTAAATTCGTAGCTCTGAATTTGCAGATCTGAAGAATAAAATACCCTGATCCCGTTTGTTTATACTAAATGAAAGCACAAAAATTGTATTATAAGATACACCCGTTCAAATCTTTTCTGCTTCAACAATCGGCTAAATGAATTTATTGGGTAAGCACAATATATGAGTTTATTAGCTAAACACAATATATGAGCTGGAAACCACTTTGCTAAAGTAAATGAAAGTCATGTACGCGGTCGGCAATTTATATAATTAAAAGAACAATCAAACCGTTCATTTAAAAATATATTTTTACATTCATTTATTTATTATTCAAATAGAAAAAATAATAATAAATATTAACAACACATTTAATTTCATTCCGTTGCCGAGCAACATGATATAAGATAGAATCTTCCTCATAAAATGCAAAATTTAATAGCCATTTTTACTTCTTTTTACTTTTCATTTTTCAGGAAAAGCTTGTATAATATAAACCAAGGAGATAGATTTCCCATTTAAATCATGTTTCAAACAATTGATGTTTTCAGAAAGTGACTAATTAGTGCAAAAAATCTCCCCTCAAACTCTGAGATACAGTTTTAATTCACTTTCAAACGATTTTCAAGCTTTTCGTTTGGATAAACCACGGAGTTAGAGAGAACTCCTAAAAAAAAGTTTTGTTTTTCACTAATATCTCGACAACCCCTGGTCTTAGATACTCGAAACTTGGGCTAAATTTATGGGAGGCTATTTAAAGGCTATCCACAAAATTTCATCAAATTCGATTCAGCCGTTCTCCCGTGATGATGAGACAAACGAAAATATCGTTTTTTACTAATATCTCGAGAACAACTGATTGTAGAAACTCCATATATGGACTAAATTTTAAGTGGGACTATTTCCAGGCTACCCACAAAATTTCATCAAATTCGGTTCAGCCGTTCTCCCGTGATGATGGGACAGACAGACAGACAGACAGATTTTCATTTTTATTTATATAGATTACTAATATCTCGAGAACAACTGATTGTAGAGACTCCATATATGGACTAAATTTTAAGTGGGACTATTTCCAGGCTACCCACAAAATTTCATCAAATTCGGTTCAGCCGTTCTCCCGTGATGATGGGACAAACAGACAGACAGACAGACAGACAAACAGATTTTCATTTTTATTTATATAGATTTCTTTCAGATATATTATCTCATGATACTTCCATATATAATTCTTTTAAAACTATTTTATTAAATTTACGAGGGGGATTTAGTTCAACCGTAAAATCTTCTGATTTCGGATATTTACTAGATATTAGTGTGAGTCAATTCATTTATTAAGGACTAAATTTTCATTATAGTTACTGGGTTCTTGAGTAAATGAATAGGTTACGTATGCAGGAGAATTATCTTTGTTTCTCCTGCATATTGATTGTTTCTTTCAGTTATATATTTCATACAAAATAAACCGCATTCAGCAGCTGTTGCTTATTGTAAAAATCCTGAATTGTATGAAAATTGTTTTCCTTATGTTTCTAGATATTTTTCAATATTTTCAGGAATATATTTCTTCTTGAACTTTATATTTATATATATATATATATATATATTTACCGAAAGGATCAAAATATTCAACAATTTCATATTTAGGATCATTATAATAACAAACCCAATAAGTTACTGGACCAGGTGATATATCTAAATTAATGATTCCATATTCAAATTTTCTCATCTTTTTAGGTAATAAATCGGATGTAAATACACCTCTGAATCCTTTTACATTTTTCATATTTTTTCTAATTATATCATCGGATATTCCTAATTCTGTTATTTTCCCTTGCCACTTTTTTTTTGAAGACGAATTCTTTTTATTTTCGTCCAGATCCTTTTTACCATGTTGGTATAGAGTTGGCATCTGCTTGAGTAACTTTTCTGGGGTTAAGCTTGAATCAGAATCTCTCATAATGAGATTTTGTAAATATTCAAGAAAAACAGGATTTAATATTTTTGAAGCAATAGCTAGCTGATTTTCGAGGATAACCTGATCCAAAAATTTTATCTAATTCTTTTCTGACAGCTCTTCTACCAATTTCTGCTATTTCACCAGTTTCTAATGCAGCCACTGCAACGAATGGTCTGGGTCTTCAACCCGGGTTCAGTCCAAAACTAATTAGGCGATATTAGTCATTTACATTCCCATAGGACCGTCAGGGACCCTTCACGGACCGTCTGAACAACATACTAGATTTTCATTCTGATAAAGTCATTTTTACGACAGTTATCGTGCGAACGGACAGACAGACAGACTGACTGAACAAAGCCATAAACACTTTTCAACTATGTTGTAAAGTGTTAATTGACTCAGTGATCACGAAACTTAACAATATCAATCACAGTGAAAAATAGCCGCGATACAATTTTTGTATTCGTGACGTCATTAGCCTTGTAGTGAATCGAAGTGAAGTTACCCCCTCCCCGAGGGTTACATTGTGAAATGTCGTATTAATCGAAATATTTTTTCCAAACCCTTCAAAGTGAAGGGGGTAACATGCTATAATTGTGATCAAGTGAACCAGAAATACAGATTTTTCAAATTATTGTTTTGCAAAATTTGCAGAAAAAAAATATGTATATATCAAACTACTTAAAAATGGATTCCGGTATGAGCATATCGAGATGAGCCACATTCGCGTTAATTTACATTATTTTTATTGGACTTCTCTTGCACATTTTTTTAAAAGATTTATTAGTGCATTACTGCTAATACAACATTTTCTTGCATTTTATATATAATTCTGCATTTTATCATTAGTCATTTGCGTATTACTTTACAGTTGTTTTTACAACGCTTTGGCTACGACCTTTTAATCGGATCACTATAATCCACCCACTGCGTTCTCTATGTGATTTGGTGGATTTAATGTAGTCTCTGTAGCATTTTATATTTGCTTTGGTCGTTTCGAATTTCGGAATTTAGTAATTTCAATTTAGTGATTCGGAATTTAGTGAGAGCTTGATATACCTCTACCTAAAAGCGTTTGCATAATTAGTATTCCATTCCTGCCTAAGCTATAGCTATCAACCGTGTGTTTTAGATAGAAAACTATTGTTATATAACCAGGGACGAATTATCCACTGGAACAAGGTAGCTTCATTTTATATCGTGAACAAAAGCTCCCAAAATATGGTTGACACGAGCGCCTGAAATTCTATACCCAAAACTAAAATGAAAATATTGAAATAATGAGTCCGTATTTATTTTTGAATTTGTAAAAACAACAAATAATTTGCCGGATAATCGATTTTTTGGAATATCAATTTTCGGATATGTGACGTTTTACAACATTTATTGTTTATATATCATAAAAGTTCACTTGGGGCCTCACTGTCTATTCTCTGTAAGACCCGTCCAATACCAAAGCCTCCTTTTTGACCATTCGCGCGTGACGTCACAACCAGTAAATCTACTTTCTGCCATCCTTACGTTGGTCTGCAAAATTGCTTTTCCGTCCCATTTTAGAATATGCTTTTCTAAGTTTCTGCTATTACAATTAAGTATTTTTTTCTAAGGACACGATGTTGTGCTCCCAATATGCGGTACAATTTCTCAACATACCTTTTCCAAAGACATAAATTTATGTTTTTCATGGTATCTAAAAAGACATCATGACTGGATCCATTATCGCATCAGCGTTTGTGCCGTCCAACATGGCGGTGTAAATAACCCGTGGTGTTATATTGTGGCATATGTGCAAATGGTCAGTAGGAGAAGCTGCCCATACACGGCACCGTTTACGCACAGTTTAATTGGGCTTTCACCACGCAACCAAACACTCACTGCAACGAAAAATTCTATTATGAATAGAAATAAATACAAGACTTTGCAATCTGACGCTTACGTCCCAGCCAGTAAAAAAACTCCATAACATTAAACTCCGCATTCAGCGCAGAATAATGCATTGCTTGTTTACTTTCTTTTACTTTTACATTTTTAATATTTTTAATACGTACTGCTGCTAATTTAATAAAACTAAAAACTCTCGTTAAAAGCAGCATGCAACACAAAATAATTAGTGTCGACCGGTTTCAAACCAAAGAAACAGCCTTCTTCGTCAGAATACACAAAAAGCGAAACTTTCACTCGTGAGAGGTAAATCGGCAACTGATGTTGTAATAGAAAATTTAACTAAAGCGAATGTGCTCTGCAAGTTGCAGGTTTGTTGCCAGAGCTTCAGTCATGTTTGTTACTCTAACATCAGTTGCTGATCTAGCTCTCACGAGTGAAGGCTGCACTTTCTGTGCGTTCTGATAAAGAAGACTGATTCTTGTTTTCGAAACCTGTCGGCACCATTAATTTTGTGCTGTATGTTTTTTTTAATTTCGACTTAGTTCTTTGTTATTTTATATTTTAGCCCGATACATAACGATTTTGGCTGATATTCGCACAAATCGAATATTATCACAGAGTTTTTATCTTGACGCCATCGGAAAGATCGAAATATTCTCTTTCAAACAAACTGTGAATGAAACCCATACGATTATTAGACGATTTTTGGTAATTTTTAAAGGTATATGTACTTTTCGTGCGTTTTAAACAGTTCTGATTTTTATAGTATGATATACAGAAATTGACTTGCCATCCATTGTCCATTGTTTTTCGGCACTTACCTAAAATATCACAGATTACTCCAGAAAAAAATTCATAAACCCATCCGTTGATTAAATATAATTATTTTTTTTTCTAGGCATATCATTGATTTTATCACTCCGCTACCAGGCAAGCGGATCCCGCTATAACCGGAGCTCTTCTGCCAATTGAAGCCACTTTCTACGCGATGAGTGAAATCGTAATATTTTTTCCGGAACTGCTGTATTTACTGAAGCCAATCCTCAGGCGCGGGAGTCTTTTCGGCCGTTTCAAACCTCTCCGATGTGCTTCGAACTAATTAAAGTCCGGAAGTCCGTACCGCTTTAAGACGCGACGGTGCATACTCTTCAAGCCTGCCTTTCCTCATTCCTGTGTAATCCTTGTTGAGGTTTAGACTAGGCGTACATTTAAATGGGATTTCGTATCATGCACGTTGCTTTATTTTCTTTGCTTTTTCGTGATAAGTCAAAATGGATTTCCGTGTTCGTATTATTTATCAGTGAGTGCCTATTTAGGACCCGGTAATTCGTTGTAGTGTTACATAATAAAGGAAGATGTGTGTGTGTGTCTAAAAATGTAAGCGTCAAATAATAATGAAATTTGGTATACAAGTACTTCAGAACCCTAATAGGTGCACTTCAGTTTTTGTTTGTTTTTAATTTCGAATTAGTTTGTAGTTATTTTATATTTTTGCCTGATTCATAACGATTTTGGGGGATATTCGCACAAATCGATTCTTTAGCAACCTAAAATATTATCAGAGTTTTTCCATCTTGACACAATCGAAAAGATCGAAAACTTCTCTTTCAAACAAACTTTGAACAAAATTCATACTATTAATAAACGAATTTTCTTGAATTTTTAAAAATTATACTTTTAATTATACTTTTCGTGCGTTTTAAACCTGCCCGATTTTTATATTACGATGTAAAAAAATTGACGTGCCATCCGAAGTTTATAATTTAACAGCAGCTCCTTAAAATGTCAAAGATATAACAGAATAAAAAACAATTTCATAAACCCATCCGTTGATTAATTATAATTTTTAACCGAACGAACTTTTTAAATTTTTGAATCAGCGGCGCATTTGCCATTAATATTTGGGCCCTTTTTTCCTGACCGCTACCTCCATATATTAACAAGCATATTTAATAATGTGCATTTTAAGTAGTGGCCGCTTATTTAGAATGTATTATTTAATTAGAAGGCGCTATTTAATTATTTATAAGTAAAGGCTCTTTATTTATGTAAAGAGCACTTATTTAATTATATATAAGTAGTTGCCAATTATTTAGGACTTGAACAACGGCGGGTAATTCGTTCTAGTACAGTATATAACTTATTTTAACGAAACGTAAAAAACCACTAAGGATTCGAATTTTCAACCTAGCGACAGTATATATGCATCACTATGAAGGAAAATAAAAATCAAGTATAAAAACATCGAATTTTATTTGTTGAATCCATTTATTTGAAACAAAAGTGCTCTGAAAATCATTCTTTAATATTTCATTTTATGAGAATAAATAACAATTTCAATTTTATATATTTAATTGTTAATGCGCTGAAATTTAACAGAAGAAATCGAAGAATAACTCCATTAAAATTTTAAAATAATAGGATTATTTCAGCTTTGTTAATGCAATTTTTATCATCACCATTGAATACCGTTGAAGTATGCCTTATAAATAAAAAAAGTACTTTCTGACTACATATTTCCTATATACTAATTAGACTGCAATTTTAAATGAATTCAAAGATATTTTAATCTGTCAGACGCAGTAAGAAAGAAATATAACGCGCAAATATTTCCGGAAATTGTTTTCAACAGTATATCCTAATTGATTAATTCTAAATTAAGAACCATAACAATAGGCTGAAATGTTTGTTTAAAACATTGGAGCAAAATAATTGCTTAATTGTTAAAACTGTTGATTGTTTTAAGTTAAACTGCATTGTAAGTTACTAATCGAATATATAAAAGGCAAAATTCAAATAGACTCATTTAAGTGAAACATCTCTTGAACTTCACAATGGATTTAAAAAACATTTTTCATGGAGGTCCGCGAATAATCTAAGTTTAATTCCCTTGCTGTGAAGTGTGAAATAACGAGAAATGAAAATTCTTCTGTCTGTCTATCTCGCTTATAACTCGTAAACGGCTTAACGAATTTTTTCCAGAATTATCGCCGTTTTCTAAAGATTAATTAGAAGTTTTAAGGTTAACACTATTACCCATTTTGTGCCACATTAATATATAAAAGTGGATATTCCAAATCCGCTTTCAAACTAATTATCTCGCTTAAATATGCAATATATTTCGATAAAACGTTTTCCAGGCAAAAAAGCCTAATTTAGAAAATATTTTATATAAGTTTTACCCTCCATACATCTACCCGCGGAACAATAGGGATCGAACTTTTTTTTCCTATATGATTTTGTATTCATATAACGGCCACTTACAAACTGATAACGCTTCAACCGATTTACATATTTTTCCACTGCTTTCTTAAGCTTAAATGTGAGTTTGGTTGATACCATATACTTAACAATGTACTTACTCCCCGGGGGGAGCATAATTTGCCCCCCAAAGGGGACTGATAACGTCACAAACAAAAATAATTGTATCATGACTATTTTTCCCAGCAATGATCGAAACTATTAAGTTTCGTGATCATTGAGCTACAAGAAAACCCTTTTAAGCATGATTATGTCAAATTTTGTACTATGCTGCCATGTTATAAAAATATAAAATTTAGAATAAAATTCACAATTTTCTTTCGAATTAAAAAAAAAATCCTTTCTAGTTCTAGATGTTTTTATGACAAAGTCGGATATGAAGTTTCGTGAAAATCCATTTATATTTGTGCCTGCTATTGTGTACACAAGACATCGACCACAGACATTGGACAGACAGACGGACATCACTCCAAAAATAGTTAAAACGTGTTCAGAAGATCTTAAAGTATACATTGGCATCAAAATCTCGAAAGCGAAAATTTTCGGGAAAACAATACATCTCAATTACTACGTATGAGAGAATAAAAAATAAATGTTAATTTACAAAATTAAAAATTCGGAAATACGTATAAGTGACCTGTCTGACAAAACTTTTATTCATGCACTGATACCGAATACAGAAATTTGATAAAACTTTTATCCTCCTGCACCTATCTTCGCACTTATGAGAATTAAAAGTACAACTAGAATTAAAATACCTAATTTGGCCTATTTGTAATGACTGCTTATAACTTGAAAGAAATAAAACCGATTTATATATGTTTCTCGTTGTTTTATTATGCTTAAATGGTAGCAGGATTATAGCAAAATTTATTTCTGACTTTATACCGAATCAATGAATTAGAGTGAAATGTAAAATATACTTCAAAGCTAAATATCGCCTAAAATATCCTATCGATTCAATGAAACTTTTTTATATAATGAAAATTAGTCCTGGGAATATTCTGAGTATTTTAGTTTTATGCTTCTACACCTACATTCCAAATAACGAAATTTAAAATGTATTTTGTCTACCTTTCCATGACCGCTTGTAACTCAAAAAGTACTCAGCCGCTTTTGTACATACTCTTTTAATTGATAGGTTAATCTATGGATTATTAACGTCCTGACTCTTTTAGCTGATAGGTTAATCACTTTTAACAAATAAGTTAAATTAAGGCACAGGTTAACGGTCATATCTATTTCATATTTTGTAGAAGGGTAAAAAGTTACAATTTTCAATTAATACAACGCGTCTTATAGATGTCATAAAGGTCTACTTTTACAATATTTCAACTTGCTTTTATTTTTTAATCTAAAAATGCGTGTCCTTAAAGCGTTATTTGGTTTTAGATAATTCCCTTTATAATCCAGTGTAATTTTAATCGGAGTTTTGCATCTTAAACTCAACGGGAGTATTTTGCATCTCAAGGCAATCGCTGCTAGAGCATTATAA
Source organism: Amaurobius ferox (assembly GCA_951213105.1). Classification (NCBI taxonomy): domain Eukaryota; kingdom Metazoa; phylum Arthropoda; class Arachnida; order Araneae; family Amaurobiidae; genus Amaurobius; species Amaurobius ferox. The sequence goes on along the minus strand of OX578134.1, from coordinate 78,434,004 downwards.
AGAACAGAAATCAATAGATAAAAATATTGAAATTTTTTGTTTGTGTAAAATGTTTACATTTCAGTGGTATATATTCGGTAAGTACCAAGTCGAATGTCGAAAGCCCAGACAGTCAGACTTGTCCTTGGACATGAGCAGCAGTTTGGAGGGGGTAAGTACCAAGTGTAAAACATTTGAGAAACTCAATATAAGTTTAACAATATTAACTATAATAGTATTAAACTGTACAATATAGTTTCAAAAGTTTCAAAATAGTTAAGACACGTGTAATAAAATTTCGGTCTGTTATGTAAGGGGGAGAAAGTTTTCTTGTGAAATGAAAAACTATGTTCCAGATGATGTCTTGCTGCTCTGCTGATTTAACTGATTTGGATTATTTTGGCACTCTATAGTTCATTTTTACACTCAAGGGCACTATGATGGTTAACTACTTTTTTAACTGGAATTAAAAAACAGCTGCGAAAGAAAATGCAAGCATACTTAGATCTCCTCACCTATATATCACAAATTCGAATCCGGTCCCTGTGGATTTGAAGGCAAAAGCACAAACTATTTGGTCATAAGTAGGGTTTTCGGTTCGTGGAAAACTCACGACGTGTAGAATGAACCAATCCGGTGGTCGAGCGGTCAGGGGCATACGTTTACGTCTGATCGCTGGATTGCCGGGTTGTGGGTTCGGATCCCTCGAGCGGGTATGGATGTTGTGTAGTCGAGGCAAAGTCAGACTTCTGCCCTTGGGGAGTCTCAATAAAAAGTGAAGCTGCATATTCTCCCCTTCGCCATGGGACCAGGGGTCTAAGGCAGGAGACGGCAACCTATTGAAACGGAAGAGCCAAAAGTTACAATTTACAAAATTTCCCAGTTTTTAAAGAACCACTAAAATTTTTCGTTTCAATATTATAGTATTTGCTTATATATATTTGATTTTTGATTTAAAATAAACGGCTTTAAATACGGAATAATATTTATTCATATAAAAACACAAATATACAAATTACATCAATGGGAGTATTGGCTTGGCATGCCTTTTGAAAGTTTGATTAAATCTGGCTTATAACTTGTTGTTTTAAGTATCAAGCACGACTCTAGATTTTTATTTGTTAGTTGACTTCTAACTTTACTTTTTATTATATTCATGCAAGAGAACGCTTGCTCGCACGAATATGTCGACCCGAAGATCGTCAGCACTCCATATGCCAACTTCTTCACCTCACTGTAGCATTCTGGAAGACTATTCCAAGGGCCGAATATGAGGGCCTCAACTTGCGGAATTTCTTTTAGAGCTGTCCACTTGTGCTGCGCGATGTGCATGCATTTCTGGACCTCCAACTCTTCCAACTTGCTCTTGAGTTCTGTGAACTTGCCACTTCACAAGTCTTTGCTTTACAAATCTAGCAATTGCATTTGGAGCGATTCAGCATCAATTCCAAATGGCTCAATGTTGATCTGATCTCATTTGTATTTGTGTTGAGAGGATTTACTATGAACGCGAGAGTACTTTTGTTTGTTTTGAATTGCTCGAATCTCTCAGCGAATCCATCCTTCATGTTTTTTAAAGCCATGCTGAAGTAATTCGTGTCTGTTAGTTGTATTGGTCTCATCGCGATATTGCTTCAGATTTTTAAAATGAAGTAATTTACCGCTCTCCATGTCTTCAACAAAAAGAAGTAATTTTTTTTCGATACAAACTACTTCTTCAAGCAAGGCGTAGACTGAGTTACCCTTTCCTTGCAGTTTTAGATTTAGTTCATTTAGTTTCATTGTGGTATCTACCATGAAGTTGAATTTTTGCAGCCATTTGTCTTCTTGCAATTCGGGATGGTCAATGCTTTTTTCATTGAGGAATGTTTTTATTTCACTCAAGCACAAAGCAAAACGTTGCAATACGTTACCTCTGGAAAGCCATCGCACTTTATTGTGCAGAAGTAGGTCAGAAACAAAACTAAAGTTCAAATTTATCTCATTACGGTCATGTTAAGCGTAGCGATTTGTAATTAATGATTATGAAAATAGAAGCTATTGAGAAATTAGGTACTCAAAAATATATTTTCTTATTTTTTAAGGGTTTTGATAATAAATTATTAATTTTTTCATATGGAACTAGAGAGCCGCAACTTTACATCGCGAGCCGCAGGTTGCCGACCCCTGGTCTAAGGACGTGGTGCTAGACGCTCCTCACCACTGGGGATAAGTCACAACAACAACAACACAACAGCGGAATGTCTTTGTTTGTGGCACATTTTAAATCTTTTTTTAGATGTTTCTTGATTAGAAAATCTGTTTTTGCTATAGAAAATGGAAGCTTTTTTTTAAATCTCAAGGAAATATTTTATAGTGTAATTGTTACTCAAAAATGAAAATAATCGCACTTACACCTACGTGAATCATTACTAGTGTCCTTTCCAATCGATTTTAATAAAAACTTTAAAACAGATGCTGTGGCACTATTGTAGGTATGGCTAGAGTCCATGTAAAGAATGGTGAATAATCTGAATCAGTGGTTTTGAACCTTTTTACTCCCCGTATATGCATAATCGTGATAGACAATCTTGTACGGGTTATTGATACAGCGTATCGAGACAGATCGTTTAGCGATACAAAATAATATCGTCTCGTAGTGCAAAAGTCAATGATTACTCAGTTTAGCAATCAATATTGCAATTATTCAATACTTGAAGTAAATTATTAGAAATTCTATATGAAATGTGTGTAGTTAGTTATTCATAATTGATAATTATTTAAATATTAAATAGGAGAGATCCCGCACGTATAAGTGTGATAATCGCTGCTTAGTTAACTTTAGCTATTTAGAGCAATATAATTGCAAGACAAAAGAGAGAGGACAAAGAGACCATAAATTTGAAAACGAAATTGACAAAAGGAATCGAGTGTTGAAGAAAATCCATATGCAGTGACATCTAAAGTAATGTTAAATTGAACAGTTGTTTCTGACCAATAAATGAGAATGGGAACACACGATCAATCTTACAGGGGACCAACTCTTGCGACGGGCCAACCCGAAGTTGCAACGGTAGGCAACAGTGAATCTATTCAGGATTGACTCAGAAACCGCATGCACTGATTGAGGAAGCTTGCATCACTAATCGGGTTTGGGGGGTCTTTAAGAAATGCGTTTCTTCCCGAAGCTAAGTTTAAGAAAAATAGTCCAAATAAAAAAAACACAATAAAAGACTTTTCAAGAGCAGTTGCCTAAAATCACAGAACCAAAAATCCTGATAATTTCTCGAAAATGTTAAAACAGTGAGTGATTGAAAGCCAGGCAAAGGCCCTATCAAGGCCTTTCTCTATCCCTCCCCCTCCCCCTTCCTGTAAATTACATCTATTTGTCACAGTGTAAATTACATCCATTTTTCACAATGTAAATTACATCCATTTGTCAAGGTGTAAATTACATCCATTTGTCACAGTGTAAATTGCATCCATTTGTCACAGTGTAAATTACATCCATTGCTCTATACACTAGCATGGTTGTTTGTATCTTTCGCTATACTGCTCTTCTATACAGTTCGAAAAGTAAAAATCTTCAGGAATTAGTGATATGCAAGTACCAGAAAATTTTTCTGCCAAAACAGATTTTTTTATGACTCTAATGGTTATTTTAGTTTATAAACAATAAAGCAGTAGTGCAAAATGTATCGCGTACTTCCAGCAGAATGGTGCTCGGACTAATACCCATCGAGAATCACAAAAACTGACTCAAGGATAATTTTCCAGATTTCATTGCTATTAAAAACTACCTCTTAATACCCCATATTTGAGTCCATTAAAGTGCTGTATCTCTGAGAAATTTGTTCATTGTATTCACTAGGATCACATAATGTCCAGAAATTAATGATGAATAAATGAATTAATAATGAAATAATTGATGAATTAAAGCGGACTGTGAAACGAATTCAAGAGAAAGTTGTTACGCAAAGTTGTAACTCTTGGACGTTTAAATTGCTTCTAAAACTGTTGCTGAATATATTGACAAGTAAACATGTGCATATTTATATAGAACTGAATGACGCATTCATTGAAAATGTTTGTTGAACCATCTCATTGACAACTGTAAATATCACATAAAATGTAAAAATACCATTATTTATGACCTATCGAATATAATCTTATGGCATGAAAAGAAAACAATTTTAATTGATTTTCAAATCCAGCAGCATATTGAACTGAAACATAGTAGTCTTCCGTGAGTGGTTCTTTAATTGGCAGCAATTCGGAATTTATTCCATTTAAACTTGTCTCATCTTTTTTTCCTTTTCAGATGCAGAATCGATCGAGGTAATTCAATACAAATGTGCTAAATCGAAAAAATCTACTTTTCTCTATCTAACTCTTTAATCAAAGAGTAAGGCGAAAGAAACATATTACTGCCTTGTTACATCAAACGGCTAATTTTACAATACAAAACTGCTCGAGATAAAAATTATTGAGAACTTTGTACAGTAATGCTCGTTTAGAGATTAATGTATCGAGAGTTAAAGTCATCCGCACAAGACACTGTATCGAATTCCATTATATTTTTTTCATAAAATGTATTGAAATTAAAATATGTGATTGAATGCATTTTTATTTTACTTTGTTTTATTTTGCTTCATAGACTAAATAAGGAGATTTTTAAACTATACAAAACTCGTCATGGTAAGATTACGGACGATTTTGAGAAAAAAAGTATGGTTCAATTTTTAATGCTTTATAGTAGAGAGTTAGACACAATTTTAGCCTTTTGTATTCCAATTTTAGACATTGGAAATTCAAGAAACTAGAGCTGAGATTCGAGCCCAATTCCTCCTGTATTAAGCCCAAAAGTGATTGGTTCCTTTGGTTTTGCTTCGAAAGCTAAATGGAGAGATTTTAAATTATATAAAAACTAACATTAATTACTATTTATAAAGAAAAGTATGCTTTATTTTTTTTAAATACTTTAAAATAGAGCGTTAGATATAATTTTAGCCATTTTGAAGTCTAATATAATCTGTTGAATGAACAAGAGGCCAGAGCCGAGATATGAACCCAGTGCCTCCTGGAATGCGTCCAAATGTGATTAATTATTTTTACTTTATTTCATATGCTAGAGAACTTTTTACATTATATAAAAACTGACATTATGGACTACTTTGAAAGGAAAAGTATGTTATATTTTTAAATACTTTGTAATAAAGTGTTAAACATAATTCTAGCCATTTTTTCACTCTAATATCAGCCTTTGAAAAAGCAAAGGACAGAGCAGAGGTTCTAATCCAGTCCCTCTTGGATTGCGGCCAGACGTCACAAGCACATATTTCTGCCTGGTGTGATACGCGTGGATTGCACCCAGACATATTAATATCGCTTGAAAAGAGTTATGTTGGCACATAACTCTACCGAAATAATAAAGTGATAAAATATGACGAACAGAAGTAATCGAAGATTATATAAGTTATAATATTTTAAACGGCTTATTGCTTAATGCGTTAAAATTACACATGATTTAAACAATGTGATTATATTTTGTGTTTCAGTATTTGAATATGAAATTATTCTACTCGCAATAGATGAATTGAAAATTTTCAATTCACAATTTTGATTAAAAAAGTTTCTACATAATTAATATTTATTAATTACATTGGAATTTGTTCTCAAAATCAAATTATTAATATATTTTAAAAAATAAAATTAATAACACACAAAAGTTTTTACATTTATCGAACTACGCTAGTGTTTCGTCCTAATTTCATACTGTAGCTTTTCAATTAGAGACAAGGTTTTAAAGCAATACCCTGTTATTTTGCGCAGGAACAAATTAACTACTTAAACCTTTAATCATATTATGTTGAATTATAATAGCATTCACGTGTTTGAAACTTTCAAATGCAACTTTGTTAAATGGAAGAATATTTATTAACAATTAAGATTAGTACCTTCGTAAACCTTTTCTTTAAATTTATCAATCTAAAATTCAAATTAACTTAATTAAGTTATTAAATAAAACGGAAGATCATATATTAAATGTCAATATATAAAAAAACTGCATTTTGTGCTAGCAATGAGATAATACTTAATTAGTATTGTTTTAAATTCATTGAAATAAGATGTATGTTACTTTATATCATCAAAATAATCTTGCGATGTAATTATCATATACAAATTAAATTTTTGTAACCAAAGCTATTTTTCAGTTTTACAGTTAAATGCCCAGAAGGAAAATGTATGCAGTCTAATTACTATAACGTAAAAATAACATAAATTATTCAAGACGACCTGTAAATTTATTTCTTTATTTGTATCAAACGCATTTTAAATCAAAGGGTCAATGAAAATTTTATATATTTTCATGGAACTGTTTTTAACACTTTACAACAAAGTTGAAAAGTGTTTATGACTTTGTTCATTCTGTCTGTCTGTCTGTCTGTCCGTTAGCACGATAACTGCCGTAAAAATGACTTAATCAAAATGAAATTTTAGTATGTTGTTCAGACGGTCTGTAGGACCTATGGGAATATAAATAAATAATATCACCCAATTAGTTATGGATTGAACCCGGGTTGAAAAAATGAAATACATTGAACCCAATGGGACCAAATTTTTCAAACATTTTTTAAGCGGATTTAAATTTCACAAATTGCTTCGAAAATTTTAGGTAATATTCAAATTGTTCCATAAAATATATAAAAAAAAATTTAGCGAAATATATTCAGTAGTTTTTTAAATAAAAATTAAAATAATAATTACACCTCTTACATGAAGCGATCACGTGACCATGATATGAAACGATCACGTGACCAACTTCAAAATATAATACGGCATCCATCTTGTCTCAAAATCGTCATTTTTAAAGTTCTTTTTAATTCATATTGAGTGTTGTATTCGTCGTAAAACCTCTTTATTTTCGCTTAAATTCTGTGCATCTACATACTGAAACAACGCAATGACAATATATTTGAGTTTAAATGAGCATCCAACTTTGATTATTTCTCTAACGAAGCCTATTTTTCACTTATGTGAAATGTAAACAGCAAAATATGTAGGATGAGTTGTATAGGAATTGCTGTATTTTTTTAATGCAAAAGAATTTAGCTCATGGAGTCTGCATAGCTGATATGAAAGAAATATTCATTGACTTTACCGAGAGAAGGACGATTTTTTGCGATGAAGTTTTAAGCATAGAGTTAAATTACTTATAGCTCCATGGTCTTAATTTTTAAATAAAATAAATTATTATAGTATTGTGATGAATGACATGAATGGGAAATTATTTATGAATGAAATGCTGCTTTTTTAGAGAGAGCCAGGCGTGTTATTAACACTTTACAACAAAGTTGAAAAGTGTTTATGACTTTGTTCATTCTGTCTGTCTGTCTGTCTGTCTGTCCGTTAGCACGATAACTGCCGTAAAAATGACTTAATTAAAATGAAATTTTAGTTTGTTGTTCAGACGGTCTATAGGACCTATGGGAATAAAAATGAATAATATCACCCAATTAGTTTTGGATTGAACCCGGGTTGAAAAAATGGAATACATTGAGCCCTATGGGACCTAATTTTTCAAGCATTTTTTAAGCGGATTTAAAATTCCCAAATTACTTCGAAAATTTTAGGCAATATTCAAACTGTTCCATAAAATATATAAAAAAAAATTCAGCGAAATATATTCAGTTGTTTTTTAAATAAAAATTAAAATAATAATAACACCTCTTATATGAAGCGATCACGTGTCCATGATATGAAACGATCACATGACCCACTTCAAAATGATATATGGCATCCATCTTGTGTCAAAATCGTGATTTTTAAAGTTCTTTTTAATTCATATTGAGTGTTGTATCCGTCCTAAAACTACTTTATTTCTGCCTAAATTCTGTGCATCTACATACTGAAACAACGCAATGACAATATATTTCAGTTTAAATGCTCTTCCAAATTTCATTATTTCTACTATTAAGCCTATTTTTCACCTATGTAAAATGTAAACAGCAAAATATGTAGAATGAGTTGTATTAGAATCGCTGTAATTCTTTAACACAAAATCATTTAGTCCATGGAGTCTGCTTAGCTGATATGAATGAAATATTCATTGATTTTAGAAAGAGAAGGACGATATTTTTCGATGAAGTTTTACGCATTGAGTTTACTTACTTGTAGCTCAATGGTCTTAATTTTTAAATAAAATAAATTATTATAGTATTGTGATGAATGACATGAATGGGGGAATTATTTATGAATGAAATGTTGCTTTTATAGAGAGAGCCAGGCGTGTTATTTTTTATGACGTCTTTTGAATGAATTTCAGTTGTTTTCGATGATGTTTTCAAATATAATAAATTATCGTAGAATTATGATAATTCTAAAATTATTACCGAGGAATGTATCACATTTTAGAGATGTTTAAACCAGGCAATTTATACTTTAATGCCGTCATTTGAATGAAGTTAATTTTTTTCGACGAAGGTTTAAGGTGTCAAATATAATAAATTAATGTAGTATTGTGATAAGTTTTAAAATATTATCGAGGAATGTATTGCATTTTAGACATGTTTAAATAAAATTGCATTGAAGTTGGAAAGTGTTTCATAATCAATGCTTTAAGCATGATTGATCTTTCTTGTTTTTTCTATGACGTCATTTGAATGAATTTCAGTTGTTTTCGATGAAGTTTTTAAATATAATGAATTATCGTGGTATTATGATAATTCTAAAATTGTTACCGAGTAATATATCACATTGTAGAGATGTTTAAACCAGGCAATTTATATTTCAATGCCGTCATTTGAATGAAGTTCATTTTTTTTGGATGAATGTTTAAGTTTTCAACTATAATAAATCAATGTATTATTGTGAGAAGTTTTAAAATATTACCGAGGAATGTATTACATTTTAGACATGTTTAAATAAAATTGCATTGAAGTTGGAAAGTGTTTCTTAATCAATGCTTTAAGCATGATTGATCTTTCTTGTTTAAATGTTTACCGAATCAACTCTTCGTTTTTCAATGTATCGAAATTACTTGTATAAGCCCTCTACTTCAAAAACTAGGAAATCGATCTAAAATCCAATTATATACACTTGTAGGGCTATCAAAGAACTATAAATTCTTGCTTATTGTTCATAGCTATCTCTTTTAGTTTTTGATATACGAACTGGAAAAACGGAAAATTTCAATCTCCTTAAACCTGACAAGACGATTCCTCAAAAAACTATAAGAGCTATTTAAAATCAAATTATAGATCTAGAAACTGATTTTCCTAATACATAGTTTTGTCGCTTACTATTTATATCTATATCTTATAGTTTCTAAGCTATTTCGAGTGAAAATAAACAAGATGAAATTAAAATTCGATTGGACAGGTACTTTTTGAAGTTTCTTTCGAAAAAAACTTTTCAAAATATCAAATTTTTGAAATTATTTATATATATTCATTATCTGTACCCTCTTTCCAACAAAACAAGAAAAGTTAGTTATATTTTTATCTATTAGGTTCGGGAATATAATAGTCCAAATTGTTTGAATTTCTCGTAGCGCTTCCCCAGAGACCTCAACCATTGATGTTATTCACACCAAAAGTGTGTTTTATTGATAGGAGACAATACCAATTTGAAGTCAAACTTCAAGAACTCTGTGATAAGGCTTTCACACCTCTGTGTTAAAATTGTATATTAAAGTATTGTTTTATTTCTGTGTGATTGAAAGTGTCAATTTCGAAATGTAAATGTCTTTTCTACATGTTTTCAATTACATTGACTTTTAAGGGAAGTGAACTCTAAAATCGCAAAAGTGTTTATGTTCCAGAAAAATAGTAATAGTTTTGTATTTTCGCTTCTCAGTCGCTAGTTGGGAACTTGCAGGTTTTGCGCACGCGCGCGTTTGAAAAAGGATTTTGGAAGCAGTGTGGAAGGAGTCGTGGAAAAATGTAGACGTGTGTGTTTGATTCGCGTATGATCGCGAATTTTAAGAAAAGGTGGATTAATTTTGAAAGTGGAAGGATGTGATTAAAATATGTAACATAGTTCGACAAGTTGTGCGTAGAGTCGTTTGGCTCGGTTCAGAGATGAGTCACTCGTGTTTTTAAATGAATCAGCCTGGTAGTAATGGAATAATGAGTCTTGTGAAAAGAGAAAATGGTTCTTTCACTGGTCGGCTTGAATCGCTAATAGGGCTAGAGGGAAAGCTCATTTTACAGCGATTTGTATTTGCCTGACTCCTCCTTGTGTCCTAAGGTACGAATCAACCAATCTCCGTAACCAACCAAGATGTCGAATTCCGCCAGCATGATGTTGTGTAGTCAAGTTTCCCGACCATTATGGATTTTGTTCTGCGCAAGAATCTCGATGAGTTTATGCCGAGAGTCCATCCTGATATCCTTTCCCATGGTACAGAATTGTAAATGTTATATTTAAAAGAGACGAGGTAAAGTTTTATATATATTTAGTCTTCCACCTAACGAATAGAGTGTTAATTGTCAAATCCTCGTGAGTATCAAGTCATTGATGATGTTATATGAAAATGTCGTATATGTTCAAAGTATACAAATGTGATATATAAATGTCAAGTATAATATGAGGAATATTGTGTTTATTTTATGTATCAGAAAATATGTGTATTCTCTTGGTTCCTCTTCCTCCAGGGGTGTTCTTAATGGTCACCCTACCGAGTGTAACTCTGAGTTATTGCGAGAAATGCTTGTACTCCACTGTTTTCGATCAACTGCCTTGTTATTTCATGTTTAATAAATGTGTTTGATTTCAAAACTTTGTCTTCTCTGTCGAGTATACCAAAACGTTCGCGACAACTCTCTGTATTTATTAATCTTAGTAACTGTATAAGAATCGTTGTAAACGTAGTAACTATATAGAAATCGTAGTAATCGTATAGTTAACTGCACAATCTAATTGATAATTTGAGAGTATGAAATTATATTTTATCTAATTTGTTAATTTTTCTATCACAATTTTTATTTTCCACATCATTCGGCGGACTATGCAGATAATGTATAAATGAAACTAGAACTTGACTTTGTAGGATATCAGACCTAATCTATATACAGTATTGTGGCAATTAATTGAGAAATGTCATTTTTTTCGTTTTATCACGCGTAAGCTTAGGAAGAAGCACTCCAAATTAGCTCAGAGTTCAAATTGCAGTTATTATCAAAGTAGCAGGTGTTCGTATGCACCTGGTAAGTAGCAGGTGTTCAAATTCCTCCGCCAGGTGGCAGGTGTTCCGCAGTGGTAGTTTCTCAGTTGTTGCGGGGCTCATTAGCGTCATGGATATCAGCGCGGAAACACGTGCTAAAGTGATTGCGCTTAGAGAACACACTTCTAAGACGTTCGAGGAAATAGGTAAAATATGTGGAGTGAGTACAGCAAGTATCGGGAGGATCTGGAAGCGGTTTCAGGAAACAGGAAATGCTGGAACCAACCGCTCTGGAAGATGCGGCCGAAAAAGATCAACTTCGACTCGTGACGACAAAACTTTACATCGAATGAGTGTTAAAAATCCTCGATTAACCTGTTTTGACCTGTCTAAGTCCATGGTGGCAGCTGGTGTTGATATTGCACCTTCAACAGTGCGATACAGGTTGTTAGAACGCGGACGGAGAGCACGTCGACCGTACAAGAAGCAGCTTCTGACGCTTCGCATGAAGAAAAAAAGGTTGGAATGGGCACGGAAATACAAAACATGGACTGGGAGAAAGTTCTCTTTTCTGACGAAACACATTTTGTGTTTCAGGGATTTAGATCTATGTTCGTGAGAAGGAGCCAAGGAGAACCTCTCAATCAGCACCACATCAATCAAGCATCCGCACAAAAAGATGTTTTGGGAACAGAATCTCTTGTTCCCGTAGAGGGAATGATGAACAGTGCCAGTTACGAAGTCATATTGACCCGAAAAGTGCTTCCAACCATGGCTAAACTGTGGTCGAACGAAAATTGCGTTTTCCAACAAGACAGCGCGCCATGTCACACTTCGAAGCGAATCAAAAATTTCTGCTCAAAAAAAAATATTACCGTACTAGATTGGCCCGGGAATTCACCAGACATGAATCCCATAGAAAATTTGTGGGCTATTGTCACAAAACGGCTTCACAAATTTGACTGTACGACGATGGACAAGCTAATTTCGGCCGTTATTGACATATGGTTCAGAGACGTTGAAATTAAAACTACATGTGCTAGTCTAGTACATTCCATGCCGAAACGTGTCTGTGATGTTATAAAGTCTCGGGGAGGTCAAATCACTTATTAGTTTTAAATGTATCCATAGAAAACTTGAATAAAACTGAATTTTATAAGAAAAACTGCATTTCTCAATTAATTGCCACAATACTGTATCTCAGACCTAATCTATAGAAAAATCTCCACCATAGCCAGGATCGAACCGAGATTTTCTACATTGTGTCCAAAATTACTGGCTCTGGTTAAGTAGAGAATTACTAAAGTGGCCTTTCGGACAGAGATAGTCCAGTGGTTAAATTCGTTGGGATAGCATACGGAAGACCAGTGTTCGATCCCCGACGCTACCCAAAACTATCTCCATGTCTATGCAAAGTATGGGCAGATTAAATCTGTAGGTCTGAAAGGCCATCCGAGAAGTGATGGGTTAGGAGAAGAATGATATGGTCAATGTAGTTGCTATTCCCATTGGGTCCCCATCTAAATGGTGGCACTGTCTTGACCCTCCAAAGAGTTACATCTAACACCTTCGAGTAGATCGGACCATAGACATATATAGTACGTCTATGGTCTTTTACGTATATGGAACGGATAGTCTGGGTAGGAATAGAATGACCAGTCATACCCTTCCTTAAAGCAAAACCAAGCGGGGGTTGAGCTCTACCACACTATATTTGTATTTCAGCGTTATTGTAGAGTTTTAGACTTAATTTTAACACAGAAGTTTTAACTCAATTTTAGTAAAAAAAAAACTTGACCAGAACCGGAGATAAGAAAAATGAACCTCCTGGATAGCGTTCAAATATGCTACCGATGACACCACTGTAACCATGTAGCATGTAAGGAAATACTGAAATTACCTTTCAACCTATAGAACTAAAATTTAATTTTTATTGACAGCTGATTGTAATAAAATTCTTGTTTGCAATATGTCTTCTCTTTACATAAAACTGATATCGTAAAATTTAAATTTGTTTGCAACTAAAATATCTATGTATGTCATTCCAAAGTGTTAATTTTTTCAAATTAGATTTTAATATTAAAGCTAAATTATTAAAGTTAACAAAATTATTAAAGCTAACATATGCCAAATGTGTAATACATATTTAGACAAAAGAAACAATGGGAGTTTACTTTAGAGTCATAAATACAGTTTTAATTTTATCGTGATAATTGGAACAAAATTAAATAGCATTTACTTCCTAATGAATTCTAGCTCAATAATTAAATTGGAATTTGCGCTGATTTTGAAATACACTTTATAATATAACGAAGAAATAAATTAGATTTGATTTTATTGTTTTTTGGTTTTACCTTCACTACTAAATCGTTAAATTTAAGATAAAGTATTGATATTATATTGGTTATATAATTTTAGATTTATTTTACAATTTTTTTTTATTTTACCAATCATTTCAAAATAAATTAACTGAAGCGTGGCTCAACTCTACTTTCTCATACTAGAATCCAGGTTTAAACAGCTTGTGTTTTTGCTTTTTGTTTTTGTAAATTTTACAAACATACCAGGTAACATGCTGTAATTGTGATCATTTAGAACAACGATTTTTCCTTATAAGATTATACCAGCAATCAAACGCTACTGATACATTATCACAATACTATCTCCTAACAACACACAATTAATTTCATTGATTTAGCGTCATGTTTATCAATTTGGCGTGATATCTAGTCAAATTCGTCGCCAAATGTTTCGCCAAACGTTATGGATGGAAGGATGGGGAAATGGCTTATTAAGATATATAATTAATAATTCCCACAAAACAAATTAATAATTCCCGCAACAGAAATTATCAAGTAAATTGAACTTAATTTTGCCAGATATTAAATTTTCATCAATTAGGCGTCATTTTTATCGATTTAGTGTCAGTTTATCAACTTCATTCATTCATTTGGACGATTTTCATTCATTTGGCGATAGACATTTTCATTCATTTGGTGATATTTTGTTCCATTCGGCAACATTTAATAGAAGTTACCAAATTTGTCGCCAAATGGGATGATTGGATTCACGGACAGAAGCCACAGAAACATCATTGCAGTACTATCTCCTAACAAAACACATGCAATTTAATTGATTTAGCATCGTTTTTATCAATTTGACTATATTTTGATAAATTTCGCAATATTTATGAAAGTCACCAAAATGGCGATATCCCGCCAAAGTTTTCAGACAAATTTTATACAGACAGACGGACGACAAAATGGGTTATTCTTATAGTGAAGTTTAAATCTTTTTTGTTTTATTTTGTTTTGTTTTTTGCAAGAAAAAAATTTGAAAAATCTGTATTGTTGATCCAAAGGATCACAATTATAGCATATTATATATCACTTTAAAGGGCTTGAAAAAAATCTTTCAATTGATATAATATTTGACAATGTATCCCCCAAGATGGGTAACAGTAAAAAGCACAGTAAGCTGATGAAGTTTCAGAATCAGTTCTAGAACCATGCGTATAGATATTTATACAGTTGGATACTACTTGTAATGGTTCGGCAAAGTGTAAACGAATGTTACGTATTGCTAGGTCCACTAGTCAAGAAACCTATTTCTGTTCGTAATACTTTTGATCATAATAAAAATTATTCTACTGTACTGTTAATTTCAGGCATGTTACTTGCGCTTGGGTGGTTTCATTTTTGCATTGTCAGTGATATTGGGTGAATTCCGGTAAACACTTATAGTGCTACTGTAGATAGGCAATAAGCCCTTGAGATCTGTAGAAGGGCTATATTTTAACCGATTCTTCTTTTCTCTTTGCGTAGATGTTCAAACTTGGGTCCAACGATTTTTTATCAACGCGCATCTTCTTCATAAATAAATTTTTAATAATTTTTCTCCAACGAGCAAACATTATTAATATTTCAACATTCGTCCGTAAGTAGTATAGAAATATATAACATTTTGCTTTAAATCAAGTTGCCCTAATTCACCAAAAAAAACTTACTCATATTACGCCCTTATGGCCATACCACATATATTCAGGACACTCCGGATTCAAACCACGCACTTGGGAATCCGAACACCTCTGAGCCACACAGGTTAATCTGAACAAAATTCAAAATGTTCACAAATGCTTTTACAGCAGTGTTTATCCCAACACTTGAGGTACGTAGTCGCAACTTAAACTAAACAAAGCTATTAATATTTATACTTCAGAATTTCATCGGAATGAAAAATATATAAATATATATATTTTTTACATTCCATGCAACGAATTACATCTTTCTGAAGTTGTTTCCAATAATGATATCTTCGATTATATTTATAACTTTATCTCGTTCAAAGTTCTTTGACTTTTTCTCTTTGTTTTCAGCACTATCGATCGAAAGTAATTGGATACGAGTGTGTCAAATCAAAAACATCTCAACTCGCCTTTCGAGATCAAACAGTGGAGATAAATAAAAAACAGTTCCGGATTGTTTCAAACTTAATGATTAATTTCACACTACGAATTTGGCAAAGTCAAGTTATCATTCGTTAAAGTCAAAATTCCATAATGCATTTTGATGGTGCAATTTTTCAATCGGTGAAAGACGAAACTAATTGAAGTAAAAACAACAAGCACACAACTATAATAGAAGGACTTTAATTTCACTTCTTATAAGGCGTACAAAATTTAAAAAGGCCAGAGCGCTTTCGAGCGTAAATACGCTCTTCCTCAGTGGCTACATGGAAATAGAAATGGATCAGAAAAATATTTATTTAATTGAGGTAAGCTTTGAAGAGTACATAGCACTTCATTTCCAACTTTATAAAAATCAGACAGTTTTTTAATGTATTTATAGGTATTTATAGGACTTGATTTTTTACTCATTTTTACTTTCCCTACATACATAGTATAATGCATAGGGGAAATGTTGTGGTGGGGTCAAAATTTCGAATTCCAGTGCACGTTTCAAGCTTACTTCAACTCGAACCGAACGGTTTGGAGGTTGCACGCGCGTGTGTTGTTGTTGTTGAGACCCAGACCGTCCGACCTACCAGAAAGGTGTAAGGTAACTGCGCGCGCGTGTGTGTATGTGCGTGTGTGTATGTGAATGTGTGTGTATGTGTGTGTGTACGTGTGTGTGTGTATGTGTATGTGTGTGTATGTGTGCGTGTGTGTGTGTGTGTGTGTGTGTGTGTATGTGTGTGTGTGTGGAAAAAATATCTCACGAAAGAATAGAGCGTTTCGAAAACATTTCGTACAATTAATACAATCAGCGAACCCTGGAATCCTATTGATTTTAAACGCGATCAAATGCTCGAAAGACCACGCCACCACCACCACCTCGAAAATTATCGATGAATTTTTTGAAAAATTATTTTAAAATTCGAACTTTTAATAGTGTTAAATAAATAAGAATTTCATAAGTAATTTCTCATTGCAAAGCAAATGATATAATTTTGAGAATACCAGTAAAACCGCTTGCAAGATATTGCACATATTTCAAATCAATTTATCAAAACATTACATAAAATTAACAAGAAAGATCAATCATGCTTAAAGCATTGATTATGAAACACTTTCCAACTTCAATGCAATTTTATTTAAAAAAGTCGAAAATGCAATACATTCCTCAGTAATATTTTAAAACTTATCACAATACTACATTGATTTATTATATTTGAAAACTTAAACCTTCATTGAAAAAAATGAACTTCATTCAAATGACGGCATTGAAATATAAATTGCCTGGTTTAAATATCTTTAAAATGCAATACATTCCACGGTAATATTTTTAAAACTATCATAATACTACGATAATTTATTATATTTGAAAACTTCATCGAAAACAACTGAAATAAATTCAAATGACGTCATAGAAAAAATAACACGCCTGGATCTCTCTATAAAAGCAGGATTTCATTCATAACTTTCTCCATTTCATTCATCACAATACTATAATAATTTATTTTATTTAATAATTAAGACCATGGAACTACAATTCATAAACTTTATGCTTAAAACTTCATCGAAAAAAATCGTCCTTCTGTTTATAAAATCAATTAATATTTCATTCATATCACTCCATGGACTGAATTATTTTGTGTTAAAGAAATACAGTAATTCTAATACAACTCATTCTACATATTTTGCTGTTTACATTTTACATAGGTGAAAAATAGGCTTAGTTGTAGAAATAATCAAATTTGAATGAGAATTTAAACTCAAATATATTGTCATTGTGTTGTTTTAGTATGTAGATGTACAGAATTTAAGCAAAAATAAAGTAGTTTTAGGACGGATTCAACACTCAATATGAATTAAAAAGAACTTTAAAAAATCACGATTTTGAAACAAGATGGATGCCATATATCATTTTGAAGTGGGTCATGTGATCGTTTCATATCATGGTCACGTGATCGTTTCATTTAAGATGTGTAATTATTATTTTAATTTTTGTTTAAAAACTACTGAATATATTTCGCTGAATTTTTTTTTATATATTTTATGGAACAATTTGACTATTACCTAAAATTTTCGAAGCAATTTGTGAATTTTAAATCCGCTTAAAAAATGTTTGAAAAATTAGGTCCCATAGGGCTCAATGTATTTCATTTTTTTAACCCGGGTTCAATCCAAAACTAATTGGGTGATATTATTCATTTATATTCCCATAGGTCCTACAGACCGTCTGAACAACATACTAAAATTTCATTTTGATTAAGTCATTTTTACGGCAGTTATCGTGCTAACGCACAGACAGACAGACAGAACAAAGTCATAAACACTTTTCAACTTTGTTGTAAAGTGTTAAAAACAGTAGGTATCATTAAATAAATTGATATTCCATATACAACGTTGTTGGATAAATTTAGTGGCATCATTTTCGTAAATCTAACTTGTTCCATTCATGAGAAAATATAACTATTAATTAGAAGTCAAACCATCGGTTAATACTTGACGAGAAAAGCAATGTTTTTTTAAATTAATATGCCATGGTGTGAAACAAACTGAATAAAGGTTCAGACAAATAGAAGCCAGATTTGGCATTATACTTGAACAATGTTTATGGCCCATAAATTGACCAATTTGCGATGAAGTCAACAAGTAAGAGATGGGAGAACAAACGCACGCAGGAGATGGATCTGTATGGGAGAATCGAAAGTTACAGATCTGACCTGTAGAATCGACGTCAACAAGGGGGAAACCAATCAAACCCAGTCATCAACTAACATAGGTGAAAGGCAGAGCCAATTAGGTACGGGGGGGACTACAAGGAAGACATGTTTCCCCGAAGCAAAGTGAAAATTAAGGTTACCTGGCGAAACATAGGACTGGAAGACTTGTATTTAACCTGTGAAAATATTCGAGATGTAAAGACTGGTAAAGATATTCGAAATAGGCAGACACGTAAAAAAAATTATGAGAAAAGTAATAGTAAAAAACCTCCAGATGAAACCGGGAGTCGAACGGACTTGCTCACTGTTTTCAAGTGCCTGTGTCAACAGCCAGGCAGTATGATCTCTGATGCAGTTAACATATACACAAGGTATGTTCCAACTATATATACAAACAAATGGATCAAGAAAATAGCTATTCAATATTTGTACGTAGTTTTGTTTCACAATATCTCCTCCTAAGTCTCTCTCACAGAAAACTTTGTACTAAAAACTTTGTAAAACTCATTTGAGTTTTACAAAAAATGTTATTTGTAGGTGTTCTTTTTATAACCTTCGACTAAAACTACTAAACTACTGAACTTCAACTAAAACTACTACTGCTACTAAATAAAATATTATAATTTAAATAGTTAAATAGCGTAGTTAATGACCAATGATATAGATATTACACGCGAGATATTGCACATTTTTAATATAAATGTGAAAAATCATGAAGAAATAAATATGCTGTTACCAAACGGTGAATGGTTTCAAAAAATTTTAACCATAAATGAATAGCTCACTATTGTATTAAATTTTAAAATCCCTTAATTACTTTATTTATTTAAATAATTCTTTCACGAAATTTTCTGGAACATAAATAATAAACTTGGCATTACCACAACGCCCTAATTACTTTTCCAACTTTTGTGATTGGAAAATAGATTAAAGTAGGCTGTCTCTCGGGACCTGTACCTGGGGAGAAGCGAAGAATCTAACTGCTTGTTTAATAACTGAAACGTTTATTTTATGAAAGTAGTAAAAAATCTAAAATACTATATCGAATTAATATTCAAATAAAATGCTATTGCAAATTTCCAATTGTATTTTCTTGAGACAATGATAATTGTATCGCGCATTTGTAACCAAATACATGGTTGGTTGGTTGGTGTCGTGTCCATAAGAGGTCAGATTGAACCATGTGCAGATATTACTTCCTTAGCGAGATCCACAATCTTCTCATTATAAAGATCTCCCTGGAAAGGGAATTCGCCAATGCTTTGCAAAGCCGCAAGTATTGCTGGACAGTCAAATATGTGTTCCAGTGTAAGCTCTTCATCTGGGCAGTTTCTACAGTATTTGTATGTTCTGGTGCCATCCGCATTAAACCAAATACATATTCTGTTTGATGCGCAATTTTTTTAATTGATTTTTCTCCATAGACATGACATTATCTGACTTCTAACCTCATATATCTCAAAGGAGGTTGGAGTACAAAGGAACACTTTTAAGAGGGAACCAAGCGTCTTGACGTTATTCTACGCCAAAAATATTTGCCACTTTTTCTTAATTCATATACTATAAATCAAACAAAAAATCGCCCAAAATAAATACACACTTTTTTGTTTTAATTTATATACTATATTAACAGGTGTGCTTATTTTGTTCAGAGCATCAAAAAGCATGAAATTCGCAATAATAATTTTTTTCATAGTAACTTGCAGAATAGAGCAGAATACCGCAAAAAACTGAAAAATATGTTTTGAAACACTCTTCAATATCTTCTCTCAAAACTCGTACAGTTATGATACATTGCTCAGCCCCTCTGTAGGAGAAGTTTGAAATATTTCCAAATGAAATTTCGAAAACAGAAAATCGCTGGAAAGTGAAATTATTCACCTTAATCTTGTTGACGTGTTTAAAGACCACAGAGGATTACTGGACAAAAATAACGAAGTTTAGAAGTTTAAATAGCGAAAGCCCATTCGATACTCAATTACTTTAGAAAGTACCGTAATTAGCTGAATTACTTCCCCTGCATTACTTCTTCTGCATTTTAATAGCGAAATAGATCGCACTTTTAGTCAAATGAACATCTTTAAGCAGAAACTTCTTCATAACAATGAAATTAGATGTGATTAACGCCGCCTAGAGTGGACTTGAAAAACAAAATTATGTAAAGAAGTTCCAAAGTGATTTTGGATTGAAAATTTGGGAAGTTAAGTGTACACCTATTCCAAAGAAAGTAATTATACTCGTAGTGTGGACCCCTGCTTAACCACTTTAGATGATATATAATAAATTATAATACAAATATATGATTTAACTCTCATAGGTATATATTTTATTATTTCGTGATTTCCATTGCAATATCTTATTCTCATGTTAAATAATACAATTACAATCCAATAACAAATTCAATAAACTCTAATTCAATAATCACTTAAATCTTATAGAATAACTGACGAATAATGAATTACGATTTGAATAACAATGGTGGTATATAAATTTCTCTCTGTAAAGAAAACTTCCATTTACAGATTTTTTTATTCAAACATCTGGGTTCACTAAGTGGATGATGTACTGATGTACTGATGTACTTTGTACTGATGGCGCCAACAATGGCTCATTTTCATATTTAAAACTCAAAATTCTGATTAATTTAGCCATGGAAGTTGTCAATCTAACCATTTTTCTCTATTAATCTGGCCAGCAGATGCGTATGAGTAGAGGCGTATTCCTAGGGCGGCAAATTTCTATTTTGAATCAAATGTCGCTGCCCTATCTTAAGAGAGTTAAAATTTTCCAAAACTATATAATAAACTTATTTCTTTAAAAATACCTAACAATGTAAATCTGGGTGGAAAAATTTTGGAAATAATGAGAAATATGTTCTTAAAATTTTTAGGATTTTCGAAGTTCTTTAGTAAAAAATTTTTAATTTTATTTCTTTTTAACCCAAATTAAAATTGCTTTTTATTATTCTCAAATAGTACATTTTCTGCTACCATACCAAATTTTAAGGTGATAAACTCAATAGATTTTTAGAAGAGCGTACCGAATGGATATATCGTTCAAAAAATTTCATAGATATATAAAATGTTAATTAGCGCTAGAAAACTAATTTATTAAGCTAATTAATTTCTTTAGCTTTAAATATGGGCTATAATGTATATGTTAACTGTGGAGAACAAATCTGAGTTATATCTATATTTTTAAGTCAAATACAACTCGTTGAATCTTTTGCAAAAATTGCTTCATTTAACCTGCCGAGATGTTCCATCTGCCCTTAATATATCCTATAGTTGTAATGCGAGAGACGTACACTCATTGAACCAATTGATAGGCTGAGAAAATTGGCGTTAACATATTATAAGATAACAAGAGTGCAAAATTATAATTAAAACATCAAACTTCGTATATAATGTACAAAATTAATACTTTGTTGAAAACAGTATAAAAAAGTTTATCAAATGTATCAACCTGTCAGTCCTAAAGGCAAAACGAGCCTTTTCGTCGTAATAGAGAGACAGATTAATCGCACCAGCAAAGGCAAGGACGGTTCTATTCACACTCGTTAGCCTTTTTCAGGTCTAGTTGTTTTCCCTCTATCTTAACGACAAAGGCTCCTTTTAGCCTCGCATACCGGTTGATACTTTTCACCAACTTTTTTATGCTATTACTAGCAGCATACCAGTTCTTCGTACGGAGTATATAATATAATGAAACTTATAATTCGCAATCATGTGCAAATTCTGTTAAAATACATAATTTATTGCTTCTAAAGAGAAGTTTAAGAATATATGTTCTCACTATGCAAAATTATCTTCACGGGCAGATCTGAAGAATAAAATATCCTGGCCTCTTTTGTAAGCAAATTTACAAAAAAAAGAAAAGAATTGAATCAATATATGCAACCCCGTACTACTTATACTGTCGCAGGTTAGAAAATATGCCAGTGTGTTAGTAAAAGATTACCCGTATTACAATATGAGTCTCAAAATTCTTTACCAAAATAAAAGAGATGACGTAATAAATTGAAAATATCAATAATCCCAGTACTCTTTACACCAGAAGGTCGTAATTGATTCCAATATATGCCGATATATATCAAAACATATGCCAATATACCTGTACTACTTATATTCGCGTAGATTAGAAGATATACCGGTGTATTTGTAGAAGATTATTCGTACAACGTACAATATAGGAGTTTAAACAATTTTTGTCATAATAAAACAATTGCATAATAACTTGAAAATATCAATAATCCCTGAATCAATAATTCCCGAAAATATCAATAATAATAACGTTTAAACCTGAAGACCGTAATCGATATTTTCCAGTCAAAAATTCTATAAGAAAAATCAAATCGTTCTTTTCTAAAATATATTTGTATATTCATTTATTTATTATTCAAATCGAAAAAATAATAATTAAAATTAACAGACAGATTTAATTTAATTGCGTTTCTGAGCAACATGATATAAAATAGAATCTTCCTCATAAACTGCGAAATTAAATAGCCATTTTGATTTCTTTATACTTTTCATTGTACAGTAAAAGCTTGTGAAAAATAAACCATGGAGATAGATTTCCCATTTAAATCATGTTTCAAACAATTCATGTTTTCAGAAAGTGACTAATTAGCGCAAAAAATCTCCCATCAAACTCAGAGATAAAGTTTTAATTCACTTTCAAACGATTTTCAAACTTTTCGTTTGGATAAACCACGGAGTTAGAGAGTAGAACTCCTAGGAAAAAGTTTCGTTTTTCATTATTATCTCGACAACCCCTGTTCTTAGATACTCGAAACTTTTGCTAAATGTATGGGGTGCTATTTCCAGACTATCCACAAAATTTCATCAAATTCGGTTCAGCTGTTCTCCCGCGATGATGAGACAAACGAAAATTTCGTTTTTTACTAATATCTCAAGAACCACTGACTGTAGAAACTCCAAATATGGACTAAATTTTAAGTGGGACTATTTCCAGGCTACCTACAAAATTTCATCAAATTCGGTTCAGCTGTTCTCCCGTGATGACGGGACAAACAGACAGACAGATTTTCGATTTTATTTATATAGATTGAAGGAGTATTTATTTTGTAGATAAAATAACAAAACCAGTTTAGTAAAAAATTTCATATTTTTATATAATGTATAGTAGAAAAACTATCTAAAAACCTCATTCATAACAGAACTAGAAACTTTAAATTACATTAATCTCATGAGTAAATCTGCTTACTTTACATAATATTAATGATGCACAAAACGAAATACATAAAACGAATAAAAATAAGTTATAGATATAAATCACGTACTCCATCACCTATTAAGCAAACCATACCAGTCCGTATAGAAATAAAAATCAAATTTTGAGTTTCGAAAATTTTAAAAAGAACGCAGAAAAGGACGCAAATGAAAATGGTAGGAACGTCATTTCTTGTCAATATTTGGAACGTAAGGAAACCGTAAACATAAATTTAGGATTGTAAATTTGAAAGAGCTAATTTTTTAAATAAAGGATTTTGAGAGAAACCGCATTCCATTTTTTCGTCCGTATTTTGATTTTGAACACGTTCTATTTTAAAAAGAACGGTTATAACGCTGGTTTTATAGCTAAATCAACATTAATTAAAAAAGAATACTACAAAGTAGAATGAAAATGGTGAATGCAATAGGTGAATAAAATAATGGTTGATCTTAGATGATAAATAGATACATTGTAATTCCATTATACTTCACATTCTTCAGAGATAATGTTTGTACCCTTTATTAACGAAGTTTTAAATACATTTCAAATCCTAAAATATTCGAAATATTTTGAAAAATAGTTAAAAATTACCTTACCTTAACTTGAAAAACGATTGTAATGAAATAGGAAAGGAAGAATAAAACATTTTTCATAATTCCAATTTACAATTTTTATTTTGACATTGTCGAGGAGTCAAAATCGTCTGTTCTTATAAATAAAAAGCATTAAATAAATAAAGTTTTTAACATCGGGTAAAATGTTTAAAAAGGAACTGAAAAAAATAAATAAATTTTATAAAATTGATACATATATATTTAAAAAATTGTGGTCTTAAATAATTTAATATTTAAATCAGCCATTAAAAGTTTCAGCATCATTTGATGGAGAAATTATTGTAAGTAAAATTTCATTTCCAAACTATTGGCATTTTTAATGTATTATAATCTTTATGGCTTATAGAGTTATATTTTGTATGAAAATCTCAAATAGTTTTTAAAAATGCCACTGCTGAATTTGTAAATTGTAATTCTATTATAATTTTCCATCCTGAAGAGATAAGTATATAACCATATAAACAAACTGATTTTAGTCCCTTTCGCTTCTAACATTATTCTAAATATTTAAGAAAATATTTGTAGATTAAATTGTCGAAAATTACTTAAAAAAAGATGAAATGGACTAAAAAAAGGAAGAAGCTGACATTTTTCAAATTCCAACTCTCAATTTTTGTTTGGAACTTCTAACGAATTAAAAATCGTCTGTTTAACAAAAAAAAATCTGTAGAAAAAGAATACATTTTAAATATAGCATTCTTATATGGGTTAAAGATTAAATATAGTGTAATATATATGTCGAGTTTGATTTTCAATTGTTTTAATTTTTAACGTATTTGGAATGCTTATATATATTGATGGCGATATTATTGTAAGTTTTATTTTTGTACCTTTAATGTTTTTAGTGCTTTATTAACTTTTGGGTGCATTAATTTATATTTTATCACTTAGCTTAAAAATCTGATTCAGCAGTAGGCATGGTATATACTTCATTTCGTAATCAATCATCTAATACATTATTTTTAAATATATGTGCTTTTAGTTGATTCAATTATAAAAAATATTTTTATCAAAAAATTGCAGTTAATTACAGTTTATTATTTTATGTTAAGAATAGAGACCGTTTAATTTATTTTGCTTTATTTAAATAATTATATCCAATTTCAACTTTTTGTTTTAATTCTCGAAACCTCCCTGGCGTGCTGTACACTTTTTAAATTGAATTAAACTCCAGTTTTACTAATTTTTCTTGAAATGCATTCCTTGTGTACTTTCCACTAAGCATCGCTTGATATTATCTTATGTTTCTATTTAAAGGTATTAGGAACAATTTTTTACATTGAAATTATTCAGTTTTTCAAATTCTCAAATTTGTATTTCTTTCTTTATTTCAGATATATAAGTTTTTATATGTGTCAACTTTTGCAAATAATTAAATGTGTGTCCTCTTTTCAATTAAATAAATTAGTCAGTTTGGTATTTCTGCACAGAAATATTTATATATATACATATATATATATTTTAATAAACTCAAACTTACCGATAAGTTTATTATTAAAAAGAGTTACAACTATTATATGGGTAATGAAATGGGTAATGAATGAAATATTTATATCACTTTTCTTATTTTATTGTGTCATTAAGAATAATGATACTGTAATATTGTCCAGATTGGTGTGGGATTTAAAAATTTAAAATGATCTTTGATTCACTGAAATGTGTAAATTAATACTCAAAGTCTTGCGCATGAAATTGTTTTTGTTAATACCGCGATGTATTTTAATCTATTTATTTAAACCAGCATTGGCTTTTAAATAAAAAATACCACCACATGTTAATGTGCTCAACATGATATGGATACTGTACCACGATATCTCTGTTCCAGAAATGGAGCTGACTGATTTTGCAGAAGCCAAAATAAATGTAAAAAATAAAATAATGGAAATTTTGCGAGAACCTGAATCTATTTGCGAAATGTTTGTTAGTAATGAAGTGGAAGACACTCTGGATTTCGAGTCATTGGTTGCCGAAAGTGATTTTGAGGATTCTGATTTTGAGATTATAGATGAAAATAAAGAAATGTTTGTAGGTGAGGAGGTAAAAAATGTGGTAGTCCACAGTATTCCATTTGAAACTATACCAGCAGTTGTTGAATACTGGCGTAGCAGTAAAAAAATGAAACATCGCACACTACAATCTGTTCAAAGCAGATATAGATTTGCAAAAAGTATGTCCCAAATGTATTTGTGGGAAAATCAAATCAACAAATTCGCGGTTATAAGAGATACAACTATGCGAAAAAAAAACTATGTGAAATTGAATATGTTTTTTAAAAGTTTCAGAATACAAGGGACAGGCGTATAAACGTGCATGGCTCGAATTTGAAAAGCTGGGCTTGTGATAAAGCTCTCTTGGTAAAAATACCATTCAAAGCTTCCAGTAAATGACTCCTGAATTTTCAAAAGAAATATAGAATCGTTAGCATAAAAATTACTAAATTGTCTCTCAAAAGCAGATTTATGAAGAGGATCATGTTGCAAATGCTTCACAAGCATTTTTAAATGATGTACGTATTTTTTTAAAGATTCGCAGTTGGACGTTAACCAGATGTTTAAAACTGATCAATCGGGATTTAATAAAGAAATTCATTCTGGAAGAACGCTTGATTTGTTGGGATCAAAACAGATTGAAAGTGCTACACAATCTATCCATGCTACGACCCATTCATATACTGTAATGCCAACAACCAGCAAAGATGGAATGCTGCTATCACCTTTATTTATTGTGTCGTCTGAACTTAAAGGGCAATTCGGAACCCAAGTGAGGCAGAAAATGCTTCAAGCTAACAATATTTATACTGTCGCTTCAAAATCGGGAAAAATGGGATAAAAAAAACTACGCAAATATTTATCGGAAGTGTATTTTAGAAACACACCAAATGAAACCGTACTTTTAGTGGATTCTTGGTCACCCTTCAAAAACAACTATTTGATTAATAGTGTTAGGCCACCGGGTAAAATCGTTCATGTGTTTGCCATGCCACCTAAAACCACTCATCTAATACAACCTCTTGATAGGTACGGTTTTCGGGTCTAGAAAAATTTCGTTTTAGTTATGACTGCACAAATACAAATCAATTTGTTTAATCGAGACAATATCTTTAAAGTGCAATCCATTGCACACATCCAGTTCTGTTCATCACGCTACGTTAACATATGGAAATATTCATGGCATGCATACTCATAAGCAGAAAACCATCCTGGATATTTTGAAAATCCTGTTGAGTTCATATTTACTGCAAGCAACGTACTTTATTGTGGGAAATAAAACTGTGCATCCGAAATATTCACTCGGTGTCGCTGGTGTAAAATATGCTTCTGTTTTATGGATATCGTCAATGAGCCTCATATTTGTAACACTTTCAATTTATAAAGAAATTAGCTCTTTCATTCGACCTCAATCATTTGTAATCAATTATATCTTTTATAAACTGCATACCATAGTACTAATACATGTAAATCTGCATTTTCTGTTTTTCGAGTGATAGTTTTTAAGAAGCTATTTTTCAAGTATTAACGCCTCTAAATACAGCATAAAATGCGTTTTGATAGTATAAACACATTACATGTGTTCGTCAATTTACAAGAATGCAAAGTCGCCAATTGATCCTAACTGTACGGCTGTACGGTTTTGGCAAACCAGACCCAATTTTCAACATTATTCTATACCTCTCCTAATGCAATTCAACAGCTAATTTTCAGAGTATGGATTTTTTATAACTTCTTCTAACACCTGTCAAATTTTCGTCGAATTCTATGAGTTTAACTTGAGAACGTTTCCTTGTAAGCCATAATTTGAGCGCAAAAGTTTTTAGGTGTAGAAATAAATTCCTACTCCTTGTATGGTCATACTTGTCCAGCAGTAATAAGATGACATGGCCTGCTGAGTGCCTGGTCAAGTTATTTGAAAGAATACTTGGAGAGCCAATAGAAAATCCAGGTGTACATTAAAGTAAGTAAATACTAAGATGCATGATTACGGGTCGCCTATGATATCAAGATTACTTATCTCCACATCGGAAATAGAAATGCCATAAAAATAGATTGACATAGAAAAAAGCAAAATTATGCACTCCGCTAACATTGATTGCGAGAGAAAAGTCCACTGAATAAATGAAGAAAGTTGCATAAGCTCGTCAAGGGAAGGTAAACCAAACCAAGCTAGTGATAAGCTAAAAAGAAGTCAGGAATCCCCAGAAGAAATCAAGAAAATTAGGAAACGAAGGGAATCAAATAGCCAATCAGGAAGCCCCGCCACCACAAATGGTATCAGATCGGGATGGGGTCAGTACCTTTGAACAGAAAATCTGTTGAATAGCACTAGCGACCACCAATCTCTTATCCCATGCGCCAATAGCATAAGAGAGTTATCCTTTGACAACCCTCACAAACTTAGAGAATTTAGAGAGGTTGATATCGGAAACAAATCTCTAAAAAGCTTGAAGGCCTAGACAAAGTCTGAGGGGCTAGACCCAGAATCGGGAGGAGGGTTCGGTGTGAACCAGGGTTTCTCTACGATTACCTCTGAAAGCTTCCTCAAAGAAAGTACCTTCAGAGAATGGGTTGTAGGGAAAAGTTCTCCTCTGGGCGTGGGGGAGCAGTGCTGGTTTTATTCAAGTTAGATTAGGATTTACGAGTTCGGATTTTAGAATTGAATGGACAGAGTCGGAAGTTCGCCGGGTGTAACGCCAAGTAATTTCAGCATACCGCGTGAGAATCCTTTGGCAGCTTGCAATCTCTTGTAAGGTGCTTCTCTGCGCATTTCAAGCATCTAATTGGGAATAAACAACAATCGAAAAAAGCCCGTGGGAAGTCATCGAAGGCAGAATTTAAGTCCGCTAGATTTAAAAGGGAAAATTTTGATTTGCATGTTAAACATACTCCTAAGCTCAAAAGTGTCGGGAGGGGTATTAGAAGGGGGATGAATAATCAAAATGAGCATAAGGAGACCTTTGGTATTCGGATTCTATAATTGGGAAATTCTAAATGATTTTTACCCGAGAGTACTCAATTCACTCAGAATATTATTCATTTTAGTTTGAGCAGGTTATCCTCAAAGTAAAGCATTTGATCATATCGATCAGGGGTTATTAACCCGTAAACTAATTACTAGCGATTTCACTTGTACTGGTATATTACAAATATTCTGTAAAGTACTTTGGCATTAACTCTAGACTACACAGTAATTCCTCTGCTGTTCCTCAGGGTTCAAATTTGGGCCCACTCCTTTTTATCAATTTTTATTAATGAAATACCCCGGATTTTTAAAACTACCAAATGTCTTAAGTTTGCCGATGATCTGACACTTTATGTTAAAATCAACTCATTAACTGATTGTGAATTGATACGGAATGATCTACATGAACTGTATAACGGGTCTGTTTTAAATAGACCAGTTATATTACTGTATAACTGGTCTGTTTTAAATAGACCAGTTAATTATTCCACAATACTACTGTTAAACACAATTACATTAAAAGCCATTCTATTATAAATTTGTTGATCTCCAAAATACCTATTGTACTGATATTCATATTTTTAATTTGACTCCTGTCCATTTTAAAAAAGCCTGTTTTTATTTAAATGTTTCTGAGTGCTATGTTATGAGCAATGCCAGAATAACACTATTAAAATAGCCTACCAAAGATTTGACTTGACCTTGAGACGATCTTGTGTTTTTACTAGGACTGATACTATTATTATTTGTCTTTATAATATCCTTGTAAAACCAATTTTGGAGTATTGTGCAATGATCTGGAACCCTGTATACAGTCTGCACTCTCAAAGAATAGAAGTTGTGCAAAATAAACTTTTACATATTATGAATTACAAAATGTCTGGCTATTATCCTTATGATATGCACACTAGTGAACTCAGAAAAAAATTTAATTTAATGTCTCTTAAAAAGAGAAGAAAATGGTCCTGCCTCTTGTTTTACTATAAAATTTTAAATAATACTATTAATTGTCCCATTTTACTTTCTTGTCTGGAATTCCATATACCTGTTTAATAATACTAGAAAAAAACATTATTCCACAATACTACTGTTAAACACAATTACATTAAAAGCTATTCTATTATAAATTTGTTGATCTCCAAAATACCTATTATACTGATATTCATATTTTGAATTTGACTCCTGCCCATTTTAAAAAAGCCTGTTTTTATGCGCTTGACATGTATACTACTTTGTATTCTTGTATTTTATGGTCTGTTCTTTTTATGTTTGTGTGGTTACTGTAACTGAATTTCATCTGTAGTTACCACGTGAATTGAATAAACAAATAAATAAATAAATTAGGATTCTCCGGGATCATATAGTTATAAACTTTCGGATGCTGAAACTCAGATTTTCTAATCTTAAAGATCCCTTAGACATTTCTAATAGTTGAGACATTTACAGTATTTCTTGCCAGTATAGTCTTTCTTATATTGATCAAACTAAACTGCTTTAAAATTTCATATTAAGGAACATGAAAATTATGTCAAAATGCAGGAATTTAATAACTCTTCAATTGCTCAACTTGCTATCAACTTGACTACCGTTTTAAGTTTTCTTCAGCAAGGATCATACAAAAATGGGCATCCATCTATGATCTTGACTTTTTTTAAGCTTTCCATATGCAGAAAAAGTGTAGTAATTTAGTTAATGTCCAGTACTCCATTTCTGTCCGGGGTCTGGTGGAGTCCCCCTGCTAATTTTTTCCACTTTCTTCATTTTTTTCCTTTAGGGCTCTAATGAGTCGTTTTAATCTATTTTTCGACTTGCTTGGCCTCATTTATTCTTGTTTGGACTAGACTCGTCTTGACGGGATATTCCTGTTATGTTTTGGCGCACACCAATCTTGTGTGCTAATTCAGGTTTCGATTTGGCTGGACTGTTCTTCATTCTGCTTTCTGATTGGCTCACTCAGGTGAACAGGTGAGATCTTAATCCAGATCTTGGGTATATAACCCCTCTGTTTTTGCCATTTGCGCCCATTTTGTCTTTTTGACCCCGGGTTTGTCTTCTCGTTTATGATTGGCTAAACTGTTCTTCATGCTGCTTTCTTATTGGCTCCCTCTTAATCAAGTCTTTGGTATATAACCCCTTCTATTTCCACCCGTTCATCTTTCAGATTTCTTTTCATCCTTAATAGGAGAGATATGAGAAAATAATAACGTCTACTACCCCCCCCCCTCAATGCTGAAGAAAACATTAAAGATTTATTTCTCACATTAGATCTGTTTTGTCTTCAGAAAAAAATTTTACTCAAATTAATAACTAGCATGTTCAAATTAAGTCAAATTAGTAAAAAAAATCATGCTACTAATGACTTTTTTTTTCAGTAATTCTCTCTTTTTTAAGGAGAATATCAAATGAAAATAATTAATTCAGAGTGCGGTGAACTAAAAATGTTTTTTAAAGATTTCTTCCAATATCAAGGCAAGAAATCGTCCATAAGCGATTTTCAGAATCAGATTTGTTTTATCAACATCTTTTCAAGTCGTATTTTTTCCCGAAATAACTGTTTTGACTTTTTTACAGCCTGGATGTTTTGACGTAGTAAGTTCTATTTTAATTGTAGAAAAAAAGACTATTATCCCAGTAACTTAACGGACGTCGACTGGCCAGACGGATATATCCAGAAATAAATACATAAATCTTAAAACATGCGGAAATAGAAATTGGTAACTAAGGGATTTCAATAAGAAGCTTCCTTAACATTCAGATAGGGAAAATAAAATATAAAATGTCTTCCATAACATCGCGACAATAATTACTGCTTTATTTAAGCAATTTTTAAAGAATAATGTGTGTGGAAAATTGTCCTAGTTGTTTAGAAAGATGTAATCATTTTTCTCAAAATCCCTTTAAAAAAATATTGCCTGTGTGGAAGTAAAGATAGAAGTTAAAACTCCATGTTGGGAAAACGCCAATTTTTACAGGCCATATCGCAATAAAGGCAGCTTCATGTATCCCGAATCGTACCAAAATCTAATCAGCTCCACGGTCACCCACAAATGACATATCTACCAAGTTTTATGAAATTAATTTTGTTAGTTGAGAGTTATGGTGGATATATACAATTTTTGCGGGCCATTTCGTAAAAAAAATGCAAGTTCTTATTTTTCGAATCGTATCAAAATCTAATCAGCACAAGGGTGACATACAAGTGACTTATCTACCAAATTTTGTATAATTTGATCAAATAGTTTTTCAGTTAGGGTGGATAAAGGCAACTTTTGCTGGCCATTTTGCAAAAAAAAGCGAGTTGTTTTATTTCGAACCGTATCAAAAACTAATCAGCACCAGAGTATCCCACAAGTAACTTATTTACTGAATTTTGCGAAATTTGGTCAAATAGTATTTTACCTGGATACATGAGATTTTTGTGGGCCATTTCTAAATAAAAGACGGGTTCTTTTATCCCGAATTGTACCAAAACTGATCAGCACCAGGGTCACACAGAAGTGACTATCTACCAAATTTTATGAAATTTGGTCCGTTAGTTTTTGAGTTAGAATGAATACATACATTACACAGACAGACAGACACGTGCACAGACATCACGCTAAAAATAGTTTTTTCATATTCTAGAAGTCTCAAAACGTGTAGATCCGTCGAAAACACTAGTTGCGATTTTCGACACGATTCCAATACTTTCCCTATGCATTACCATGTATTGCAAAGAAAGTAAAAATCTGATGTGGGCAGCACATGATTCTCCCTGCAGACTTATATCCACGTTCTCTTTATTTTAATTAAATTGAATTCACTTTTAATTCAATTTTCGTTCTCATATGGTAACTGGACTTATTTTTAAAGGTAGAGAACATACGAAAAAACTAAAATATCACGAGAACGGCTAGTCTTAGTGTAATGAGGTTGGTCTTATTCCTTTCTTCGTTAAAAATTACGTATAAAACAAGCATTTAATGGGTATATTTGAGCATACGTTGTTTTTATTTTAGATTTTGACCATTTTGGCGGACCATTTCGCAAAAAAAGGCGGGTTCTTTTATTCCGAATTGTACTAAAAGCTAATCAGCACCAGGGTCACACCCAAATACCTTGCTCACCAAAGTTTATGAAATTCGGTCCATTAGTTTTTGAGTTAGAGGGGATACATACATTGCACAGACAGACAGACAGACACACAGACACAAGTCGTCACACTAAAAATAGTTTGTTCGTATTCTAGAGGTCTGGAAACGTGTAGATCCGTCGAAAATTCGAGTTGCGATTTTCGGCATGATTCCAATACTTTCCCTATACATTACCATGTATTGCAGGGAGAGTAAAAGGATGTTTCAGTTCGCTCCCAAAGAAAACTATATTACTTTCCCTACCATACATGGTAATGTATAGGAAAAGTATTGGAATCGTGCCGAAAATCGCAACTCGAGATTTCGACGGATCTACACGTTTCGAGACCTTTAGAATACGAAAATCGTGATCGTGACGTTTGCGTGTGTGTCGGTCTGTCTATCTGTCTTTGCAATGAATGTATCCACTCTAACTCAAAAACTAAATAGACCGAATTTCATATAATTTAGTAGGAAAGTCACTTGGGTGTGACCAAAGAGCTAGAATCACTAGAGGTAGCCTTTCCATTCTTTAACCAACTTAAAAGCATGGCCAGTATGTCCCCTTTCGGTTCTACAAATGCGCGCCAGATTTAGCACGGTCGCGCTAGAACGACGCATTATAGTAGTTCCAGAAAATTGTAAAAGTGTGCCATTGTGGCAGTTTGTTCATTGTTATGCACAACTTTCTTTTTTAAGAATCTTAATCTACGTATTTTTAAATCTCTAAAATGTACAGGTTCAAAATGCAAGGATTCAGATTCTGCAACACTTTCTCTTCTTACACATTTATTTTCAAAATTTGTTACTACTGTCTTTGCTTTCTTTTTCAAATTGTCATTGCAAATTATTTTTAATTAATATTTCAGTTTTTTTTAATCCTAAAACATAAATTATATCTATAGATAACATTTTTTAACAAGATATAGGTAATATTTGAGCAAATTGTTACAGTAAACAGACTTCTATTAATTGCTAAACATTTTCTATTTTAAAAGTATATTACAGTATAGTATCCCAACTCTTGTGCAGTACATATATTAGTACTCGTGCCATCAAAAGTCCAAGAAATGACATCAACCCCTGCCTCATGTACTAGATGTTATGAAGTTATTTTAGTTTTACAATACTTCTACATTTAAAAAATGTAAGAAGTCATAGTATACCACTAATACTGATCTATTCTATGTAATGAGAAGCAGTACTGCACCTTTAACTATAAAAAGTTTAGGGTATTCCTTTTAGTTATTTTGCATAATTCATCCACACATGAAATTTCATGACGCTGCATACATGTTGCATTCATGACGCTGCATACAAATACATATTCATATTACACACTAACAGAGTCAACGCACACACACGTACTTATACGCACACACACAAGTACATATATTTATACGCACACACATAGACAAACACATATACATATATGCACACACATAGCCAAACACACATACATATACGCACACACAGGCAAACATACGCTCACACACACAAACACATACATATATACGCACATTACATATATCTTGCGGAGAATATTTGAACTTTGTTCATGAGGTCTTAAAACATACTTTTCCAACCCCTTATTTTTCTTTTTTTCTTGCCGATTCCCACCAAATAAAACATTAAAATAACTCGATATGAATTACTCAATAATTACCTTAACAGCAATGCGCTATGGCTAAACTACGAATTTAAAACAATTGTATACATATAGTAACGTCAAAATGCGAGGAAAGTCGTTAGAACAACAACATTCCGCATACTACTTCTTTCATAATAAGCAGTACACTGTGCGAAATGCCTTTATTTACTTATGCCTTTAGTTATCAATTACAAGTAATACCATTATTTCAACTGTGAGTCCAGAAATAGATCTCACATTTGATGAGACAGGTTTATATATGTGAGACCAGAAATAGGTCTCACATTTGATGAGACAGGTTTATATGTGTAATTTATTCTGGCCATGATGACAAACAATACTGTAAGTCTGGATGACGCAACAACCCGTGTACCTAGAGGTACTTTTACAACCCGTGTACCTAGAGATCACAAAATCATAAATTTAGGAGAACTATGACAGAGGGAGCCGAGCTGGCCCTTACGAGGATGTGAACCACGCCATTGGATAAAGATTATCCAATGGAAAAGAAAGTACTTGTTACGTCACATTCAATGCTTCAAATGAAAGCAAGGGGGGAAATGACGCCCCCGAGAAAGAGGGAACCACAACCTGTGACCCGAGAATCAGATAGACATATTAACATGACTTGGAACAGATAACTTGTACAATATGACTTAAAAAGATAACTAGGATCATGACTTAAGAAGGACACTGATCAACAACTAGAGCAGTGATGATATAATACGACTTAAGATGGAGACATGACAGTATGACTTGTGCAGATAATAAGAGAATGCGATAAGTGCGGGTGTGCGTGGCATGAGTAAAAGTTATCGTCGATATCACGAGTCGGTGAAAGAATACTGCGAGTTATTTCGGTGATATGATTGGCAACTTACGTACCGGTGACAAAACCCAAGACAGACTTGAAAGTATGTGCCCATTGAAAAATCAGTTCGTTTATATATATTTTAGGCGAGTTTAATGGTCTCACAATGTTCCCTCTGACTTAATAATATGATAAAGTGTTCTAATTGAATAGTTAAAGATTTATGGTGTTAATAAATGTTATTGTTAATGTTAAATTGGTGTAATCCTTTTGGTAACGTAATAATTAATATTCCTTTACAGGACTCACGCAAAGTAAATAATTGGAGGGTTTATAGCGGCACAATAAAGCAATGTACGATTTAGTTAATAAATCCACTATGATGAATTTAAGGCCATGTTAAGAGATAAAGATATTTTATGTTAATGATAATTAAACAAGGTTCAAATTTCAGTTCTTTATTTTTTATTTGGTTGCCACATTTGGTTTCCGTGACGCTTTTGTGTGAGTTCAAAATTTAAAATGAAAATTTTAATAAATAATACTAAATTAATAAAAATAATTTTAATAAATTTATGGATAAATTTAATGGAGGAACATGCGATGACCAGATTTTAGCATTGTTTAAATTAAATATACACAGTGACTATGGTAATGAGTGAATATGAATATATTTGAAATAATTGAAAATAATGTTTGAAAAGTTGAATAATGTTAGGAATATTTAATTTGCATGTTGAAGTGTTTTATGTGCAGTATTTTAAAGTGTATTTTATACTGTTAATTTTAAGTGGAATCTTGGAAGGAATAAATTTTGTTTAAATGTCTTTGAGAAGCAATAGAAATTCTAGACGACAAAAGTCTCCGGATATATCACAAATAGGGGTTAATGAAAATCCGAGAAGAAAAATGGATAATTTTGGGTTGATTAATTTATTGCCAGTGTTTAATGGAAGGAAAGACGAAGATGTCAAATTTTTTATCGCGCAATTCGAAAATGTTGCAAAAATGGCTGAATGGTTAGAGGAAAATAAGGTGGTCATTTTAAAAACTAAGTTAAAAGGTAAAGCGCTTGAATTTTTATCAAAAAAAAGGAACTGCAGAGAGCAATTTAAATGGGAGAGATAAAAGAAATATTATTGAAACAATTTAGAACGTCCTTAAAATGCTGCAAAAGCAGACAATTTTAAATGAAATAAAACGATGCCCGGAATGAAAGTATCTGAGTTAGAGTTACAAATTGCAAATTCGATAAATGAATTTTTAGGGAATTACGCAAATAATGAAATGTGTGAAATAAAGAACAATTTAATGTTGACAAAATTTATAGAGTCTGTTAGACAAGATCTTACTTTTGAAATTAAAAAACTAAATATTCAGAATTTTGAAAAGGCAGTAGAATACGCAGAGCATTTGGACCAAATTTTTGAAGATTGCAACAGTACAGAAGTTAATGCAATTTATCGTAATGAAAATATGGGCAGAAATTTTAATGATAGACAAATGGAAAGGCATTTACAAAAATTCAAAATTTGAACCTCGGCAAATAAAACATGAAAAGTATGAAAATTCAGAAATTGAAATTAAATATTGTACAGGGTGCGGAATGCACAACCATGTGTGGGAAGAATGTGAGCACAACCCTTGTAGCCAAAATAGAAATAAAATATCCCAAGAGAATAAATATTGCATAGGATGCGGAAAAAGAGGGCACTTGTTTGCTACCTGTTAGAACAACCGAAACGCACAAAATAATTATGAAGTAAATAAATATGGGAATCAAAGAAGTGAAATTAGAAATGGACAAAGTAATAAATTTAGAAATAAAAATAATAACGGATTTAAAAAAACGCAAAATAGCGGAAACAGAGAAAGAAATACCGAAAGAAATGATAGTCGGTAAAATACCCAAACGTTTGTGAAACAAAGATTTCCGTCGCAAGAAAGAAATCGTAGCAGCAGTCAAAATCGCGGTCATTTAAACTGACGGAGGGGCTTTGGCCGATCGAAAATTTAAAAAATAGGCCAAAGTCCCAATCGAGAGAAGAAAAAGCGCAAACGCGAATTAAGATATCGAGTTACAAAAATTATGAAGATTCCAATAAAATGCAAGACGATAAAAGGGAGATTCGCACACGAAGCTCAGGCCCCAAGATTAAAGCAAAGCAGTATAATGAATATGAAAGTAAAAATCTGATGTGGGCAGCACATGACTTTCCCTGCAGACTTATATATATATTCTCTTATTTTAATTAAATTTCATTCACTATTAATTCAATTTTCGTTCTCATTTGGTAACTGGACTCATTTTCAAAGGTCGCATAGAAAAAAAACAAAAAAAACAAAAATATCAAAAATATCTCGAGAACGGCTAGTCCTAGTGTAATGGGGTTGGTCTTATTCTTTTCTTCGTTAAAAATTACGTATAAAACAAACATTTAATGGATATATTTCAGCATACGTAGTTTTTTATTTTAGATTTTGTCAATTTTTGCGGGCCATTTTGCAAAAAAAGGCAGGTTATTTTTTTCCAAACTGTACCAAAATCTAATCAGCATCAGGGTGACCCACAAGAGACTTATCTACCAAATTTTGTGAAATTCGGTCCATTAGATTTTTAGCTAGAGTGGATACAAGCTTTTGCGGGCCATTTCGCAAAAAAAGGCGGGTTCTTTTATTCCGAATCGCACCCAAAACTAATCAGTACCAGATTCGCCCACAAGTGACTTACATACCAAATTTTATGACATTCGGTCAATTACTTTTTTAGTTACAGTGGATACAACATCTGCACAGACAGACAGACAGACACACAGACACACAGACAGACACACAGACACACACACAGACGTCACGCTAAAAATAGTTTTTTCGTATTCTAGAGGTCTCGAAACGTGTAGATCCGTCGAAAACTCGAGTTACGATTTTCGGCATGATTCCAATACTTTCCCTATACATTACCATGTAATGCAGGGAAAGTAAAAATGACAATAAATAAATAGTGTGGAAAGCACGCAAAAATTTATCCATATACCATGGCCGAAATTGCAAATCTTTGATGTCACGGCTGTGAAAGAATCCCGGGTGGGTGAAATTCTATGCGAAGTTTGTTCAAAAACTGAAATATGAGGCAAATATTAATAAAAAAAAGAAAATTGAGGAAAATACATGTGCAGAAAATGATAGAAGTAAAACCATGGCAGATAATGAAATTGCAGGAGTTAAAGAAATCATTAAAAATAAAAATGATGCGTGCAATACAAAAATAAATTTAAATGATGAGTACAAAAATGAAATTAACTCAAAATTGACTCAGATCGATAATTAAAAGTGTGATAAAATTAAGGAAACTAGTTGTAAAGTTTCGCAAATTGATACACAAAATTTTGAAGATGACTATACTTGTTCAAATGATAAAAATAATAAAAATGTTGATACAGAAAATGATTTTAAGATTGTGACTAGTGCGAAAAAGCCAATTGTCACACAAAATGAAGTAAAAGGCATATTTTAATTTAATGAAAATATTAAAAATGGTTATTATGACAGGCAAAAAATCGCACAGGTCGATAAAGCCTATTTTCCTAAAAATGAAAAGGTTAATGATTTTTCTGAAAAAAAATGTGTTAGTGAATAGTCAAATCTTGACGTCCAGGTCTATGTCACGCTCGCACGCAGGATTGCTTTGCAGCCAGGTCAGTTGATTGCAGAACAATTCGATTTAGATCAGGAGATTCAGGGTAAAGAAGTGATCTTTATCCCCACAAAACACGCAAAAGTACTTTTTTTATTTGGTACAATTCGAACTGTAATAAAAAATAACAAAATTGATATTGTGATAAGTAATCAAAAGAAAGTCAAATTTACGTTAAATAAAAATCTGAGAGTAGAAGTGATTAAAAATTTCAAAACAATTACTAATGAAGAAATGCAAATCGGAGATACCGTATTTTTGAAAGAGAAAAATAAACCCAATATGCTACTAGATAGATTTCAGGGACCCTTTCGAGTAATAAAACTTGGAAAAAAATATATTGACCATTAGAAATAAATATAGCATGAAAGATGAACCAATTGAAATTCACGCTACCCAATGTTATATCAAACAAAATGTACAAAGTGCGGAAGGATTGATGAAAAAATATGATATAAACAGTGAAATAAATGAGATTCGCGCAAAAAAATGTCATATCGCACAAAAGGTACAAAAGGAAAATAAATATAACGGTAACGGTGAAATAATTGAGATTCAATCAAAAAAATATTATACTCTACAAAGTGTACAAATTGAAAATGTTCAAAATGCAAATGAAAATTATCCGCATAGAAGCGAAAATACGGATGTCAAAAATATGCAAAATCAAAAAGTTGATAAAAATTT
Organism: Amaurobius ferox; assembly: GCA_951213105.1. Classification (NCBI taxonomy): domain Eukaryota; kingdom Metazoa; phylum Arthropoda; class Arachnida; order Araneae; family Amaurobiidae; genus Amaurobius; species Amaurobius ferox. Next base: position 78,393,949 of record OX578134.1, on the reverse strand, counting down.
TGAAAATATTGATCATGAAAATATGCAAAATTAAAATGTTAAATTGCAAAGAGTACATAATACACATAAAAATAAAAGGTTTGAAGAAATTCAAAGTCAAAATAAAAATCAGGAAAAGGAAAATGCTCAAATTTCAAATGAGATTAAAATAATAGGTGTTTCGGATAATGAAAATGAAAATGTTAATTTTCAAAAAATACAAAATTCAAATAATGCTAATAAATGTATTCAAAATGAAAATTATAAAATAATAAGGGATAGTAATCACAATGATAATGAAGGTAATGCTATTCTAAAAGTAGATTCAGAAATAATTGAAAGTAAAAGCAAATACAAAGAATATGTTATGCAAGAGTTAAAGTTGTTAAATGAGATACAAATTCAAAACACAAATGAAAATGACATTCATGAGCAAAATGAGTGAAAGCTAGATCAAAATTTTTGCGTAAGGTCAAAAATATTTAGAAATTCTATATTTTGTGATGATTGGTACCTGAAATATTTCAAAATGAGAAAGAGATAAAAATAATAAGTCAAATTGAATTCTATGAGAAATGATCTGGCAAGGAATGGATTCTAAAAATGAAAAATGGATAATGATATGAAAAGGTTAAAAGCAATAATTAAGAAATTGTTTTAAAAGGAAAATGGTATAAATTTCAAATACATTAAAGTAGTTGTACAAAAATTGGTTTTCAAGAATTATATAATAATGATGCATAGAATATAAATGATAATGAAGTCAAAATTGTTTTACATGAGATAAGCAGTATTGAGCAGTATTAGTTACGCAAATAAATCTACAAAAATGAAAGGTAGAATCAAATATATTACCTAATTGGGTAGATGAAAGGTCTGTAGCCAAAACCTTGCAAAGACTTTGATCTAGCCAAATCCTTGCAAAGACAGTCCAGTAGCATTGAATATGTTTACAGGTGCAGGCAGGTAATGTTGAATCTTACGAAGCGGCTGGAGGCTTAAAAATTGTAAAACATAATTAAGTAAAATGAAAAAAATGGAAATGAGCTGAAAATGAGAATATTAGAGATTAGTCATTAATTGTACAAATTTTATGTCAAAAATTTAAGTAAAGGCATAAATAATCCAAAATTTTAAATCAATTTGAATTTAAAATATTAAACTATGAGCATTAAAATAGTTGTAAATCGCCCGTTGCAATGAAGCAATCTACAAGTCACCGCAAAGGAACCAACTAAATAAGATAGAGGACTATTAAATTTGAGTTTAAAAAGAAAAGAAAGAGAAAATACGTTAAAAGCAGTACAGTAAGGGGTTGCTCAAATACCACGTGTATCTGCAATAATAGAAAGTGGGTTGCACGAAAATAACATTAAAATTAAATAATGAGGAAGTATATATTTAAAAAACTGAATCGACATTTATATACACGTCGAGTGGGATAAAAAAGAGGTTACAATACTTGTCTGTAGAACACCTTTGCTAGAGCGCCTTTGAATCTTCAGTCTCCATGTTTTCCTGTCCACGTCGCACGTTGTCATCCACGACGAGCAACCAAACGTATTCAAAGTGCACAGTCATTCTTGAAAGTTTGGTTGAATGATACGTAGCTTGTAATCAGTCATTTGCAAGAAACGATTAAAGAATCGTTTTCGACGGTCTTTTATTTGACTGGTCACCTTCCAATGTTCGAAAGGGATAGTTGAACGCTTCCGGTACGAACTTCCGGTATCGAAGTAAAAAAAGAAAGATTCCTCTAATGATTTTTTTTGCAAGTCAATCGATCAATTAAACTGTCATCAAGTGCAAGGAGTGTTTGGTGTGTTTAAATGCAATGTTACGAAAAAACATTTAAAGGGATGTTGTCAAATGAGTTGTCAACCCCATATGCAATGTTAAAGTTACTTAAAGATTCTAAAGTATAAAGCATATTTTCAGTGGTTGAATTTAAAAAAAAATGTCTGATGGTATGAATAATTATGTACCAATGTTTAAAGGTTAAGCATATATATTGTACTATATTTAGGAAGCTATCAGTAATGATGAAAAATGTTAGATTAAGCAGGAAAATAATTGTGTAAAAAAATATACTGTGAAATTTGTACAAAAAAATGTGTAATTGTGTTAAAAGTATCAAGAGTTAGATGACTAGGCATGTTACATTTCAAAGTGATTGTGCATATATTTTTAAAATCTTTTTGAATAATCAAAATTTAAATGTGCTTCACTTGAAAGCTTGACCTGATACATTTGATGAGTACATAACTTTGATATTTAGTGTATGACTAGCAGCATACCCGTTCTTCGTACGGAATATATAATATAAAGAAACTTATAATTCGCAATCATGTGCAAATTTCGTTAAAATATTAAATTTATTGCTCCAAAAGAGAAGTTTAAGAATATCTGTTCTCACTATGCAAAATTATATTCACGGGCAGATCTGAAGAATAAAACATCCTGGCCCCTTTTGTAAGCAAATTTACAAAAAAAAAGTAATTGAATCAATATATGTAACCTCGTACTACTTATATTGTCGCAGATTAGAAAATATGCCGGTGTGTTAGTAGAATATTACCCGTATTACAATATGAGTCTCAAAAATATTTACCAAAATAAAAGAGATGACGTAATAAATTGAAAATATCACTAATCCCCGTAATCTTTATACCAGAAGGTCGTAATTGATTCCAATATATGCCAATATATATCAAAATATATGCCAATATACCTGTACTACTTATATTCTCGTAGATTAGAAGATATATCCATGCATTTGTAGATTACTCGTACAATGTACTATATATGAGTTTCATCAAATTTCGTCATAAATAAACAATGGCATAATAACTTGAAAATATCAATAATCCCTGAATCAACAGTCCCCGAAAATATCAATGATAATAATGTTTAAACCTGAAGACCGTAATTGATATTATCCAGTCAAAAATGCAATGCCAATGAAATTTATCTTATATACATATCTTTATTATTCAAATCGGAAAAGATTTAATAAAAATCGTATAGCACATAACGCATTGGATCCGTTGCTAAGCGACATAATATCATTTGCTTAAAATAAATTGATGGAAATCATATCGTCTGAATAATGCTATCTCCATGGAAGGTTTGGCGACATTTTGTCAATTTAGCGATAACTTAAAGAATCGCCAAATGTATCGCCAAGTGGGACTGTAGAACTCATAATCCCATTTTGCGACAAATATGACGGAACATCATCACAATACTATCCCCTAACAAAACATAATTAATTTCATTTATTAAGCGCAATTTTATCAATTCCATGATATTTTTATGGATTTACAAATATTTTTATCAATTTGGTGATATTAAAAAAATTCGTTAAATGTGTTACTAAGTAGGATGGATGAACTGACCGACAAATGCTACCGAAACATCATTTCAATACTCTATTCTAAAAAAACAAATCAATTATTTGCGTCATTTTTATAAATTTGGAAACATTTCCGCTAATTTGGTAAGGTTTAAGAAAAGTTACCAAGTTATTAAGAGATATTCCGCTAAACTCGTAGCTCTAAATTTGCAGATCTCAAGAATAAAATATCCTGTTCCCGTTTGTATATACTAAATGAAAATACTAAAATTGTATTATAAGATACAGCCGTTCTACTTTTTTTCTGCTTCAACAATCGGCTAAATGACAATTTATTGGATAAACACAATGTATGAGTTTATTAGTTAAACACAATACATGAGCTGGAAACCTCTTTGCTAAAATAAATGAAAGTGATGTACGCAGTCCGCAATTTACATAATTAAAAGAACAACCAAACCTTTCATTTAAAAGATATATTTTTACATCCATTTATTTATTATTCAAATAGAAAACATAATAATAAATATTAACAACACATTTAATTTCATTCCGTTGCCGAGCAACATGATATAAGATAGAATCTTCCTCATAAAATGCGAAATTAAATAGCCATTTTGATTTCTTTATACTTTTCATCGTTGAGTAATAGCTTGTGAAAGATAACCATGGAGGTAGATTTTTCCATTTAAATTCATGTTTCAAACAATTCGTGTTTTCCGATAGTGACTATTTAATGCAAAAATCCTGCACCAAACTCGGAAATAAAGTTTTATTTCCTTTCGACGTTTTAAACAAACGATTTTGATCCTTTCCGTTTGAATAAACCACGGAGTTGGAGAGTATAAGTCATAATAAAAAGTTCGGTTTTTCATTAATATCTCGACAACCGCTGGTCTTAGAAACTCGAAACTTGGGCTAAATTTATGGGGGGCTATTTCAAAGCTATCCACAAAATTTCATTAAATTCGGTTCAGCCGTGTTTCTGTGATGATGAGACAAACGAAAATTTCGTTTTTTACTAATATCTCGAGAACCACTGGTCGTAGAAACTCCAAACATTGACTAAATTTTAAGTGGGGCTATTTCTAGGCTACCCACCAAATTTCATCAAATTCGGTTCAGCCGTTATCCCGTGATGATGGGACAAACAGACAGACAGACAGACAGACAGACAGACAGATTTTCATTTTTATTTATATAGACTAGCAGCATACCCGTTCTTCGTACGGAGTATATAATATAAAGCAACTTGAAATTCATAATCATGCCCAAATTCTTATAGTATACTAAATGACATGTTTAATCAAAATATTCTGTTAAAATATTTAATACATTGCTCCTAAAAAGAAGTTTAAGAATCTCTGTACTCGCTATATAAAATTATCTTTATGGACATATCTGAAGAATAAAACATCCTGGATCCCTATGTAAGCAAATATAAAAAAAAATATGGAATTGAATCAATATATGCAAAATAAAAGCGTTAAAATTGTATGGGACCCGTACTAATTATATACGCGTATATTAGAAAATATAACCTCTATTAGTAGATTACATGTATAAATTGAAAATACCAATAAACCCGTAATCTTTTAATCTGAAGACAGTCATTTATTCCAATATATGTCAAAATGAAAGTGCTAAAATTATATGGGAATATATAAACGTACTACTTATAATGTCCGATTATTAGTAGAAGATTACCCGTATTGCAATATGAGTCTCAAATGCTTTTGGCAAAATACAACAGACGACGTAATAAATTGAAAATATCATTAATCCCCTTAATCTTCATACCAGAAGACTGTAATTGATTCCAATATATACGCCAATATATGTCAAAATATATGCCAATATACATGTACTACTTATATTATCGTATGTTAGAAGATATACCCGTGCATTCCTAGAAGATTACTCGTACAACGTACAATGTGCGAGTGTCAGCAATATTTGCCGCAATAAAACAATGGCGTAATAACTTAAAAATATCAATAATCACTGAATCAATAATTCCGGAATATATCAGTAATAATAATGTTTAAACCTGAAGAGTGTAATTGATATTATTCAGTCCAAATTGAAATGGCAATGAAATTTATTTTATATACATATCTTCATTATTCAAATCGGAAAGGATTTAATAAAAATCGTCTGCCGCATAAACACATTGGATTTAAATCCGTTGCTAAGCGACGTATCATTTGCTTCAAATAAATTGGTAGAAAAAATATCGTCTAAATAATTATATTTCTATGGAACTTTTGGCGACATTTTCGTCAAATTAGCGACATTTTAAAAAATCGCCAAATTTATCGCCAAGTGGGACTGTAGAACTGACAGTCCCACTTGGCGACAAATTTACGAAATATCATCACAATACTATCCCCTAACAAAACACAATTAATTTCATTTATTTAGCTCATTTTTATCAATTTCAAGATATTTTTATAGATTTGAAAATATTTTTATCAATTTAGTGACTTTTTAAAAATTCGCTAAATATATTACTAAGTAGGATGGTTGGTCTGACAGATAAATGCTAACCAAACATCATTTCAGTACTCTCTTCTAACAAAACAAAATAAATTTCATTGATATGCGTCGTTTTTATCAATTTGGCGACATTTCCGTCAAATTGGTAAAGTTTAAGAAAAGTTGTCAAATTAGCGATATCCTGCCAAATTCGTTGCTCTGAATTTGCAGATCTGAATGAAACATCCTTATCCCGTTTCAATATACTAAATGAAAACACTACAATTGTATTAGAAGATATACCCGCTCTACTCTTTTTCTGTTTCAACAATCGGCTAAATGAATTTATTGGCTAAACACAATATATGAGTTTAGTAGCTAAATACGATATAAGCTTGAAAACTCTTTGCCAAAATAAATGAAATTGATGTACGCAGTCAGCAATTAATATAATTAAAAGAAAAATCAAACCGTTCATACATAAGATATACTTTTATATCCATTTATCCATTTATTTATTATTCAAATCGAAAAAAAATAATAAAAACATTAACAAACTCATTAAATTTAATTGCGATGCCGAACAACATGATTTGTCCTCATAAAATGTTATAATTTATTAACCACTAACAGCACACCAGTTCGTCGTACGGAGTATATAATATAAAGAAACTTATAGTTCGCAATCATGTCCAAATTCTGTTAAAATATTAAATTTATTGCTCCTAAAGAGAAGTTTAAGAATGTATGTTCTCACTATGCAAAATTATCTTCAAGGGCAGATCAAAACATCCTGGCCCATTTTGTAAGCAAATTTTCAGAAGAAAAAAAAGGAATTGAATCAATATATGCAACCCAGTACTAATCATATTGTCGCAGATTAGAAAATATGCCAATGTGTTAGTAGAAGATTACCCGTATTACAATATAAGTCTCAAAAATACTTGCCAAAATAAAAGAGATGACGTAATAAATTGAAAATATCAATAATATCCGTACTCTTTATACCAGAAGGTCGTAATTGATTCCAATATATGCCAATATATATCAAAACATATGTCAATATACCTGTACTACTTATATTCTCGTAGATTAAAGGATATACACGTGTGTTTGTAGAAGATTATTCGTACAACATACAATATGTGAGTTTAAACAATTTTTGTCATAATAAAATAATTGCATAATAACTTGAAAATATCAATAATCCCTGAATCAATAATCCCCGAAAATATCAATAATAATAATTTCTAAACCTGAAGACCGTAATTGATATTATCCAGTCAAAAATGCTATAAGAAAAATCAAATCGTTCTTTTCTAAAATATATTTTTATATCCATTTATTTATTATTCAAATCCAAAAAATAATTATTAAAATTAACAGACAGATTTAATTTAATTGCGTTTCTGAGTAACATGCTATAAGATAGAATCTTATATCATGTTAAATATGTCATGTCTTATATCATAAACTGCGAAATTAAATAACCATTTTGATTTCTTTATACTTCTCATTGTTCCGTAAAATCTTGTTTTAAATAAAATATGGAGATAGATTTCCCCTTTAAATCATGTTTCAAACAGTTCATGTTTTCAGAAAGTGACTAATTAGCGCAAAAAATCTCCCATCAAACTCAGAGATTAAATTTTAATTCACTTTCAAACGATTTTCAAGCGTAAAATCTTGTTTTAAATAAAACATGGAGATAGATTTCCCCTTTAAATCATGTTTCAAACAGTTCATGTTTTCAGAAAGTGACTAATTAGCGCAAAAAATCTCCCATCAAACTCAGAGATTAAATTTTAATTCACTTTCAAACGATTTTCAAGCTTTTAGGAGTTCCGTTTTTCATTAATATCTCGACAACCCCTGGTCTTAGAAACTCGAAACTTGGGCAAAATTTATGGGGGGCTATTTCAAGGCTATCTACCAAATTTCATTAAATTCGGTTCAACCGTTTTCCCGTGACAATGAGACAAACGAAAATTTCGTTTTTTACTAATATCTCGAGAACTACTGGTCGTAAAAACTCAAAACACAGATATAATTTTAAGTGGGGCTATTTCTGGGCTACCCACAAAATTTCATCAAATTCGGTTCAGCCGTTCTCCCGTGATGATGGGACAAACAGACAGACAGACAGACAGACAGACAGACAGACAGACAGACAGACAGACAGACAGATTTTCATTTTTATTTATATAGATGTGTGCTAAAACTTTTGTGTTTACAGCGAGACTGTGTGGAACTGCAATTCTTGACGAACATTTGTTCAGTGAAAAATACCAATAAAAGAGTTGTAAGTGACTCGAACTTTGTTTTGAACTTTATTGGTTTTGGATTTTTTTTGTTTTCATTGTCCGAGGGGAGATATGCGAGACCATAAATAGATCGCACATTTGATGAGACAGGTTTATATGTGTGAGACCAGAAATAGATCTTACATTTGATGAGACAGGTTTATATGTAATTAATTGTGGCCAAGACAACAAACAATACTGTAAGTCTAGATGACGCCTGGTTTTACAACCCGTGAACCTAGTGGTCACAAAATCATAAATTTAGGAGCGCTATGACAGAGGGGGCCGAGCTGGCCCTTACGAGGATGTGAACCGTGCCATTGGATAAAGTTTATCCAATGGAAAAGAAAGTACCTGTTACGTCACATTCAATGCTTCAAATGAAACTAAGGGGGGAAATAACGCCCCCGAGAAAGAGGGAACCACAACCTGTGACCCAAGAATCAAATAGACATATTAACATGACTTGGAACAATATGACTTAAAAAGATAACTGGGATCATGACTTAAGAAGGACACTGATCAACAACTAGAGCAGTGATGATATAATACGACTTAAGATGGAGACATGACAGTATGACTTGTGCAGATAATAAGAGAATGCGATAAGTGCGGGTGTGCGTGGCATGAGTAAAAGTTATCGTCGATATCACGAGTCGGTGAAAGAATACTGCGAGTTATTTCGGTGATATGATCGGCAACTTACGTGGCGGTGACAAAACCCAAGACAGACTTAAAGGTATGTGCCCATTGCAAAATCAGGTCGTTTATATATATTTTAGGCGAGTTTAATGGTCTCACAATGTTCCCTCTGACTTAATAATATGATAAAGTGTTCTAATTGAATAGTTAAAGATTTATGTTGTTAATAAATGTTATTGTTAATGTTAAATTGGTGTAATCCTTTTGGTAACGTAATAATTAATATTCCTTTACAGGACTCACGCAAAGTAAATAATTGGAGGGTTTATAGCGACACAATAAACAATATACGATTTAGTTAATAAATCCACTATGATGAATTTAAGGCCATGTTAAGAGATAAAGATATATATGTTAATGATAAATAAATGGAGGGTTATTGCAAACACAACGCACAACGTAATGATAAATAATGTTAATCAATAATTTTAGTTCTGTATCTTTCTATTTGTGTTCCACATCAAGCATAGTTCAAACAATTATTTTCCCGCTTAAACTCAACTGTCGCACCATTTTTTACCAAAATAAATAATGATACAAAAATTTAAAACTTCTAATATTTTGTGTTTTAATCTTGAATTTATACGAAACAAATGCCAACTCCTTCAATTATTTAACATAATGTATCCATATATGAAATATCATGCCTGTACGTACATTCGTTCATAAATTATCTTACCCAACCTTTACATGCAAATACATATACAAATACGCAGTCACATAAACAACTCATTTGCATATGCGCATACACACAAGAACACATACACATATACGCACACACACAAGAGCACATACATATAAGCACACACACAAGTTAAGAATTAATTGTGTTTTAATTGTGTTAATAAAGTCTTAAAATAAACATTTCCTACTACTTATTACTTTCCTTATATACATAATGTATAAGGAAAGTATTGTGACGGGGTCAAAAATTCGAATTCGAGTTTTCGTCGGGAGAGCACGTTTCAAGCACCCCTGATCACGAATCAAACATTTTTGAAGTGATGTCTGTGTGTGTGTGTGTGTGTGTGTGTGTGTGTGTGTGAAAGTATGTGTGTGTGTGTGTGTGTCAGTGAGTCTGTGGAGACGATAACTGACGAACGAATGGACCGATTCGAACCAAATTTGGTACAAAAATCACAATCCGTAAACACTGGAAGCCTATTGTTTTTATACGTAATCGAATGTTCAGAACCCCCCTAAATTTTCGAATAAAATTTTGAAAAAATCGTCAAAAAATCAAAACCGCTAATAAAGTTATGCAAATATACATTTCTTATGTAATTTTTCATTAGAAAACGATTGGCATAAGTTTTAGAACGCTAACATGAACCGTTCTCGAGATATTGTACATTTTTCAAAAAAATTATGAAAAAGTCACATAAAAAAAAAATTCCTATTGAGAAACATGTTCACTTTTCATGTGTAATACCATGCGATAAATTGAGTGATATCATTCTCGTGGATCTAGCTTGTTCCATTCATGAAAAAATATACTTTGAATAATACTTTTGTATTTAAGCGCCAATAGTCATTTACCTGCTGTAAGAATAACTTTTTTCTTAGTGCATAACGCTTGGCGAGATTTTGGCGACGAATTTGGCGGAATGTCGCCAACTTGGTGACTTTTTTGAAATGTTGCCAAATTAATGAAAATCTCGCCAAATGGATAAAAATGATGCTAAATCAATGAAAATGACGACTAATTGTCGAAAATTCAATATCTTGGAAAGAATATTAGTATCTACTACAAGAAAAACCTATTTTTTACTTTCCCTGCAATACATGGTAATGTATAGGGAAAGTATTGGAATCATGACGAAAATCACAACTCGAGTTTTCGACGGATCTACACGTTTCGAGACCTCTAGAATACGAAAAAACTATTTTTAGCGTGACGTCTGTGTGTGTGTCTGTCTGTGTGTCTGTGTGTCTGTCTGTGCAGATTTTGTATCCACTCTAACTAAAAAACTAATGGACCGAATTTCACAAAATTTTGTAGTTAAGTCACTTGTGGGCGGGGCTGGTGCTGATTAGTTTTGGGTACGATTCGGAATAAAAGAACCCGCCTTTTTTGTGAAATGGCCCGCAAAAGCTTGTATCCACTGTAGCTGAAAAACTAATGGACCGAATTTCACAAAATTCGGTAGATGAGTCACGTATAGGTCACCCTGGTGCTGATTAGATTTTGGTACGATTCAGAAAAAAATAACCTGCCTTTTTTTGCAAAATGGCCCGCAAAAATTGCCAAAATCTAAAATAAAAAACTGGGTATACTCAAATATATCCATTAAATGCTGATTTAATACGTAATTTTTAACGACGAAAAGAATAAGACCAACCCCATTACACTAGGACTAGCCGTTCTCGAGATATTTTAGTTTTTCATACTTTCCCTACGCCACCTTTGAAAATAAGCCCGGTTACCGAATGAGAACGGAAATTGAATTAAAAGTGAAATAAATTTAATTAAAATAGAGATAACGTTAATATAAGTCTGCAGGGAAAGTCATGTATTGCCCACATCAGATTTTTTACTGTAAAAGTAGTAAATTCATTACATTATATAAGGAAAGTCATGTGTTGCCCACATCAGATTTTTTTTGTTTCTATTTTCAATCAGACCAAATAAAAGCAAATTAAAATAACTTGGAATGAGTTATTTTATGACTTTGACGGCAATGCGATATGCCTAAACTACGATTTGAAAACTATAATTTGTTTCCTTAGAGACGTCAAAATGCGAGGGAAGTCAGCGACGTACTGCATATCAACTTCTATTACAATAAAATTTATACAATATGCCAAATGCAATGCAGCTATTAACTTAGTATGCTTTTATTTATAAATTTTATATACAATTTGTTCGATATTAATCAGTTACATTTTCCAGTACATATGTCAAAGTACACAGGTACATTTATTGTACTATATTTTTTTTAATATATTGTATTGCCTAATTGCAGGTGTAGTATTTCAGACGGTTAAGTATTGTTTAATGTTCTTTATAAGTATATCAGTGTTTATTACAAATGCGAATAAGTACTTAAAGGTGTTGTTTTTTTATAAAAATGTTCTTATTATATTCAAAATTCAGTTATACCAAAAGTTTGTTATAAGGAAAGCTCAACATTCTATTATCGTTCACTTACACGTAATATTTATAGACGAATAAATCAGAACGTAAGATAATTAAAATATATTTTCTTTATCTATAAAATGAAGTAAAGGGATAATTTTAACCCAGCGGGATACCGAAATTAAAAAAATTTAATTCTGATAACCCGGGATGTAAAAAATACCCCGGATTTCAATCTTAAAATTATATCTTAGGAAGCACAAAATATTTCTTGCACGCATCCAAAGCTGCGGTCTCGCAGTTTCGTTTCTCCAAAACCGCCAAATATCACCAAAATGTAGTAAAAAGCATTTTAAGATATTTTAATGAATATTTTTTTATAATTACATTGACGGAATAATTTCTTAATGAAGCTCAGTAATATCTCCTACAATTTTTTATCCTCCAAAGCTTAAGGAGAACAGAAATAATTAAATATATATTTTTTTGCTTTCCCTGCAATACATGGTAATGTATAGGGAAAGTATTGGAATCATGTCGAAAATCGCAACTCGAGTTTTCGACGGATCTACACGTTTCCAAACCTCTAGAATACGAAAAACCCATTTTTAGCGTGACGTCTGTGTGTGTGTCTGTGTGTCTGTGTGTCTGTCTGTCTGTGTGTCTGTCTGTCTGTGTGTCTGTCTGTGCAGATTTTGTATCCACTCTAACTAAGAAACTAATGGACCGAATTTCACAAAATTTGGTAGGTAAGTCACTTGTGGGCGATTCTGGTGCTGATTAGTTTTGGGTACGATTCGGGATAAAATAACCCGCCAATATTTGCGAAATGGCCCGCAAAAGCTTGTATCCCCTCTAACTAAAAAACTAATGGACCGAATTTCACAAAATTCGGCAGATGAGCCATTTGTGGGTCACCCTGGTGCTGATTGGATGTTGATATAATTCGGAAAAAAATAACCTGCCTTTTTTTGCAAAATGACCCGCGAAAATCGTCCAAATCTAAACTAAAGAACTACGTATGCTCAAATATATCCTTTAAATGCTTTTTTAATACGTAATATTTAGCGAAGAAAAGAATAAGACCAACCCCATTACATTAGGACTAGCCGTTCTCGAGATATTTTAGTTTTTCGTATTTTCTCTACGCCACCTTTGAAAATAAGTCCGGTTACCGAATAAGAACGAAAATTGAATTAAAAGTGAAATAAATTTAATTAAATAAAGAGAACGTGGATATAAGTCTGCAGGGAAAGTCATCTGCTGCCCACATCAGATTTTTTTTCTTGCAAGTATGCTTTGCCATTCACCTTCTCCCATTGAACTACAGGGAAAACGAAACATTCTGGGCAGGAAGAAACTCTGAAGTCACGTGACAACGATTACGGTCTTTTGTTATGGTTGCCGAGGCTTTCTCTACTTGATTACTCCTCGAAGGGTGTGACACTGGTGCTGATTAGTTTTTAGTACTCTTCGGCATAAAAGAACACGCCTTTATTTGCGAAATGGGCCGCAAAAATTACCTGTAACCACTCTAGATGAAAAACTAATGGACCGAATGTCACAAAATCATCGAAGATAAATCGCTTGTGGGTTACCCTGGTGCTAACTAGATTTTGGTACGATTCGGAAAAAAATAACCTGCCTTTTTTTACAAAATGGCCAACAAAAATCGTCAAAATCTAAAATAACTACGTATGCTCAAATATATTCATTAAATATTTGTTTTATACGTAATATTTAACGATGAAAAGAATAAGACCAACCCCATTACACTAGAATTAGCCGTTCTCGAGATGTTTTAGTTTTTTCGTATTTTCTCTACGCCACCTTTGAAAATAAGTCAAGTTATCAAATGAGAAAGAAAATTTAATTAAAAGTGAATTCAATTTAATTAAAATAAAGAGAACGTGGATATTATTCTGCAGGGAAAGCCATGTGATGCCCACATCAGATTTTTCTTTCCCCCTGTACATAGAAACATGACGTTCGGTTTACAAGTGACTTTAATCCTAAAGAATTGCGGGGTAGTGGTTTTCCAAATAAAGCTTGACTCTTTGTGACATCACGCCATTAGATGACCCGACTACCTACTTCTGTCCGCTGACAATGTGTATTTCATTGTGTCGTTGAACGTCGTTCAGATTCGATAATATATTGTTGCTGAATGGATGTTTATTGTGAAAAGACATTGGATACAAAGGGCGATTTCTCGGACAGATATGAGGGAAGAAAAGCACCACACAAACATTGCATCGCCATGTTAACGAAGAATTTGGAGCATCGCGTTCGAATATGTCTGAATATCGGTGAAGGACATAAACTAAGGTTACTTGTAAACTAAAGGATAGGAACTAAGGTCACTGGTAAACTAAACATAACGTTTCTAAGTACATTGGGAGTATATAGGTTGGTTCCTGGAGGGAACAATTTAGTGAAACACACTGTATGAAAATAAAATAAACATTATAAATATATAAATCTGATATGGGCAGCACATGACTTTCCCTGCAGACTCAAATTCATATTTTCTTTATTTCTTTAATAATTCATTAGATTGAGTTTAATTGCACCAAGTAACACTAAATTTGCATTTTTAATCCAATTTTTATTTTTATTTGGTAACTGGATATTTTTCCGATAGTGGGGTAAAAAATGCAAGAAATCTCAAATATCTTGAGAACGTTAGTTCTAAAGTATAATGGAGTGTTTTATATTCTTTTCCTCTTCAGAAATTGCGTATAAAACAAGAATTTAATTCATACATTTCCGTATACGTAGTCTTTTTTTTTAATTTTGGCGATTTTTGCGGGCCATTTCGTAAAAAAATGCAGGTTGTTCTTTTCCGAATGGTACCAAAATCTAATCAGCACCAGAGCATACTACAAGTAACATATCTACCAAATTTTGTGAAATTTAACCAATTAGTATTTTAGCTAGAGTGGAAAAATTAAATTTTTGCGGGCCATTTCGCAAAAAAAGGCGAATTCTGTTACACGAATCCTACCAAAAACTAATCAACACCAGGATCTCACCTAAGTGACATACATACCAAATTTTAAGAAATTCGGTCCATTAGTTTTTTAGTTAGAGTGGATACATGCATTGCACAGACAGACAGACAGACACACACACAGACACACAAACAGACACACAGACACACACACAAACGTCACGCTAAGAATAGTTTTTTCGTATTCTAGTGGTCTCGAAACGTGTAGATCCGTCGAAAATTCATGTTGCGATTTTCGGTATGATTCCAATACTTTCCCTATACATTACCATGTATTGCAGGGAAAGTAAAAATCTGATATGGGCAACACATGACTCTCTCTGCAGACTTATATACGCATTCTCTTTATTTTAATTAAATTTAATTCACTTTTAATTAAATTTTCGCTCTGATTTGGTAACTGGACTCATTTTCAAAGGTGGCGTAGAGAAAAAACTAAAATATCTCGCGAACGGCTAGGCCTAGTTTAATGGGGTTGGTCTTATTCTTTTCTTCGTTAAAAATTACGTATAAAGCAAGCAATTAATGAATATATTTGAGCATACGTAGTTTTTTAATTTAGATTTTGCCAATTTTTGTGGGCCATGCAAAAAAAGGCAGGTTGTTTTTTTCCGAATCGTACTAAAATCTAATCAGCACCAGGGTATCCTACATGTAATCTACCAAATTTTGTGAAATTCGGTCTATTAGTTTTTCAGCTAGAGTGGATACAAGCTTTTGCGGGCCATTTTGCAAAAAAGGGGGATCTTTTTTTACGAATCATACCCAAAACTCATTAGCACCAGGTTCGCCCACAAGTGACATACCTACCAAATTTTATGAAATTCGGCCCATTAGTTTTTCAGTTAGAGTGGATACAAAATCTGCACAGGCAGACACACAGACACACACAGAGACGTCAAGCTAAAAATAAGATTTTCGTATTCTAGAGGTCTCGAAACGTGTATATCCATCGAAAACTCGAGTTGCGATTTTCGGCATGATTCCAATACTTTCCCTATACATTACCATGTATTGCAGGGAAAGTAAAAATCTGATGTGGGCAGCACATGACTTATATTCACGTTCTCTTTATTTTAATTAAACTTAATTCACTTTTAATTCAATTTTCGTTCTCATTTGGCAACTGGACTTATTTTCAAAGATGGCTTAGGGAAATTTCGAATAAAGTAAAATGTCTCTAGAACGGCTAGTCCTAGTATAATGGGGTTAGTCTTATTCTTTCCTTCGTTAAAAATTACGCTTGAAACAAGCATTTAATGATATATTTGAGCATACGTAGTTTTTAGGTTTAGATTTTGATGATTTTTGCGGGCCATTTTACAGAAAAACGATGGCTATTCTTTTCCGAATCATACCAAAATCTAATCAGCACCAGGGTATCCCATAAGTATAATGGAGTGTGTTATATTATTTCCCTCCTCAGAAATTGTGTATAAAACAAGAATTTAATTGATACATTTGAGCATACACTACTTAGACTTTTTTTTTCAGATTCTAGCGATTTTTGCGGGCCATTTCGTACAAAAAGGCGGTTTCTTCTTTTCCGAATCGTACCAAATTCTAATCAGCACCAGAGTATCCAACAAGTAACTTATCAACCAAATTTTGTGAAATTTGGTCAATTAGTATTTTAGCCAGAGTGGATAAATGAATTTTTTAAGGGTCATTTCGCAAAAAAAGGCGGGTTCTGTTTTTACGAATCGTACCAAAAACTAATCAGCACGAGGGTCCCATTCAAGTGACTTACCTACCAAATTTTATGAAATTCGGTCCATTAGTTTTCGAGTTACAGTGGATACATACATTGCATAGACAGACAGACACACACACAAACGTCACCCTAAAAATAGTTTTTTCGTATTCTAGAGGTCTCGAAACGTGTAGATCCGTCGAAAACTCGAGTTGCGATTTTCGACATGATTCCAATACTTTCCCTATACATTACCATGTATTGCAGGGAAAGTAAAAAATCTGATATGGGCAGCACATGAATTTCCCTGCAGACTCAAATTCATATTTTTTTTTCTTTAATAATTCATTAAATTGAGTTTAATTGCACAAAATAACACTAAATTTGCATTTTTAATTCAATTTCTGTTTTTATTTGATAATTAGATATTTTTCTAAATGTGGCATAACTAAATGCCAAAAATCTCAAATATCTCGAGAATGGTTAGTCCTAAAGTAATAGAGTTGTTCTTATTATTTTCCTCATCAAAAATTACGTATAAAACACAAACATTTAATTGATAAATTGATATATTTGAACAAACGTAGCTTTTTTTAGATTTTGCGATTGAGGTCCATTTCGTAAAAATAGGCAGGTTGTTCTTTTCCGAATAATACCAAAATCTAATCAGCACCAATGTATCCCCCAAGTAACTTATCTATCAAATTTTGTGAAATTTGGTCAATTAATATTTCAGTTAGAGTGGATACATGACATTTTTGCGGGCCATTTCGTAAAAAAAGGCAGGTTGTTCTTTTCCGAATAATACCAAAATCTAATCAGCACCAAAGTATCCCCCAAGTAACTTATCTATCAAATTTTATGAAATTTGGTCAATTAATATTTCAGTTAGAGTGGATAATGACATTTTTGCGGGCCATTTCGTAAAAAAAGGCAGGTTGTTCTTTTCCGAATATTACCAAAATCTAATCAGCACCAAAGTATCCCCCAAGTAACTTATCTATCAAATTTTGTGAAATTTGGTCAATTAATATTTTAGTTAGAGTGGATACATGACATTTTTGCGGGCCATTTCGTAAAAAAAAGGCAGGTTGTTCTTTTCCGAATAATACCAAAATCTAATCAGCACCAAAGTATCCCCCAAGTAACTTATCTATCAAATTTTGTGAAATTTGGTCAATTAATATTTTAGTTAGAGTGGATACATGACATTTTTGCGGGCCATTTCGTAAAAAAAAGGCAGGTTGTTTTTTCCGAATAATACCAAAATCTAATCAGCACCAGAGTATCGTACAAGTAACTTATCTACCAAATTTTGTGAAATTTGGTCAATTAGTATTTTAGCTATAGGGGATACATGACATTTTTACGGGCCATTTCGCAAAAAAAGGCAGGTTCTGTTTTTACGAGTCGTACCAAAAACAAATCAGCACCAGGGTCATACCCAAGTGACTTACCTACCAAATTTTATGAGATTCGGTCCATTAGTTTTTGAGTTAGAGTGGATATATACATTGCACAGACAGACACACAGACAGACAGACGTCACGTTAAAAATGGTTTTTTCGTATTCTAGAGGTCTCGAAACGTGTAGATCCGTCGAAAACTCGAGTTGTGATTTTCGGCATGATTCCAATACTTTCCCTATACATTACCATGTATTGCAGGGAAAGTAAAATGGCAAACGTTTGGAAGTGCATAATGAACAATGATTAAGCAGAATTTTAATGATGTATAATGCTGTTGCGAACGTTGTTGTTGTTGAAACCCAGACCGTCCGACCTACCAGAAAGGTGTAAGGTAACTGTTTGGACGGTCGGGAAGTGCCACCCAATTTAGACCGGAACCCAGTGGGGGAGGCATCCACAGGGACCGTACCCTCCTTCCCCTACCACCAACCTCTCGGAAGGACTTTCGGACCCACATGTTTAACGTGATCGTACTCCGCATGAACACGGCGGCAGTTTTGGCAGTGGCTGGAATCGAACCCGGGCCTACCGAGTGCAACTCCAGCGCGCTAACCAATGGGCTACCGCGCCCCGCTGTTGCGAACGTATAATATTCCCTCACTAGAGTATTTTCTTTTGAGAACCAGACGGGGAGAACATCCGTACAGTCTTTCCTATGACGTGCATCTAGGGTTACCAAATGCTGAAATCCGGCGAATGGTTACCAGACTTGGTGATTTATCGCAAATTTGGTGACTTCCCGAATCTTGAAGAAACACCTCGGAATAACCAGTATTTTACGTAATGTGAGAGATTTCCAGAAGTTTCTATGGGTAGTCTGTAAAAGGAATCATCACTCAGTCAGAGAGCAGTTGACGAGATACAAGCTACATTGAACTGACTTTCGTCAATGTTTTGAAATTACTAGCCTCTGTTTTATGAAATGACTTTCATCAATGTTTTTAAGTGAATCGGTTGTTTTGTGAAATTAGTTGAGCATTTAAGTGCTGTTTCACTGTATATTGCTCCTGTTTACGCTGTGTTTATGAATAAACGTGTTATATATCCAGAAAGTTGTCCTCTTTCTTGTATTCGAAGCTCACACCCACGGTTCCAATGGATATGTCCTAACAATACTTATTATATTAATATACTTTCTTGCATCATCATGATTTAAATTGTTAAAAATATCAGTCTCTAAATTTTTCATGAAAAAATTAAATTAATACCAAAGAAGCATGATCTCCACTGCAGTAATTCCTTAAATATCATACAATAATTTTTTATTTATTGATAAACATACAAAGTATTTATTCTCCTTTATTCTCATTCCCGTAAAATTCAGATTTAATACTTCCAAAGCCCCTATTCACATCTAATTTAATCATAGCAATAAATTCAATCATGGAACGCATACTGACAGCACTCCAAAAGGAAAAGATGTAGAATTTATCAAACATTCTATGGAGCTTGAAACTGAGTTTAATTCTTCATTTAAAATATATTCCAATAGTGGGGTGGAAAACGTATTAAATCCTTTCAAAAATCTCTCGTTTTTGATAAATGAATTCCATTGCATATTTCAATTCCATTTTCTGTAGTATTGAAAGATAAAATAAATAAATAGAATTTCTTTCCACACTTCATTCATGTCAGTTATTTAATTAAATATTATAAAGTTTGATGTGACCATTTCAGGACTCTACAGATTAATGAAGATTGTTAATGTTGAGACCCAGACCGTCCGACCTACCAGAAAGGTGTAAGGTAACCGTTTGGACGGGCGGGAAGTGCCCCCCAATTTAGACCGGAACCCAGTGGGGGAGGCATCCACAGGGACCGTACCCTCCTTCCCCTACCACCAACCTCTCGGAGGGACTTACGGACCCACATATTTAACGTGATCGTACTCCTCATGAACACGGCAGCAGTTGTAGCAGCGTGCAAATCCAGCGCGCAAACCACTGGGCTACCGCGTCCGAAATGTTCCAACAGCACGTGGTGTTACCAGGTGATCACCCACCTAAGTACTAACCGCGCCCGATGCTGCTCGACTTCGGTGATCTAACGAGAACCTGTGTTTTTAGCACGGTAGGCCCGTTGGCTGGAAAATTGTTAGTGTGGAAAATGTAATACATATTACAGCTTAATACATACTATTACAGTCTCGTCATTTGCTCAATAAGATTATGACTATTACCGCTTAAAATAAGCATACAAAATTCCATGTTATTCGCTTAATTATTTCCAGAGATATCGCTTTCCGTGTAGAAAAGTAACATTTCTAGTGTCTCGAGACCGGCTCATAATAACTGTTAAGCAATATTGTCCATTTATATTTCGTTAATATCTGCAGTTATTTGATAATAGAGAAAATATTTACATATTTTATAATTTTCTCTGTTTTAGATGAAAAGCGCGCAATGTCCAAAAAATGATGCAGGCTACTGGAGCGTGCTATACAACCTTATGGAATTTTTAACAAAACACATTACTTTTACATCAGCCAGCTAGAATGGACTAAAATATCATTACACGCAGAATGCTCTCATTATCATAATATAGGAACTTGTAAGGATGTAAGTTTCTTTCGCAAGTTATTATTTTCTAAAACATTCTAAAAACGATTCTTCTTACTAAGTCTGAAAAGTGTAAACAAGTATATTTATTATATGCATGTAAGTATAATACGTGCTTACTACATATAATAAATATATACTTATTAGATGCTTTAAACACGTCTTATACTTAACGCGTGTTTAATTACTACGTGCAAGTAATAATGAAGCAAGCTAATTGTTGCGATAATACTTGTTTTAATCCCTTTATCATGCAAAGTTCTCACGATCCTTTTAAGGAATAAACAATAAATTCAATTTTCCAGGAATTGTTGTTTCTCTGTATTAAGAATAATGTTATTAACTTTCCAATTTGAACCATCTGTCATGCACTGTAAAATATTCTGCAACCTTTGCAGCTAATTATCGTTATAATATTATTATAATATTATATAATATTCAGTCAATTATTGTGTCTGCCGAAGCATCATTTAGGTATATATATATATATATATATATATATATATATATTTGAAATGTAATAATAAGAATTATGTAAAAATAAAAAAAAATAAAAATACAATTCAAGTAATATTAACATCACCATAGAAGCAAATTCACGGCCATAATGCCGATAAGAGAAAAGAACAGAACCTTCCCAAATTCGATGATTAATCAGAATTAAATTCCTCTTCAGGTCTGAGTATTTAATTCTAATTAACCCAGACAAATGCCTGTTTCAGATTAAGCAATAGTACATTACTATAAATGCTTAAACTCAGACTACAGGCATCAAAAAATGAAAAAATGAAAAAAGGATACATTAAGAAAATTGTATTACCATGCGGCATGAATCATTCCTCTTCTACCACGTGTATACACGATCAACCTCAACAACTTAATCTAGAAGCACCGGAATGAACAAGTCGAAATTCTACCAGGGAGGCAGTACGAACGTTCACGGAAATAATCCCAAACCCGTCCAGTGAGTCTAAGCTGAAGACTGGACAATCAATTCAGAATACAACTTCCCAAACATGCAGAACAGAATATGAATATGAATCATAGATGAAAATTCCTACTAAACAAGAATTCATAGGAAAACTGGATAATCGAGAATGCCACAATACACCATTATAAGGGCGCACAAAACGTAGTTTCAATACTGACAAAAGTTACATTTTTTTGCGAAAATAAAATTCAAAACATTAATGTTAATGCATCTTATTTTCCGATTTTTTGATTTTTCTAATGTTTTTGACTTAGTTTATTATTTTTCATTTTTATTTATTTATATAATTAATAAATAACTATATATAACATACAAACATATATATATATATATTTATTTATTTATTTATTTATTTTTTTTTTCTCTCTCTCTCTCTCTCTCTCTCTCCTGTATGTTAGTCACTAAAAATGGGAATGTTTTCTAGGATGTTATCGAGTGAAATTTGATACACTGAGTTGATAATTTTAATAACAAAATTGGGGGGATATGCATTATTAGTCGCTGTACTCAATAATTCCATAAAGTGCGCTAATTTATAATATTCATCACAAATTTTATTGATTCTAAGAGCCTGGTTTATTATAATATTTCTAAATACAGATATATGCAGACAAGAGTCAAAATGTTGAATTTTTGATGTATTAAATTTAAAATCCTGTCTTTTATCATACAAGTTTATAACCATATTACAATTTTGTAAATTTAAATTTAAATCTAAAAAGTTTGCAACATTAGTGTCATTATTACTTGCATTTAATTGTAAATTTTTTGGATAAAAGTTTAATACTATAGGGATATTATTATTTGGGGATACACATAAAATGTCATCTATATATCTAAACATGTGCATATTATGCAAGCTTGGATTAATGTTTTTTTCATAGAAGAATAAATACAGATTAGCTAACAATGATGAGGCACACCCCCCTTGTGGGATACCAACCTGTTGCTTAAAAATAGTACCACCATGTTGAATATAATTCTCATAAAGAGTGAAGTTAAGTAATTTTTTAAAAAGAAAATTTGAATATTTTAGGTTGATATTATATTTTTCAAAAATTCCTAAAATAATTCTATACAGATCATTTATATTAATATTATTAAACAAATCTTTGAAATCAAAGGTATAAATACTACGAATATTAGTAAGAGTTTTCAATTTCTTAACTACTTCAAAACTGTTTTTTACAATATGACAATAATTTGAGATTTCATCTGACGAGGATACTTCATGTAGTATCTTTAATAATAATTTTCCAGCATTAGTAATGTAAGAATTATGCCCACTGGTAATGGTTCGAAAAGCAACAGGGGATTTATGAAACTTGGGTACTAAAACAATATATGGAATGTTATTACAACTATTTTTTAGATGGATTTGCTTATATTTGGCTGATATTCTATTGTATAAGATTTTAAGGTTAGTTTTATGTAAATTATAGATATGATTATTAAGTAAGTGTGACTGAAGGGTATTTTCATAATAATATTTACATATAATTGAGTAGTTTCCACTTGCCTTATCAACATATGTAATGACAAAATCCTTTTGTATTTCTTTAATATCATTTTTAATTGAATTAAGTTTATATGAATTATTAATTTTCTGATTATATATATAATGATTTAAGTATTGCTCTATTAAGACTCTCCAAGGTTTAAAGGCTTCTACAGGGATTTGATATTTATAACTGATTTTATAAATAAATTTATTTAAGTCAAGAAATAAACCTTTACATATTAATTTATGTTTAAATTTAGTAGGTATACGGTACTTAGTACCCAGTAACATCAGTGATCTTAGTGCATCATAATTAATAATATTTAGATTTCCCGTTATAACATGCCCATGGTGTTTATCTACGAAGTCTTTGTATTTTTCTAAATGACAGTGGCAATATGACTCTTTATCCAATTCATAGTTTTGATTAATATCTACTGATTTGGCAATTTGATTATAGTTGAAAATATAACGTCCTAGCGGTTTATCATATTTATATGCAATTTTAGGATTTACATGTTTGACTGGAAAGTAATTGGAAACCGATTTTAAAAAATTATTTATCTTCAGATTATTTAATACAGAATTAGTAAAATTCAAGGTACAATATTCATTGATTTTAGTATTTTGTTTTGATTCGTCATTAAAGTTTAAGTCTGTGACATAAAAATAACTATTAAGATTTTTACTTCTGGTAATGAGCAAATCATAGAATAAATGTTTAAAATGAACGTTATCAAATGCAGTACTTAGAAAAAGATTATATACCATATTTAATTGCTGTTTTTTAATTGCGAAAATCCAGTTTTTACATTGTGTCCAATCAAAAGTAATTTTAAAATTTGCATGTTGCTGAAGGATGGCATTTTTTAGTTCAGATAATGATGGCAATTTTTTATTATATTTACTTGCTCTTTTAGTTCTTTTTGATTTACTTTTATGATTGTTGAAGGAATTATAAATATTATGGTCTTCATTAGGAGAATTAAAGGACTTTTTAACTATATTATGATGGTTAAATATTTGATTGAGTCCATATGGAAAGATGGTTTTGTGTGCACAAATGAATTCATTTTCAAGAAACAATCTGTCATAGTAATTTTTTTGAATACACAGAATACTAATTTCAATGTTGTCGAACCCATGTTTAGAAAAATGTTCGTATTCAAATTTTGATTCATTAAAGGAAGTTGCATTATTTGAAAAAATTTTTATGTGATTCCTGTGTACGTTAATTCGGAGATGCAGAGGGTTGCTGGTTTGACCTATATATGACATATTACATTTTTTACATTCAATTTGGTAGATACAATTATATGTTTTACAGAAGACAAGATTATTGTTACAATTGATCTGATTACTATTAGCAAACGGACAAGTTTTACATCTATTAGAATTACAAGATTTAAATTTAAGTGTGTTATTTAGTGATGCATGGCTGTACGATTGAAAGTTATATGAAGTGAACAAAGAATACTGGCTGGATGTACCGAATGAAGATGGAATAGTCATAGAGGATAAAGGATATTGTTGGTAGCTGGATAACGATCTAGGAGAACCCCAACAAGTTCTCGAATACCGAGCTTGGATGTCAGAAAGTATCCAGTTGCCAGTCGCTAATTTTTTATAATAAGACATCATGTAATAGGGAATGATAGTAACCTTTATTTCCCCAAAATAAAGGCACTTGCATTAAAAAAAGAGACTCTTTAGCCAAGAATGCACCTTAATTCAATTACAAAGGTGGAGACACAATAACAACATAAGAAAGGTACCATTATTTTTCAAACTAATAGATCATCTAAAACACTTTGAAAATATATAAACTAATGTGTAGACACATTAAGACCCGGATTAAATAAATGCTTAGGAATAAGCAAAACTAGGATAGATAGTGGAAAAATATACATATACACATTGACTATTCCAGAATAAATTGATTCAAATTAACATCCATCAATACAACATGAAACACAATATTTTACTTCAGAACTAATATAATCTAAGAATAATACAACCATTGCTGTAAATACAGAATTCAAATTCTTCCAATAAATATGCATTTATTTAATGGTTCAACAATTCAGAGATTCAACGTATGAAAGGCTACGTACGATCACAAAAACAATAAGATATTCAATATATGAAAAACTAAGATCGATCACAAAAACAATGGCTAAGAATAGAATTATTACCTAGGAATTACAATTACCAGACATTTTAAAATGATAAGATAAGGGATAATGAGATAAAAATGAAGTTAAATATATATATATATATATATATATATATATATATATATATATATTATATATATATTGGCCATGTGCATTATTACTGTAATACAATTTACAGTTATGCACACAGAAACGTAGAATCCGCATTAAAGAAATATGTATGGTCCTTGATAACGTACATGGTTTTGGAAATGCTTTTCACCTTATTCAAATTATTCAATTTATTCAATTTCAAATTTTTATTGGGAGCTAGAAAAAGCCTGGCTCATCGTGCAAAACAATGTTTCTGTTTGGCAATTTTTCATCTTACACAAAATTCTTTCATTTACGCCATGTATGTTTATGCAGGGAGCAAGGGTATTAGTACCTCAAGTACCTGCATTACATATATGATTTATGATTTATAAAAATACTTTATTCTAAATGTGTTGTTACAAAAAAAAAATTTTCACCCTTCTTTACCACATGTATATCTTATTCCATACCTTAACTTAATATATACCTTAATATATATACCTTATATATATACCTTAACTTATATTATAAAATTTATAGACATATATACCTTAGCTTATATTATAAAATTTATAGGCATATATACCTTAACTTATATTATAAAAAACAGAGTTATTGCAAATGCAGAGATTCATTTTTCAACGTTTTATACAGAAAGTTTATAACTATAGTGATCATAAAGTTGATATCATAAAAACTTATGTTTTAAGCATACGTAGAAAATATTTGCAAAAAATATGGAATATGTGGTCTGAACAAGTTATAATATGGTTTGAACAGGAATTAACTTCATTACAATCACTTAATATTGCAACCTTGAGTGACTGGTTAAAAAAACGATCAAGTTATCTGAATTTGGTATTGAATACTGATCGGGGACAATTGTATTATGGAATAACACCCGACAATTGTATTATGGAATATTTTACCATTTTATTTCAGAATAAAGCTTTAAATCATATTCCGTTTGGAAGAATTTTGAACATACATCATATGCATCTGCCGATACTTAATCTAAATATCAAGACTTCTTACCGATACGAAATCCCATTGGGAAGACGAATATTCAATTATAATTTTCTGAGTTAAAAGCTAATGCCAGGAATTGAAGAAAAATGTAATTGTGATACAATTCCATTTAAAGATCCTATAAATGATCATATCGTTACCGGCAACATGAATGTAATTAATGATCATGATTTAATAAAGGTATTCAAACAGGGAACCAAATATCGTAATCCACATAAAGGAAATGCCTATGACACCTTCTCGAAAGATTTGGACGATTTTATATATAAGATGTCCATTAAATTTAGCATTCCAGATAGTACTTTCAACAAATGGGGCACTAAGGTTTTTGATGATTTTCAATTTTATTATAAAACCAACTATTCCTAAAGTAATGGATGTAAACTCAACACACAACAACTAAAGAAATTACAGAACCAATTTATAATTACATACACTGATAAAGTGCAAGGAAACTATGCCTTCACCTGTAAATATCTGTACATCGAAACCCTGATAACTAATTATGGAAATAATGCTTTATATCGCATTGTAAAAGCGCCAACCACTGTGATTACTAATCGGATCATAGCCTTATATCTTAAAGCCGGAGTCAAGTACATGGTATGAATAAAGTATCCGTATTTAATAAATATTCCAAAACTTCATAAAACACCTATACGCTTTCGACCTGTAACAGTGGGCTTCAATACTTACCTAACCAAAGCTAACTCTATTATCCTTAATATTCTGAAACCAATTATGAAGAAAATTAAAATAGAGGATCATACATTATCAAAAATAGTAACTATGTAATCAAGATTTTAAAAAATCATCAATCAAGATTATACTTCAATACTTATGACTTCCAGGAATTATTTAATAATATTGACCTCAAAGGTCTACATCATATTTTGAACATGCTATATGAAGAATATGAAATGAATGAATATATTGATATCAACAAATACAGATCTATAATAAAAATTGTTATTAATGAAAATTATCTTTTTAATGGATTGACATATTATCAGCAAATCAAAGGCATCCCCATGGGTGGGGGATGCTCGTCTATTTTAGCAGATATATACTTAATTATTATAAAAATATGTCACACATCAATAATGAAATCATATTTATCCAAAGAAGCAAATGCCTCTAAAATTAAGAATACGTTTTCTTGTAAACGCAACCATAGCAGTCTTTTGCGGATTGACAGAGAGACCTGCATTTTTGCACCATGACTCAACACTCCTAAGAGCAGTGGACATCATGTCAGAGACAGTATTACCAAATTTGCCCGTAGCAATGCTTACAACAACATCAGCATATCCGACACAGAATACACCAGAACTAGTTATGTTCTCCAAAAGAGAGTCTACAACTAAACACCAAAGAATTGGTGAAAGAACACATCCCTGCGGACAGCCTGCCAAATCATGCACCGTCATATTATCACCAAATAAAGATACACAGATGTACCTATTAGATAACAAATTCTTATGCAATAAGAGATCGTCATATCTACGCCTTTCCTATCAAGAGCATGTAGGATGGTGTCAATGGGCACTTTATCAAAAGCGCCTTCAATGTCAAGAAAAATAGCTAAAACAATTTCTTTAGCATTTAAATTTCTCTCCAGTATGAAGAAGAGACTGTAAAGGGCAGTATCCGTAGATTTACCCGGATGATAGGCATGTTGAGATTAGACAGCGGCAATTGAAGCCAGAATACCTTCCCTAATATATCTGTCAATAAGCTTTTCAATAGTCTTTAGAAGAAAAGACGTAAGGCTAATAGGCCTGAAGGACTTGGCCTCATAATGATTATCTTTGCCAATCTTCGGAATAAAGATTACTTTTATATGCCTCCAGGCAGACAGAACGTGTCCGAAGGCAATACAGGCTCTGTAGATTCTACAGAGAATGGGAGCAAGCACCTCATTTTCCTCCTTAAGAAGAATCGGAATGATGCCATCAATCCCCGGGGTTTTATAGACTTTGAAAGAATTAATTGCCCAATTAACCCTGTCCAGAGTGACCACCCTCCTAGCAATACCCCACTTAGTACTATCACAGGTAGGAGTGGAGCGAGCAGCAGGAATAGTGTTATGGTTATTCATCTCTGAAACCGGAAAATGAACCCTGAACAGTTCAGCAAGGGTCCATTCCCTAGTCCCAGAATAACCACCATTTGGCAACCTAATGGTATTTAGGCTACAGTTTATGTCTTTAGACATTATCTTTACCACCTTTGCAGTGGCAGAAATGTCCTTAATGCTATCGCAGTAGTTACTCCAGGAATTCCTCTTGGAGTTTCTTACCGCCTTGTTATAGAAAGTGAGGGCAGTTTTATAAGTCTGCCATTCGCCATTCTTTTTGGCTCTGTCAAAGAGCTTTCTACACTTACTACGTAGGTAGCTGAGTTCTTTTGACCAACAAGGGACCAGCCTTGGTGATTCAACCTTGGTGGTCTTACAATTATTATGATAGTAGAGGATAATGGCCTGTTGCACCAGGTCAACAAGCAAATCTAACTCAGCTGCTAAAGAATACTAACCGAATTAACTTGCAAACCTGGCATGCAGATCTTCTTTGTAGGAAACCCAATTAGTTCTTGGGTTCCTACCTTCTGTTCTCAATATTGAGTGGCCTTTAACAGAAAAGGTAATTAAGCAATGATCAAATAAAGTTATATCATCTAAAACATTCCAATTAATTACATTATCATATGCAATATTATTGCATATGGTTAAGTCTATGACTTCCCTACGGTTTATTGTAACAAAAGTAAGCTTATTGTCCATGTTAAGATTAAAAAGTTTAGAGCTAAGAATGTGTTCTAAAAGATCATCACCACGTCGGTTGCAATAACTGCTGCCCCAAACAGTGTGGTGAGCATTAGCATCGCAACCAATGATGAGTCTTTTTCCCACGCTACAGTGCTCAATAAGACTAGTGTATATATATATATATATATATATATATATTATGCATATATATATATTACCTTAAGTACCTGTATTACATATATGATTTATAACACAAAAAAATTTAATCTAAGGGTGTAGGTAAGGGATTATATTCACTTTACCACAAGTCATTCCTTTTCAATTCCAAAACTTATATATAGAACATGGAAAAAGGTATATATTATGCCAATTTAGTACCTGTTTTATTTATAATATTTTATTTATAATGTTCTATTTTTCGTCTTCAAGATTGTCGTATAGTCATTATTGATATCAAATATTCACTTCAGACCATCTTATTTTCATTTTAGCTATACAGAACAATTTCAATAAATAATCAATATCTGGTATATATAATAATATAATACAAGTAAATTAAAATTCTTCAATTGTATATATATATATATATAAATATATATACGCTGATGTCCAAAAATTAAGCATAATTCGCAAAATGCGAAACATTCAGAGTTAATATTCATACGATAATTCCAATCAGTTGTGGAGAATCGGGGACAAAGGTAAATCATTGTACATATGCAAAATAGTTCAGTCGACGTGGACATGAACAAAGCACTGCGCACGTCGGAACGAGTGTAAAACGGTCTCGAACGGCATGGCCAGTTTTTGCAATTCCAGAATTTCACAGAATTTCGCAATTGCTATGATACGGAGCGTTATTAACAATTAAAAAGGACAAAGATGTCACAAATATGCCAACTGGACATGTTTTTGAAGGGACGAGTTATTGGAATGCTAGAATCCGGTCGATTCCAAATCGAAGCGTCTCGAATTCTGAATATGCCTCAGAGTGTGATCTCCAGACTGTGACAGAGGTTCCAAACCACTGGAGATGTTCCCCGATGACTAGTACCAGATCGGCCAAGGGTAACAACCGCTTGGCAAGACCGATATTTGATGATAACTGCGCGACGTCAGAGGAACCGTTCTGCCAGACAACTGGGTTCAGCTCTGACAGCAGCAACAGAAATCACTGTTTCGGGACAAACTATTTACAGGAGACTCAGACACGTTGATCTATGCCAGACGACCAGCAGTTTGCATCCCCTCTAAAGTGTACACAGAAACGTGAGCGTTTACAGTGGAGTTTAGAACATCGACAGGGGAGTGGACAACAGTGAGGCAATGTCATGTTCAGTGACGAATCCAGGTTTAACCTACAAACTGATTCTCAACGTACCACGATCTGGATAAAACGTGGAACGCGTTTTCACCCAGGAAACATCACAGAAAGACCTCGTTTTCCGTTTGGGGGAGTCATGGTCTAGGCAGGCATCATGATGGACGGCAGTACAGACCTCCACATATTTGACACGGGGTCGGTTACCGGTCAAAGATACAGAGACGAAGTCCTTGAGCCTACCGCTCGATTGTTTCGAGGTGCTGTTGGTCATCATTTCATATTCATGGATGATAACGCACCTTCTCGCCGTGCGGCCTCTGTCAATAACTTCCTTCCAACTAAAGATATCCAGCACATGCAGTGGCCTGCCAACTCTCCTGATCTGAATCCAATAGAGCATGTGTGGAATATGTTCGGGAGATATCTTGCAGCACTCCGCTATCCACCAAGCTCCGTTCTGGGATTGAAAACTGCTCTCCGTGAGGCTTAGAACTCTTTGAGCACACAACTCATCCAAACCCTCATCGAAAATATGGGAAATCGTTGTGCAGCATGCGTGGCTACCCAAGGTTCCTACACACCGTATTAAATTGCAGCATCACATTGTTTCAATCATTCTGTTTCACTCAGGTTGACACTCGTATTGTGACCCTTTTTCTTTCAACCCTTTTCTTATATATATATATATATGTATATGTATCCCTTATATATATATATATATATATATATATATATATAAGAGAAATAAAATGAGAGGGAAGAAATATTTTTTTAACAGGACTAGATATAGCCATGCTTCCACAGTTGAGGTATGTCTGTCATGGAAAACATTCTAAGAGAAACTGATTCGTATATACACCATAAATCTAACTTATAATGACCAACTAGTAATTAGAATTTCTTTTTCCGTTGCTCAATCGTTACAACTGCAGTCAAGAGACCATATGACTTAGTGCCTGATCCAGATTTTCTATAATTTGACAAATTGTTGCCATCTACTGGACTAAATAGGTTTACCAACTCTCGGCTCAGCCAACACCTCACAAGAGACCATGAAGATTGCTAGAGACAGGTGTCTCTAGTGAGCTGCTGTCTTAGCTCGAGTATCTATCAACTGTTGGCGATCACACGCCTTGTGCTCAGACCTGTTTTTTCTTTGATGTTCCATTCTGTATAAATTCTAATAACTGCTACCCTCTAACAACACAAACGTAGCCGATTTGCTAATACCCGCACCACTGCTTCGAGCGCCCATGACCATTCCGTATTCTATCAACTCTTCTAAGTATATCAGATCGCGTCTTTTACTTATTATATTTTGAGCAATATACTTTGTTACTCCCCCATGCCTTCAACTTACTTCTTACACTGATTCAGTAATCTAAAATCAGTAATGTACGAGTAAAACTACTCTGTATAAATGGCCTCACAATAATATCACCATTCTACGTATTTCGTTATATGCTGAATAAAAGCCTAACCTATCGATATCGTCTGCAATAAAGGGAGTCAAATAGTTTAAACTATCCTTTTCCTGCATAGACTATACTATCATTATTGTTCCATAAATTATCATTGTTTATCTATTCAGTTTCAGGGTTTTCAGTACCCCGGGGAACAAAGAAAATACTTTAATCTTTTCAGACCCTCTGGAAGCCCCCGGGAGACTCCGAGAAGGCTGAATCTTCATACACTTATATTGTTCACGAAATAAAACCTAACAGATCCTGATTTCCGATTTCTTCTCCGGGGTGACAAAATAAGGAAAGGAATCTAAAAGACTTTTCAAACCCTCCAGAAGGCCTCGGTAACCAAAAAAGCCAAAAACTTGCGCACTTATAATATCAACCAGGGAATAGAACATAGCTGAAACAAAGACAACTATTTTCAATTCTAAGCAGCATACATTGTTAAACAATGTAAAACTTATTTATAAAGTTACAGTTTAATTTTAGGGATTTTTGTGTCCCTGTCTTTTCAGGCCAAATACAGTCAATTCTTAAAATGTATTCCCAGTTCATACACGGGGAATTAAATTGTGCTTCAAAGTCAAAATCTGGAATTCGAAATTTTTCTGGAACAATTCGTTTCATGTGTAATACAGAGAGAAAGTAAAAATAATATTCATGGAGCTGTGGGTCCCGATGTTAAGTAATGGTGCATGAAAATTCGGTAAAATGAAGCATCGTTAATTCCATGGCACTCTAGTTGCAGAAATTATTCATGGATGATCATGTAATCCGTCATTCCCATATGCTCCGAACAAACTATGTTATATCAATATCGGTCATAATGGAATAAATTGATGCGTAGAATCGTGAGCGATATGCTTTTTACTTGAACTTGTCAGATGATAAGTTTTGGAAAGCGATTATTATGATATATTTTAGATACAAAGGTGTTTGTGCTCGATCAAAATAAATGTTACTCTCATAACAAGTATGTCACGTTGTATAAGCGTTCCATCTATTAATATAATTCTAAAGTCATAATTAACATTGCTAATATCTCGTATTAATGTACAGAGGAAGCATTGCTACCTAAAAATTTTGAATTTGAAATTATGGGGGAAAAGCACATTTTGAGACCTCTTGAACACATTTAGAACAATACCACGCTAAGACTGCTTTTCCTTTACAGATAACAGCATCCATGAATAGTTTACGTATTTATTATGTGCACTTCAGCATGGAATAGCTCATCAGCACAAAATTTTTATATGCAGATACATTATGTATAAACCTAAAGCCAAATAGCTTATTTTTGTGCTTCAAGTGATCAGAACACCAATTACTGAAAATTTAAGAATATCAAAGCGTCATTTCCTATAGCAAACAAGGACGATTTGCAAAACAATATTATTAGCCGTAACCTGTACGTGTAGCGTTTCGCACAGTATATATGAGATTGCACACAGGAAAGAGACCTATATTTTTCTGTTTTACATTATATCGTTCGGAGTTCAGCAATCTTGGTATCTATCGTTAGCCATGATCTGCATGCGTATCAGGTTGGTACCAGACAAGTACTAGAGCACAGTTGTCAAATCACCCTAGTCCGAATTAATGTTCTGCTGTAATAACTTCCCTCTATGAAATGAGAATCATATTGAAAACATATCAGAGCTATTGCAAATTGCGGCTTTTTTCAAAATGTGACCAAGCAGATCGCCAAAAGCTGACAGTCTACATTATTTAAACATGTGCGGCTATCTATATCCTGCGATTATTTTCAGTAATTCTCGCTCCCAAAAATATATAACAAAGTGTCAAATTAAATAAATTTGCAGAAGAAAGCAATTCACTATTTAAAAATCCAAAAATATTAATAGATTTCTGATTTTTGCAAACATAGAAAATTGGGCCTAAAAAGTCTCACTGAAAGAATGGCCTCACTTCGAGGTATGTTTTACTGTTTTAAATTGATTATTGTAGAATTCGAGATACGTAGCAGGTTTTGAGATAAAACTTGCTCAGCGTGTACTGTATATTGACAGAAAAGCAATTTTGTTCGTTTAAAAATGAATTTACTCTCATTAACGCTTATTATCAACAAATAGATTTTCAGTTGCATCTATACTTTTTACTTTCCTTATATACATAATGTATAAGGAAAGTATTGTGACGGGGTCGAAAATTCGAATTCCAGTTTTCGACGGGAGAGCACGTTTCAAGCATCCCTGATCACGAATCAAACATTTTTTAACTGATGTCTGTGTGTGTGTGTGTGTGTGTGTGTGTGAGTGTGTGTGTGAAAATATGTGTGTGTCAGTGAGTCTGTGAAGACGATAACTGACGAACGAAAGGACCGATTCGAACGAAATTTGGTACAAAAATCACAATCCGTAAACACTGGAAGCCTATTGTTTTTATACGCAATCGAATGTTCAGAACCCCCCTAAATTTTCGAGTGAAATTTTGAAAAAATCGTCAAAAAATCAAAACCGCTAATAAAGTTACGCAAATAGACATTTCTTACGTAGTTTTTCATTAGAAAACGATTGAAATAAATTTTAGAACGCTAACATGAACCGTTCTCGAGATATTGCACATTTTTCAAAAAAATTATCAAAAAGTTATATAAAATAAAAATATATATTTCCTATTGAGAAACATGTTCACTTTTCATATGTAATACCATGCGATAAATTAGGTGACATCATTCTCGTGGATCTAGCTCGTTCCATTCATGAGAAAAGATACGTTGAGTAATACTTTTGTATTTGAACGCCAATAGTCATTTATCTGCTGTAAGAATAACTTATTTCTCCCTCCATAACGCTTGGCGAGAGTTTGGGGACAAATTTGGTGGAATGTCGCCAACTTGGCAACATTTTTAATTGTTGCCAAATTAACAAAAATCTTGCCAAATTGATAAAAATGACGACTAATTGAAGAAAATTCAATATCTTGGAAAGAATATAAGTATCTACTATAAGAGTAACATTTTTTTTAACTGTAAAAGTAGTAAATTCATTGCATTATATAAGGAAAGTCATGTGTTGTCCACATCAGATTTGTTTCTTATTTCCACTGCATTTTCGGATATTAACTGGTTGCTCTTCAACTCAATTTTGGCGCTTTCACAGTAGTATACA
Organism: Amaurobius ferox; assembly: GCA_951213105.1. Lineage (NCBI taxonomy): Eukaryota > Metazoa > Arthropoda > Arachnida > Araneae > Amaurobiidae > Amaurobius > Amaurobius ferox. The sequence continues at coordinate 78,358,856 of OX578134.1, read as the reverse complement.
GTCAACTCTCCTATAAAGCGATTTATTCGTGCCGCTTTATAAGAAACTGAAATTAGTGCAAATCAGATTAATTCGTACCGTGCTATATGGAAACAGCGTTATAAGAAACTCAATTAGTACAAAACAGAACAATTCGTACTGCGTTATATGAAAACCGCAATGCTGTATATTTCTGCATTAACAGGGAATTTCCCTGATAACTGAAATTGAAAAATAGTGATGTACGTGGATGAAAAAGCAGGAGAATTCCCCATTAATTTCAACCGTAAATGTGTAATTGAAAATTGCATGCTATAGGAAGACTGCTTAAGCTAACTGAGTTGTATTATAGAAAAAGAAACTGTGTTATAAAATATCGCGTTATATGAAAACAGCTTTTTATGAGTACGGCGTTATGGGAGGGTTGTCACAATTTTTGCTTCGCATTATATGGAAACCGCGTTATGAGAGTACCTCTTTATAGGAGGGTTAACTGTAATTGCAAAACCAACCTGTCACAAGGAATTAATGTTTGAAAATACTGATGGAAATGACCATAGAAAACAAAAACGAACAAATTATGAGTCTGCTTTTGCATTTAAATATTAAGAAAAGTCATGTATCAATTAAAATAAAATATAAATATATATATTCGGCTAATTTGAACTGTACAATACAATATGCCTATTACTTTATAATGCAAATTATTAATGTAATTTAAACACTAAATGCAAATTTATACACAAATGTAAATATGAAAAGTGAATAAATAAAAAATATTCTAAACGAGGAAATTAAGTCACGAATTAGTACTACTTAAGTTCGTAAAAAATATGGGACGAAATAAGTTCCCTTAAAAAGCATTCATTTTTAATAAAAGAAAAAATGCAATTTTTATTTTCTAATTCATTTTAATGATCTGGAACACATTAAATGGAAAAGAATCAAAAATATTTTAATTTGCTAAGTTATAATATTTTTTAAAGCTGTCATTTTTACGAAGCTTTTTTATTGAAAATGTCGTTTCCATCTATTTTAACTGTTGCAAAAAATACTTATCAAATTAATTTAATTCAAATTTTACAATTTTAACTATCGAATCTTAAAAAAATTATTAATCAAGGAATTAAATTTACTGAATTTATGAAATGAAAAGTTTTGAATTCCAAATTAGCTTTTTTTCTATGTTTGAATAGAATAAAAATAAATTAATACTAATTATCTTCATGCTATTTTCTATGAATCAATATCTCAGTTTAAAAAAATCGCGTAAAATAAATCAATGATACTTCATTTTACAGTGCATTTTATTTGATAATAAATGTTGCACGATATAACTCAAAATGCAACAACTTACAAAATAAGTACAAATCTATAAATTTATTCAACTCTACAGAAAAATAAGTGTTAACATATTTCACAGAACTTTTAACACCCAGGGTTAAACAGCGCATAAGTTCAATCATCACATAAAAATATAGAAAAGAGAGAAAGATTTATTCCTCTCTTTTAGCTTCAAAGAACTGCAGTCCCCCAAAATAAACCCATTTTCTTTGCTTTCAGATTTTCTTATTTGAGTTATTGGATGCTGTAATCCGTTTAAAAATCCTTTTTGATTCTCGTAAATGTTAAATTCTTTTGATGTAGGCGGATTTGTATTTCCTAACGCGAATGAAAAATTCCAATTAAAATGCTGAAACAAGAATTTCTCTCTATTTCATTTTTACTATTCCTACGTACATGGGTAGCACGATATATTTTATAAATCGTTGCAAATGGATTGCATTTGCTGCCTTTTCGTTTAGTTACATATATTCCTACATACCATAGCAGAAATACCTTGCGTTGCTCTATATGATATGCAGTATAACTAACGCTGAACAATAGCAGTACAATCTGTCTAAATAAATATATGCACCCAAAAAAATTTAACTACACGGCATTTACGTATCGCTTGAGGGGAGATGCAAATGATTAGAATTTGGAAGCAGAAACACATTTTATTAAGATAGGGTGGCAACAAGAAGATGACATATTAGTAAGTCGTAAATCATCACCTGGCAGTTATACAAGCGGTTCGTACGGCAATTTAGTTGCTTATGTCCCTTTGTAGGAGATTCTACCACAAATGTTACAACTATTCAGCTAATTCAGTATAATTCTGAGAAGACTGTAATTTTCGTCTCAGCTTGGGCCAGGCCTATTTTATTTGTGATAGATCTGGAGACCTGGATAACGATGGAAAGCTATGTATTAAATATCCGAAGACGTTGTTGAGAACTTCTTATAGTATGGGATCGAGCGTTATCTTGTTGGTAAATGGAACCTGGGAGGCTTACCAGCATACGTAGAGCAATCGGTTGCAGAATACTGTCGACGTACGAACGAGACGTCAAATTGGCTTGCAGCACAATTAGAGGAGATCGGTTGCTCCACGAGATGGCTCCCAATTCTGTCACACCATGTGTGATAATCGTGTGCCGCTCGACAACAAATGCGGGATCGGAATACTGACCAGTTCTCCACACATGTATATGGCAAGCCAATGGCCCTACCGTACTGAAAACACCGGTTCTCCTTAAATCACCGAAGTCAAGCAGCATCGGGCGCGGTTAGTACTTGCGTGGGTGACCACCTGGGAACACCGCGTGCTGTTGGCACATTTCGGGCGCGGTAGCCCGGTGGTTTGTGCGCTGGATTTGCACACTGCCACAACTGCCGCCGAGTTCATGCGGAGTACGATCACGTTGAACATGTGGGTCCGTAAGTCCTTCCGAGAGGTTGGTGGTAGGGGAAGGAGGGTACGGTCTCGGTGGATGCCTCCCCGACTGGGTTCCGGTCAAAATCGAGTGGCACTTCCCGGCCGTCCAAACAGTTACCTTACTAGGTCGGACGGTCTGGGTCTCAACAACAACAACAACAACACATGTATATGGCGGTCATCAACACTGAGAGAGAAGTGTGATTCGTCGCTAAAGACAACATGTCTTCAGTTGGACACCGTCTAGGCTAATCGATCTCGACTCCAATCTAGGGGGCTCTGCATATGTTGAGGGGTCAGTGGTAGACGCCTTAGTGTTGAACCAACCAGTTTATACGACCTCTCTCTCTATATCCTATATTACCTATATTACGACCTACATTACGACCTCTCTCTATATCCGACAATTATTTGTAGCTCGGTCGACTGCGTCTCTAAAGTATCTTTGAACAGAACTTGCAGTATCAAAACAGAAAATCCAGTTTCACTTGCCAGTGAGTGAGAATAGCAGTTGTTTTAAATGTTGAACGATGCGTCGTTCTCATGCGCACTGCATGGGTCCTATAACATCACTGGCGCTGAAAATTTTATCATTTGAATAACTCTTAAAACTGCATTTCTATGCCGAGTTTCGCGACTGCAGTTCAATTTTTTAGGAGTGCATATAGTTTTTGCAAGCGTGTATTTTTGTCACAAACTTGCTCCTAATTAAGTTTAATGAATCAGTCAAAAATTGCTAATCGATTGAGCTGTTTTCAGACAGTACGAGTATTATTCATTTTTCAAAAAGCATTTTCAAAACTATTACTAAACACAACAATTTAAAACATCTACTATCATTAGTGGTTTTAGGAGCCGGCGATGTGATGACGTGTGAATAGAATTTACCAACCTCTTTCATTGAGTGTTTAGATCAGTGATTCCCAACCGTTTTTGTTTAGAGGAACCCATAAAGTATTTCGTAAAATCTTGCTGAACCCCTACAGCTTTTGTTTTCGTCGGCTTGGCTCTTTTTTTTCCCTTTCTGGTTATAATTTACTGCTTTAGATTATAATGAGTTCCTCATATTGAATCACTGCGCTTTATAGCCATCGGACATAAGATGCCATAGGAGTTAGTTTGATCGATGGTTTTCTTTTACGTGTGTCTGCTCATACTCAAATCGACAATCATGTCGCTGTTATGTCTCTGGAATCTAATACATCCTTATGAATCTAAACGCCTTATTTTTAGCTTCTTCGTCACAGAACAGCCATCATGTAACTCTACCTTCTCTTTTCTAGCCTAAGGATATTTTTCAGCATTTACGACTTCACACTATTATATCCATTACTGCACTGGTTTGGTGATATTTTTGAGCCGTACTTGATCACCTAATGCAAAATTGGTATTAGAGTTCTTACCTGTACCACGTGATTTATACAGGACACTGCTCGTTTACTGCAGTGTTGTAAATTTAAAAACATACACCCTTCTATTTGTGGTGACACTAAGTCTATCCCATTGTCAAGGACTTTTTAAGTGTCATTACTCCGAACTCAAGTGTGGTTTAGACCTATAGCACTTGGGTGGTCACTGGTTACTTCCATCTGTTTCCCGCGTTTTCTAATACCTAAGTATTATCTTATTTTTTTATACTTCATGATACAACAAAAGTGCACGTTTTTCATCATCAGAAATAGTATGAGAAAGTAAAAATTTCAAACATTCACGAAAAGTTACACTAAAATTGGTCCGCAGGCCAAGGGTTTCACGTATGTGCTATATAGTATGTAGGGAAATTAATAAAGAAAACGAAACTTTTGAAGGGAATATTCTATATAGCATCAACTATAAATATGGCATTGACTCATTGGATTTTCATATGCCGTCATTTGTGATCATCATTGCCGTCATTTCTTTAAGTGATATCCTCTAAAATTTGGCTGTGATTGCATAACAGAAGCATCGCTATACCTAATGATGCTTGCTCGAATTATCCGTATAAATATAGAAAATTAATCTTTTACAAATACGTTATCCCTATTAGTAATGACTTCTATCTAAATATAGCGTTTCATCTGCGTCGAATGAGTTTTTTCTTTTATCCAAGTTGAGTTTTCAAAATCAATATTCCCTTTGCGAATATCCAAGCTTTTTATTCCAGACGCATAAATACGAACTATTCATCCACAATTCGTATCTTTCTCAAAGAACTTCGTCTATTCCGTAACATTTTATTCACAGGCGAATAAAGGAATAATTAATGAAAAGAATAATGAATAATTTAAATCGTTATTAATATATGTTACTGCATTTGTTCACAATATTTCACGTTGATGGCGTTTTTCTTATCTATTATTCAAATCGTTTCTGAATCATTTTTGAAAATGAAAGTGTATTTTGAACAAATATGCTAAGCACTATCATATTCCTAGCCTGAAAGATTGGAGAGATACGACAATCATGCCACTTGTTCATCCAACCCTCCACTTCTACAAATATCCTTTCTTACTCATTACCTGTGACTCATGCTAAACACCCCTAAAAATCTTCTTGCTCCTACCTCGAAGGGATTGTGAGATAATGGTATGAAGCCTCTTGGTCTGTCATCCCATTCCTTTTAACAGCTTTCATGATAAGTTATGGAAAGATTCTTTCTTCGTATTTTTCTATGATCCATGAGAAACATTCCTATAAGATTCTGGGTTACTAGTTCGAAAAATTACAAAAATACGATGATCATGCCCCATATCATCTAACACCTTTAGCCAATATATATTGGATTTTGTATTGAGGTCAAATTATAACAATGGTTTTCTGTTACGTATTCGTAACAATATGATGTTACTTCCTGTTTTCCGTTTCATCTAAGCCACATTTATTTCAAAATTTACAATAGTTCGACATATTTTAGAAAAAATTAAAAATCTAAATTTTTATACCAACCATCTATTGAAAAATGGCCAAACTGAAAAATATTCTTCACCCTCTCTAATAACCAAATAGAAAAAAATGCTGTACATTTATTTTTAAAATTCATGGATATATATAAAATTTAAAATTTTAAGCTTTATTGAGAGACTGTATAAATGAAAATAAGAAAAATTTCAAAAACCATTTTATACGCCGTGTGGAAATTATTTCAAGTTTTACTCTATTCAAAAAGTTTAGTTGCATTGTTTTTGCTATTTAAGCACTACACGCTGCACAACCTTTATACGTTCTTCAAACCATGTATGAAATTTTGATTTGCATTTTAGAAAGAGTTTATAGCATTTTTAATGAATTTAATTACGTAATTTTTTCTATTTAAACACTAATTGCTGCGAATTCACAGAATGATTAAATTTATGGCAATTCAGAAACAACTTACAACAATTCAGAATTTTTTTATATTGCTCATGATCTACAAAGTTTGCAATAGAAACAATGCTGAAACTGCACTAGGATTCAAACGTCGATTTCCGAATTTACCTTAGCCTTCCGGTACGTTCATTCTTCGGTTAATACGACATTTTCTAATCATAGGATCTTTAAACCCTCGTTCAGCCACAAGAAAGAACTCGTCAAATAATTAATTTCCTTGCATATTTTGCGAGCGATCCACATTCAAGTATAAGGACAGATAATTTTGATTTGGGATATTGCGCCTCTATAGTTTGGGGGATAATTTGCGCGAATAATTGGTACCTATACTGTATACATGAATTCCAAGACATCTGGATTCTTACAATCTGGCTACTTATACAACAGGGTTCGAATCCACGTTTCCTGAGAAATATTCTGTGAACAAACAGATGAATGCTTACATGAATGTTCATGGAAACCAGAGCGATCAATTAATTATCAGAATGATCATTATTATAGAGCAATATCATTTTTTTAGCAATTCCGATATTTGGCAAAACCGTCTAGTTGGGCCTAATTTTTTTTATGTCTCAGAATGCTTACAGGCGATAGATATCTTAACCAAACAACTTTGGAGTTATTTTTTCACCTCGATGATATGTGATACTTTTTCCGTTCATATGGAACTCATACAAAATGAGTATCTTGTTCAACACCTGTAAATTCTTTTTTACTCTCTTATAAGGAGTCACCTGTTAATAAACTCAAATCATTGGATGATTTTTACCTCTACAATTTATTATTTTACAATTTATTATTAGTCATATTCACTGATACTAAACAGTTCCTCACGGCTTTTCTATGTTAAACACATTTTAAATAACGTTGAAAATTATTTTATTGAGGATTTACCGTTACCAATTCACAATCATGTTTAATATCTATCAGCAAGGCTGTACACTAAACAGTTACCAATTGGCTAAATGCACATTTTCCCAGTGGATTGGTATTAGAAGACCCACAGCATAGCCATCTAGGTCTTCGGATTTAACTACAGACGATTTCTTTTTGTGAAATGGAATTTGTTTATGTTGCACGTTCAATAACAGACCTATGTATTAGAATCACTAATGCCTAACAAAATATTACAACGCCTTTCGAGAAATACTTTAAGAAGATTACAGCTTTGTGTTAGTGTGGAGGGCAGACATTTTAAAACCGTACTGTAAATGAACATTTTAGCCTCACTATATGAAATCTTTAAATTCAGATCCAAAATGTAATTTTTGGCATTGTTTCTGCAATTTTTGTACTATTAAATTTATCTTAATTCATCTTAATTCATTCCTAATTGTCATTATCGGTGATCAATAGTCTTAGACAATACATTTTGAGATGATTTCTAATCTAAGAGATTTTAAGTTTTGCATTTTGTGATAAAATGAATTATCACAAATTTTTAGCATTATTAACTCCATGAATTGCACAGGTATCAAAACTAAACATTTTGAAAGTATATAACTAATTTAATAACAAAAAATATTATTCTAACTGGGTATTTTTTAATATATGGGCTGTATAAAAATTTAGAGTATGAATTATTTTTTAAATCCCCCCCCCCCTCCCCGGAGATCAAAGTTTACTGATATAACTCGTTACCTTCTTTTAAACATTTTTCTAATTTACATTATCTATCTTTAACAGGTAAAGAAATAAACCCCGTAAACACCTTTAAAAAACCACCCTATATAGATAAATATAACACAATAGTGAATCCTGTTTAGGTACGCACAACTGCCTAATTTTTTCCTACATACTGTATATGCAGGAAATGTGATAAGCTTCTATTTTGAGTCCATATATGATTAAAACTATTGCATTTACTTTATATTTTACCAGAGTCAATAAAACTGCAAGTACAAAATACTTTTCTTTCAACTGTCTATAAATACGTTTACTATAGCAAAAAATCGATATCGAATTTTAGGAGGAATATATTTTTGTGGCAAGCTCAACAAAATTTAAGTCGACAAAAAATCAATGTGATGCTTTTAACTTTAAACTTAGTTTGAAATTGCTCATTTCTTTATGGAACTTATTCTACTTTTTAATAGGTTTTACTGTTTCTGAACATTTTAAGCATCTGACATGGAATCAGCATCTAGAGCAGTGTGCTCAACCTGTCGATCGCAATTTGCCTGTCGCTTGTCAAGTCGATCTTTGGATGATTTTGAAGGTAATGGGGAGTTTGGGGGAGGAGGGGTCTTTTCGGGTACGAAAATTAAACTTTAACTTAAAACTCTCATTAAATAAACGAGTGATGATGAATATATTTATATTTTAAATAACTTTTCATTTAAAATGTTATGGTTTACAGAAAGAGCTAATAAATAACTCAGCAAGTTAAGAATGTATCATGTTCGATAAATTTATTTTGTTAAAATAGTGGTGGGTAAATCAGAATTTTACATTTTCTGTAATATTCCACACCGTCTATCAATAAACAGCACTCTAGTCGTATTTTGAATAGACATTTGGTAGAAGTTCGAATATATTTTTGTCTAAAGTAACTAAAGAAGAAAATTTTTAATTTCCTTGAGATTTTCTTGAATTTTTTCTGTTTGGAGAAGGAGGCTGAGATCCCCATACCTCTCTGAATGCTCTCCTGATCATGTATTATGTTAGCTACAGATAGAAGTCGATCTTTTGCTTGTTTGCATATCAAAATTAGCTCTCGATGTCCGAAAGGTTGGGAACCACTAATCTAGAGCATGATAGTGACTTGCCGTTAAGTACTTCAACGCCATCCCAAAATGAGGCCAAATCATGTTGCTAAACACAAACTCAAAACATAAAATTTCATCCATATGATAAAATTTGAAACGCAGATACAGAAGTGTAATAACACCAAAATCGTAATTTATAAATTCATCTAATTCCTCTGTTTCTTCTTTTTATTCTTCTCTGAAGTTCACTTTACAGTCAAAACTATTTGCAAAATTTTCAATGGAATTTTGCGTCACGACGTACTAAGGAGATTGATAAATTTCCATTCCGCGGTTCAACCACCCTGTGAAAATATAAAATATTCTGTAGGAATTCCCGCAGGATATAACATGGGGAAATTTCTATTTTCCGCTAGCATTGAAACAGAGATTTCTATATCAATTTCAAATATAAACCGTATATGGGTATCATGATAAAAAATATCTTATGTTAAAAAAGCACCAAATAAAACACAAACTTTATTTGTACTACTTACATGCAATTAATAAAGCTGAGTAAAATTGAGGTAGATTAATTTTTGTATTTCATCAAGATTCGTCGAATTTTATTATTGCTATATTTTCAGCTTCTTGTTTAATTTCTTTTAAAATTTAATTGAATTGACATATGTGCAAAATAACTTTTTGCTTCCAGAAGAAATCTGTTTGTTTTGCTTTTATATATGCATAGAAATAAAACCGGTGAATATATTGCTCGTGCCCAAGACGTATTTTTCGACTTTCCATTGTTTGAATGCTTTGATAAATACAGGGTGGTCATAAAAAAACTTCCCCGATATATAAACCCCTAGCGGCCTATCCGCTCAACCAATCGAAAGGAAATTTCAGACATTGTTATTTGAAGGTATGTGCTCGAAATTGTGATGATTTAAAACAATAGAGCTCTCACGGTTACGGTTACAGTGAAAAATTTTCGACATTTTCGAATGGCAACACCCACTTTTTTCCTGCGCAAATTGATCAGCGCATTGAAAATCCATAAATGGCGTTGGAACGATACACGTATGACAAAAATTGGCGGTGTAAAACATTTGCAAAGAAGTGCATTGTAAGGGACCAATGACAACACAGAGAGGAGGTGCATTGACGCACTTTGCATAATTCACAGGTATAGATAGTAGAAGCACCAATCACAGAACACCATGTTCAAAGCATTGCTTGTGGAAAACCTTTAATAAGCAGTGTGGGAAGATTGTCTCTTCAATCAGGTGTTCGAACGTGCCAACAAAATGACACTTACAAAGAAACAATGAGGTGAATTGATAAATCTGTTTTATCTGAACGGGGAAAATGCTGCCGAAGCAGTGCGATTTTATCGGCGAAATCATAAGCTAAGACGAGGTCCATGTTCAGTACGAACTGTACGTGATTTGGTAAAAAAATTGAAGAAACTGGATGCACATGTGATAGACCGCGATCCGGACGACCATCTGCTCCTATTGAAGCTGTCGCGGAAGTGCATAATACGATTACTGCAGGTCCATTGCGTACTGCAAGAAGTGTTGCTCGCAGTTTGGAAGTACCAAAAACCACAGTCCTCGAGCTTCTGAGCTCTATTCTGCGGATGTTTCCTTATCGATTCCAGCGCGTCCAGATGTTGCAACTTGGAGACGAGCAACAGCATGTCGACTTTGCGAATTGTTTCCTCATCAGATATGATAAAGATAGCAGGTGGCCGCTGCGCATATTATGGACGTATGAGGCACATTTCTCCTTAACTGGGAACGTAAACTCCAAGAATTGCGTTCACTAGGCTGACGTAAATCCTCACGATGTGGCACCAGTGCCTTTACACGAAGCTAAAGTGACTGTGTGGTGCGGCATCGCAAGAACATTCGTTCTCGGTCCGTACTTCTTCGAAGAGGTCACTTCCAATGGTATGCAAACGTGCTCCATCACAAGTCCTCGGTATAAAACAATGTTGCAGAATTACGTAATTCCAGAATTGCAGCAGCGAAATGTCGTTAATGGCATTGTATGGATGCAAGATGGTGCTCCTGCATACCTCGCTACATGTGTTCGACAAGTGCTGCAACAGAACTTTGGTGAAAGAGTCATCTTCAGTAACTTTGCAGTTTCGTGATCACCGCGATCCCCCGACCTCACTCCGATGGATTTTTGGTTCTGGTGTTATCTGAAATCTAAGGTGTACACATTAAATCCACGAGATTTGTCAGAATTAAAAGATGTCATAAAACGTGAAGTTATGCAGATTTCTCCTGCATTCTTACGTTCATCATTGTTGTCAATAATCTTCCGCATGCAATGCGTTATCGTTTGCGAAGGTGGGCACGTTGAAAACTTGTAATTCCAATAAAAGTTTTTTTTTCTCTCCTTTCTTGTGTTGCCATTAGTCCTTTACAATGCTCTTTTTTGCAAATGTTTTACGCCGCCAATTTTCGTCATACGTGTATCGTTCCAAAGCCATTTATGGTTTTTCAATGCGCTGATCAATTTGCGTAGGAAAAGAGTGGGTTGTTGTTGTTGTTGAAACCCAGACCGTCCGACCTACCAGAAAGGTGTAAGGTAACTGTTTGGACGGTCGGGAAGTGCCACCCAATTCAGACCGGAACCCAGTGGGGGAGGCATCCACAGGGACCGTACCCTCCTTCCCCTACCACCAACCTCTCGGAAGGACTTTCGGACCCACATGTTTAACGTGATCGTACTCCGCATGAACACGGCGGCAGTTTTGGCAGTGGCTGGAATCGAACCCGGGCCTACCGAGTGCAACTCCAGCGCGCTAACCAATGGGCTACCGCGCCCTGGAAAAGAGTGGGTGTTGCAATTCGAAAATTTTGAAATTTTTTCACTGCAACCGTAACCGTGAGAGCTCTATTGTTTCAAATCATCACAATCTCGAGCGCATACCTTCAAATAACAATATCTGAAATTTTTTTGGATTGGTTGAGCGGATAGGTCCCAAGATTCCTTGAAGCTATTTTCTATTAATTCGAATTCGATTTTTAGTTGTTTTATATTGAAGGGTAATTTTAAGTGATTTTCAATTTCAATCAAATCGGTTCTTCTTCGATTCAAAATGTTATCACTAGTTTCCATCGTGACACTATCAACAGTTCGAAGATAATTATTTCTAAAAAGCCTTGAATAGAATTCGTAGAACAATTCCTTCATATTTACAAAAAATTGGATTCGAAATATGCATAATTTATTCAATTGGAATATTTTAGGATATGGTATTCCTAAGATAGCAATTTATGATTTTCTCGTTAGTTAATGTTTACAAACGCCCTTACTTTATAACAATTTCAATTCTTTATCCTATTAGGAATTATGATTTACAATCATATCACATTTCAAACAATTTATTACGCTGTATTCATGTTAATATATAAATACATATATAAACTTTAATTATTTCTTAATGGTTTAAGAACTCTACACGCCTACCAAATTTCAAGTCTTTAGATTAGTAAGAAAACTTGAATGTACAATTTAGTTCAATGGAAATAAACAACGTTAGAAATAAAAAGTTAATTTCAGTCCATAGAGATAATCATGTACAGCTTACATGAGCATTTTTTCCCAAAATATGACCAAATCTAAAAAGGAAATTGTGGTGAACAAAAATCTATCAGGTAGGCAAACACAAAAAAAATTATTTTCATTTGAAGAAAGCGCTTCCATTATTTTTTTTCCATTTGTATTAAAAGATCTAATACCAGATATTATATAAAATCGTCTACTCATCAAGAAAGGAAAATGGTATAAAAGTGATTACGTCATCATACAATTCAGAAACAAGAAGCCAAAAAAAAATTAACGAGATTATCTACATTGAATTTCTAACAGAGAAAATAAGAAATCCTAGCAAACAAAATCCCATAAAACAGTGCATTAATAGATTTTTTTCCTCTTAAGCAAAATACATTTCTTTTCGAGTCAAAGATTTTTTTCTTTCTTTGGGGCTAGAGCAAATATTGCATTTCATTCTATGGCGGAGAAATTTAAATTTATAATAATGTTATAATTTTTAGATAATTTATTTTTTCATAGATTTGCATATATAATTTAATTGCATGCATAATTTAGTTGAATAAATGCTTTTCACAATGTATACATACATGTTAAATTTTGAATTAATGCATTTGTTCACAAATTAAGCAAATCTAGGTTTGCCTATTTAATGCTGAGGTTTTAGGCACTTCGGGTTTTACCGATAACATATGTATGCAACTTAACCTTGTCAAAGAGAGGAACCACGAGAATTAAAAGAAAATTTGCAATAGAAGTTGTTTGATAATGAAAATAGGATTTTATCGTAATTTTAGACATTGCATCACATTAGTGGCATAATAATGACAATAATAAAAGAAAATATATACATTTGAGCTTCATAACTATTAAAACTAAAATTGTGCAATATAAATAACTGTATAAACTTTATTGAAAAAACTTATTCAAAATTAATAACCATTTGTATCTCAGAATTACAGAATTACATTTCTAGATATTGCACAATTATAATTTTCTCATACTACGGAATTTAGTATAGAGAAAGTATTGCGTTCACAAAAATTTTCTATTTCAATATTTTGATGCCAATATATGTTTCAGGATCTCCGGATCAGGTTTCAACTATTTTTAGAGTGATGTCTGTCTGTCTTTCTATCATCTGTATTCTGTCATCTGTATTCTATCATCTGTATTCTGTCGTCTGTATTCTGCCGTCTGTCATCTGTCTGTGGTTGATTTTTTGTGTACACTATAGCTGCCACAAATATTAATAAATTGTCACCCAACTTTTTATTCAGCTTTGTTGGCAAAAAATATTTATTTTAATAGAACCAGATAGAAAGTCAGGCCAAAATTTGTCATAATTATGCACAAAAGGGGCTATTTATAGCTCAATGATCACACAAAACTTAATAGATTCAATCATTGTAGTGACAAATAAAGCTTTTGTGTTCATGACATTCTATTGACCCCATCTGGAGGGAGGGAACAAGTTACCCCAGAGGGGGTACATTGTCAAACTTGGCTTCAATCGAAAGATATTTTCCAGTCATTTACAATACAGGGTAACACGCTTTAATTACAAACATTTGGACCAACGATACAAATTTTTCAAATTTAAAAAAAAAAATCTCAATCTATTCAAAAATGGATTCTGGTATAAAAAGTCGAATTGAGTCACACCCAGTTAACTTTTATCCTAAATGAGAAAACATCATGAATAAATATATTCACTATCTATCAAATGTGCCATCGTTTTCAAAGTACTTCTAACCAGAAATATATGGTAATTATAGTGTATGGTGTATCACTAATCCTTCTTAGTAGTAGAAATAATACTTTTCTACGTGAAGTGCTAAATCTCCCGAACAAATTGAAAAGATTCGATGAAATTTGGTGCAAGTTTTTCAGTGAATAAATGTCATAATTCTAGTTACTTTAGGGTAACTTAATAAGGAACTTAAAAGATAACTTATGAGGTACTTTAGAGTAACTTAAGAAGGAAAACCTTCAGTTTTTCGAACTTTCAAAATCATAAAATAAATTTTAAAAAATAATTATATTAGAAGGTTTCAAATAAATAGCTATTACATATATATTAATAATCGAAAATCTAAAAAATAATAAAATACTTTAATATGATGACTACAACCAAAGGAGCGAATGGTTTGTGAAAATAATATTTTTAACCATAAAAAAATAGATACAATTGTTTAACAGTTGTTACGATCCAATCTCGAGATACTAGAAATTTTACCTTCTCTCAGAGAGCTCGTTATCTCTGGAATATGGAATTGGGTGTGCTTTCATTAGACGGTATTAAAAAAAATCTATTGATTTTCATCGAGATATAAATATAAAAGGCCCTAGTTTATTCTATTGTTTTTCCCACAATATCCCCGATATCGGAATCTGTTATTTGAAGGTTGTATGTAAGGAATTGTTGTCTGTAAAGAAATGTATGCATTAGACACATCAGATAATTCTGCTTTCGAAATGCTGGTCACGTTAATATTTTCATTGTCCAATGGATTTTACTTTTCCCATTTGGTGCTGGCCTGTTCAGCATAGTTTGGAATCTCAGATTATACTTAAAAATTATACTTCAAAATCATAATGTCGTCGTGCATACCCTCACAGCAAAGATCGTCACATGTGTGACAATGACATTGTATTTACGTGACACATGGGTCACAATGTGACATCATATTTGTGACTTCTATGCAACGTTACGTATTAGTAACTTTGTAACTTCATTGTGACTATATTCTGTGACGTTTCCACAATTTAATTAACACGTAACAATGTGACGACATTACAATGGCAATTACAATGTGACGTCACAAACAAGTTAATATGCGACGTCATAAACGACCAAGAAAATGACCAAATTGACTTCGCTGTCACCTCAATATGACTTTACCGAGACGTACTGCGACGTCCTGTGACGTCCCAAAGTCACAGTGTGACGTAAATCTTACGTCACTGTGAAACAAATGCTGTTAGAGTAGATACATATTTTATAACAACTAGCTGCAATTGATCAGTGTGAGCAGAGAAAATTAGCTCCTGTTATTACAAAAACATCATATCGTACTAAGAAAAGTTGATTTGCTGTGTACGCACATTGTCAATTCTTATAAAACGATGTATCATGTTATAGTATTTGTGTTGAGAAAACGAAAAGCATGTACAAGGCAAACTAGTTCATAGTAAGAACCAACAAAATTCGGTCTTTGCATAGACTCACATATATGAAGTATGCGAGCTGTGAAAGATTTCAAATAGCCAATAATTATGAAATTCGAAGTATAAAAAAATTAATTTCAATATTTGATGATCCTAATACAAAAGAGCATATACGATATTAGAATTGGAATATTAAATTAAACAAATTAGAATGCATGAAAATAATGAAATAAAAGTAACACATTTAAATCACAACAAGATATTTAATCTACAGGAGCAAGTTTAAATCACAATGCATACAAGTGCCACACGCTTTGATTGGTTGTTGTTGTTGAAACCCAGACCGTCCGACCTACCAGAAAGGTGTAAGGTAACTGTTTGGACGGTCGGGAAGTGCCACCCAATTTTAGACCGGAACCCAGTGGGGGAGGCATCCACAGGGACCGTACCCTCCTTCCCCTACCACCAACCTCTCGGAAGGACTTTCGGACCCACATGTTTGACGTGATCGTACTCCGCATGAACACGGCGGCAGTTTTGGCAGTGGCTGGAATCGAACCCGGGCCTACCGAGTGCAACTCCAGCGCGCTAACCAATGGGCTACCGCGCCCCTTTTTATTGGCTGTGTGAGTGTGAAGACCCAGACCGTCCGACTCATCCAGAGGACTTGAGTATCTAATTGGACGGACGGGAAGAGATCCGGCGACAACACCAGAATAAACACAACATTTTATTGGTTGTGTAAAAGTTGTTTACTTTTTATTTGTAGGAAGCGTAGTTAAAATGCACAGTTTTAAAATGGGCGTTTCACCTTGTTACAGTTCGTTTTAGTTATTGAAATTGTGATTCTGCAAATATGTGTGCAATTTCACGTATGTAGGCAAAATTTCATTTTCCAACCTATTGTAGTTTTTGAATAAAAAGGATACCGAAATTCAAGCAAATATTAATTTCTCTTCGCTAGGAATGGAGAATGAGTTGGCTATTCAATTGTCTGTCATTTAGAAAATATTATTTGAAACTACAACATTCTGAGCTATACCAGGCTGTCACCAGAAGATGACAGTTTAGACTGAACAATTTATTAATGGCGCGACTAAGTTCTTCGAAGATAACCATTCCAGGGTTCTGAATCCAAAGGCGAACCACGACTAATGAGACAAGTACGAGTCATTGCATACATAATAAGACAGGCCATTTATGACAGTAGCAGTGGAGTCTGCTTTCAAAAATTACCTCAAAAGGGAAGTGCTGTGCTTATTTTACATAAATTATTAATAGGATCGATTAATGGGAAACCTATTGTAATCAAATTTTATTCGAATATTAATGAAGTCGGGTATGTGGATCATCACAGGATCATCAATCTCACTATATATATACTTTCACTATATTTATATTATAATCTCCCCAAAATTAATCACTTTTGTATAAATAATTATATAAGTAAAAATATCATGAATATTTATGAATGATAAACAACGAAATATAATAATAATATCTGATGATTAATTGAAATAATTTAAAAAACATGGTTAAATTAGTAAAATGGAGATATAATTATTGTCCTACCAACGTACTTTGCATTACGATATGAGGCATGAATCTCCTTTGCAGAGGTTAATTGGAGGGTATAATGCTACGCCCTGAAACGCAATATACGAAGTTTTACTAATTAATAATTAACACCACAATTTTATTTACAAATATATATATATTTGTTATTTTTCTTATATTACTTTTAAATAATAATCAACATAAATAACGTTTATAAACATAACTCCCTTTATCTTACACATCATTCTACTTGCAGTAATATTAACATTTCTTTTGATGAGATAGCGAAGGTTGTCCCCAAATATTCCGAGATCTGAGCCCCAAAAAATCTGAAGTCTGGAATACAGCTGATATGAATGAAACATTCATTGATTTTACATAGGTAAAGGCAGACGATTTCAGTTTTAAGTATGGAATTAGAAAGTACTTTTACCTCCATGGCGTTAAGATTTTAAGTAAAATAAATTAGTGTAGTATTATGATACTTTTAAAAATATCACCGCTGAATGAAAGGAATGGAATAAAAGTTTATGAGTGAAATATTCACTGTTTTTATATAGAGAGCCGGGCGATTTATATTTCGATGACGTCATTTGAATGAAGTTCATTTTTTTCGATGAAGTTTCAAGTTTCCAAATGCAATAAATTATTGTAGTATTGTGATCATTTTTAAAATATCACCGCTGAATGTATCGCTTTGTTTAAATAAAATTGCATTGCAGTTGGAAAGTGTTTCATAATCAATGATTTATGCATAATTGATATTTCTTGTTGCTATTTCACTTCGTGCATTTAACTGCCATCCGACGGATTTGTAAATCGTTATCATGGGGACAATGGCTCGCCAATCTTCACTTCATTTAAAATCAAAATTTACCATGATTATGTGATCAACTACAATAGGGAGATGAAATTTTGTACATATACAAAATATTGCACGCAGATATGCAAAATCATAATCTAAATAATTAAAACGAACTGCAACAGCAAGAAACTCCCATGCTCACTGCGCATTTTCATTGCGCATACTCATTGCGCATGCTCACTGAGCTTTGCACAAATAACATGTAAACAAGAACTATTAAGCCGTTAATCAAAGCGTGCGCACTTATATGAAAGTTATATATACATATATATATAGTATTTCAATTCATTTATATTATTTCATTTATATTTATATTATTTCAATTCATTCCAATTCACCTAATGCATTTCAAACTATTTAAATTGTTTAATTTGAATTTGAAAAATAATTTTCGTAATGATTCTATTGCTGATATAATTTATTAAATAACCTTATTTAAGATATATATTTTATGAAGATAAGTATAGCCATCTGATCAACTTCCAGCTGTGATAATAATCAAATACGATAATTCTACAGGGCCAACTTAAGGGAACACTAGCCGCGCCCCTATTCCTACAGTAACAAGATCTTGGAAATTTAACGGCATTACGTACACACGAAAGCAATTTCCGTTTCAGCTCTCTTTTGCAGCCCCAATCCACAAGTCACAAGGTCCGACTTTGAATGCAGCAATAGTGACAATTTGAGAAAGATAAACTTTCATAGTATGACTTAAGCTACACTGTCACGTTTTAAACACTTGCAGATTTAGCATTTGAATTTCAGTGGTGCAGTCGTGAAATAAATAGTGTCGGGGAACTTTACAAACTGCATCATAATGACATAAAATACTAATAGTAAATATCTCAAGATACGCAATATGGTGATATCATAGTTGTTAATATGGTGTTTATTTTATAATCATTACTATTAGTATTACTATTATTATCATTATTATCAAAACTGCACGTGACAGATGAAGCGCCAATACATAGTGTAGTACTATTAGAGTTATTTTTTATTATTTTGTGATCTTTGTTGACAAGCCGACAGCAGTGCGGTAGCTTAGTTTCGCCTTAAGTGTCTGCTAACTAAGTAATTATTATTTTGTTGTTATACGACAAAAGAGTTAATTTGCTATGTTGGGTTTCGTTTAGACAGACACACAATTAATGTTAAATTAAGCAAAATTAAAAACTAATTATTTACTGTTATTTTATGAGTCGGAGTTGCATAAAAAAGTGGGCACGACTACACCACTGAATATCATACAGATTTGACAATTTAAACAATTCATGTATGTTAATCTGTCGAAAACGTGAAGAACGTACTCACATTCATATGTGTTCCTGTATATTTAATGTGTTTTGTGATTTAAATGTATTAGTTGGATTAAATTACTTTCCTCTGTTCAAAATTTAACTTAATTTTCCTTAGATTCCAAAAAATTAAGGTTCTAAAATATTAAAGTCAATCTTTCATACTTTTAATTTCTTAATGCATTTGTTAAATTACAAGAAGTTTTAATTTAAAATATTTCCCAGCTTACACTCTCCAAACGTCTTCTCCCGGCCTCACATCTTGCTGCTGTAAATCCATGGGTCAGTCGTGTGGTCTGGGCCTTTAACATTCAACACTTCAAACGCCTAAATTCAATCACAGCCCCCTTTTTGCTAGTAAATGTCAAACACCTAATAACTACAATCTGAAAAATTAATTTTAATTTTATTTAACACATTTAATGTCATGTCAGCCATATACGTGTAACACCATTTAATTTCGCAAGAGCCGCATTGGACCTATATGACTAGTATAGACATAAATGGCTGGACTAGCTGTATAATGCTCACAATATGTGAGGATTTAAATAATATGTAAAAAATCTGATATGGGCAGCACATGAATTTTTCTATATAATGCATTGAATTTACTTCTTTCACAGTGAAAAAATTATGTATAAAATCTATTGAATAATGTTTTAGGCATTAATATAGCATCACATAAATTGAAATTTTGTGCTTTTGGCAACTTATCAGTTCAAACAAAGAGACTTATTCATACTCATTGGGAAAATCCTCGTCAAAATGCAATTGATATTTAATTTTATTTAACACATTTAATGTCATGTCAGCCATATACGTGTAACACCATTTAATTTCGCAAGAGCCGCATTGGACCTATATGACTAGTATAGACATAAATGGCTGGACTAGCTGTATAATGCTCACAATATGTGAGGATTTAAATAATATGTAAAAAATCTTATATGGGCAGCACATGAATTTTTCTATATAATGCATTGAATTTACTTCTTTCACAGTGAAAAAATTATGTATAAAATCTATTGCATAATGTTTTAGGCATTAATATAGCATCACATAAATTGAAATTTTGTGCTTTTGGCAACTTATCAGTTCAAACAAAGAGACTTATTCATACTCATTGGGAAAATCCTCGTCAAAATGCAATTGATATTTAATTAGTATCCTATAAAATAAATGAGTATTAGCAAATTCTCTGGTGTCAAAGTAAAAAAATATAACAAAAAGTATCTTCTCTCGTAAATGGAATCAACTAAATCCACGAAAATGATGTTAACGAAATTGCTGCATACTATTGCATATGGAAAGTGAACGTAGTGGATGACATTAACTACTTTTTAATTTTAGTAGTTTTTGTAATACATTTATTTGAAAAATGTGCAATGTTTAGGGAAGCTAGAATTTATGCTAGAGTTCTAAAGTCTGTGTCATTCCTTTTAAAATGATAAGTATGAAATAATCAGTTATTCAACAGTATTGACGATCCTATTTTTTTATTAATTTTTATAAAAGTGCATTCATAAATCGTGAAATATTTTATGTATGGTTCAATCTAGCATTCAAAAGTTTGTATCATTCGTTTATTAATAAAAAAGTTTGTCTGAATTAATTATTTATTTATCTTTAGTTAAGGTCCTGATTTATTAATGATTTTTTTAAATTCATTTGAAAATTTAGAAACCTTCGATTATTCGATTGCATTTAAAATCAACAGAGCTCCAGTATTCACTGATTGCAATAATCGCTACAAAATATTTTCGAAACTTTTCATACGTTTATAATATTTCGCGTCCATAGACTCATGAACACACATACTAACATATATGCACAAACACTAACACACGGGCACACACACACTGGCTCACGGACACACACACTAACACACATGCACACACACTAACATACATATACACAAACTATCATGCATACACATACTAATATACACATACACTAATACACACACATTAACATACACGCACACTAACATACACACACTAACATACACATGCTAACATACACACACACTAACAAACACACCCAGATCCACGGACACACACATTAATATACATACACGCACTAATATACATACACACACTAACATACATACATACATGGTAACATGCACGCATACATAGACTCACGGACACACACACTAACACGCACTAACATACACACACACTAATATGCACACACATACACACTAACATACACGCACACACTAACATACACACACACACACTAATATACACACACACTAACATACACACACACTACAGTAACATACACACACATACACTAACATACACACTAACATACACACACACTAACATACTAACATACACACACTAACATATACATACTAACATACACACACTAACATATACACACACTAACATATACATACACTAATATACACATACTAACATACACATATACACATTAGCATACATACACAAACTCACGGACACACACAGTAACACCGTTCGATTCGAGTTTTGAAATGCTTGAAAAGTGTTCTTTCGTCGAAAACTGGAATTCAACTTTTCGAACCAGTCACAATTATATAAACTTGTGTGATAAAGGTTATCAAATGACGCAATATGATTAACTGATCATAAAAAATTACTATATCCTTTCGATATGCTCTTCAAAAATAATACTGTTACAAAAATAATACTGTTAATACCATTTTCAAAAATATATGAAATACTTACGCATTGAATACGTGTTTAGATAGAACTTGAGTTGTTGTTGAAACCCAGACCGTCCGACCTACCAGGAAGGTGTAAGGTAACCGATTGGACGGCCAGGAAGTGCCACCCAATTTAGACCGAAACCCAGTGGGGGAGGCATCCACAGGGACTGTACCCTCCTTCCCCTCCCACCAACCTCTCGGAAGGACTTACGGACCCACATGCTTAACGTGATCGTACTCCGCATGAACACGGCTTCAGTTGTGGCAGCGTGCAAATCCAGCGCGCAAACCACCGGGCTACCACGTCCGAAATGTGCCAACAGCACGCGGTGCTCCCAGGTGGTCACCCACCCAAGTACTAACCGCGCCCGATGCTGCTTGACTTCGGTGATCTAACGAAAACCGGTGTTTTCTGCACGGTATGGCCGTTGGCTAGACAGAACTTGAGTGTCACACCTATACGACTGACATAAAGGTTCAGTGAAGTAGCTTACTAGACCACAAAAGCCACATATATGTGACAGAAAATGTAGTCTTCTTTATATTTTAAAAGCAAAAACACAAAAATTACATTAAACTGTATACGGGGATCCTAGAAAAGCCATTAAGCACTCCAAGAACTTTGTACGGTAAGGTCCATGAGTATCCATGTTAGGTCGATCTCTAGTAAAGTGGCCATGCTCAGTCGAATACCAATGATTACGACGCTCTTGGCGGAGAATTAAAAGAATTAGGATATCAAACTTAATGATAAAATAATATAGATGAAAAACCAATTACAATGTTGCAGAACATTGTCTAATTTATTGGAATTGACAATAAAACTGTTGCAAAAGCCATTTATTTAATACAATGTGGTTATTAAAGAATTGTTGTTACATTCAGGAGTGCCATAACAAACAACGCGTCCATAGTAATCTAATGAATAGCCTGTACAAATTGCCCTCCGTCAACAACAATGCACATTTGAAATCGAGAAAGAATGTGACTGCATACTTTGACAAGCATTGCAGGGGTCACCGTGTTGTGATGGGGCTGCGCATTAAGAAATCTGTGACGCTATCTATAAAATATAAATTCCTACTCATTAGAGAATGCTTTACAAGTTTACAATTGTTTTTTTTTTTTCTTATTTTTTTTCTTGTCTATCTCACTTTCTTGCCGAGTTTATTATCTTAACTCTTTAAATTATCCCCTAGGGGAGCTGCAATCACTTTTATCCAATCGGGCAGAGACACATTATTACAGAATGACCTAACATATACACCGCTCACGTCTTTTTTGTTTATTTGTTTATTTTTTTACAAAGTTATTAGTGCATTTTCCTATGATCCTTATATTTTGTAAAAAGTAAATAAATTATTTAATCATTTTATTGCTCACTTTTTATTACCGGAAAATAGTATCTTAACTGACCTAGCCGTCCACGTACTAAACTAAATGTTTTGTATTTTTGCATTTTGTTTTCTACTTCTGTATATTAATCAAACAAAATAACGTTCAAAACTGTCAGGGTTTTCTTTTTTCTTTATCACACAGGTCGTTCTGTTTGCAGTGATATTGAATGTTTCTTTTGCCGAGGCAGCAATGATTCCCTCAAATACCTTGAGGTCTGATGTGGGAATACTGTTTGTTTAGGAGAGACAGAGTATTTTCATAGCCAGCAGAAAAAGACGTTCTGTTTTGAATGATACGCTGAGGTGTAATTTCGTTCCTAAGTCTTATATTAGAATAATATCTTCAAAATAAGTTATATCTGATAGAAAATTTATATTATCATTTATTTCCAAATTTTCTTTACTGTTTCTTCCCAAGTTTATATTATTGTTTGTTTGTTTTCTCGAAATTTATATGTATTATTATTAGATTGTTATTTAAAACTATTATAGATATCTTCAGTTTCTTACAGACGTTGTAAACTTTTCATTTGCGCCTCATTAATCTCTTTCCCTATGACACTCATTTCTAAAATGTGGTCCTCAGACCCCTTGGGAGCCGTTCCAAACTCTAAGGGGGAGGGGGGTCTTCGAATATCACAAAATGTATATGTTAAAAATAATTGAATTTTTCTTAAAACCTGTTTTATTTTCTTAATTTAAAGTTATCAAAAAGTATTTTAACTTAACACGAAATTAATCAGTTAAACTACAACCAAGCTTAACAAAGAAAACGTTAAAGTACTTAGCTCTATCTTCTACTTCCATATATTTGAGAGTAATGCTGTTTCCTAGCTCCCGTATTTGAAATATATGTTGTGGAATAGATTATAAGCTGAGAATGACTTAAAAATAAACTTTTCATTAATTGAACCAAACACTGCTAATTTAATTTATAAAAGCAAGTATCACTTCTGGTTTTAAACTATGTTGATCGTTATTAGTAACTTAAGGTAGCTAGCTTGAAGATTTTCAATGTTCATGTTTAGATTCATCTTATGCAAATTTCCTGCACTGATAATTCTCAATTTATCAAAGTTTGGGAACCCATGTCTTGTTTAGGGAGTCTTTACATGCAAAAGTTTGAGAACCCGTGTTCTGTTTAGGGGGTCTTTTAATGCAACGGTTTGAGAACCCATGTTCTGTTTTGGGAGTCTTTGAATGTAAACGTTTGAGAATCCATGTCCTATTTAGAGGGTCTTTGAATTTTGAATATAAAGGTTTGAGAACCCATGTTCTGTTTACGGAGTCTTTGTAAAAGTTTGAGAACCCATGTTCTATTTAAGGAATCTTTGAATGTAAAGGTTTGGGAACCCCCGTCCTGTCAGATTCCACTCTTTTCTACTCTTTTCTATCATGCTTTTTAAAATTATTCGATTATACTCGTATAAATCTATAATCTTCTGTAAATATTTAGTACAATTATGCAACTAAAATAAATTATTTAGCTGATTTCGAATGATTGATTTTAAATGTGAACATAATTTAAAAGTACTAAGCAGTGCCACATTTGGGGATTATTATCAATTTTCTATTCTCTCCACGGTAAAATCATTTCATTTTAAGTGTACAGATCTATTTATTAGAATGAATTTCCTCACTCAAGGGTTGTATATTTCTGCGCCTAGTAGAAAAAGACATTTCCTGGTATTTTAAGTAGATGTTGGCTCGACAGTATTCTAAGCACAGTGATCGTAATATCGGTATAAATGAAGTTGAAACTAGTTTTTTCAGAGCAAATGAAATAACGTACAGTGGAAAATAATTAAGAAATTGCAGCAGAACAAAAAATTATTTATACTGAATTTAATTATTTATTATGGACGAGCGTCCATTCTCCATCACTAACCAAGCAAAATCAGTATTTGCTTGTATTTTGTTACCATTTCTACTCGAAAACTGCAATAGGTAGGAAGATGATATTTTACATACACAAGTGAAATTGGATGCAGATTTGTAGAATAACAATTTCAATTTTTGAAACAAACTTCGCCAAAAGAAAATCTGATCTGGGCAGTATATGACTTTCCTTAAATAATGCAATGAATTTACTTCTGTTACAGTAAAAAAATGATATATAAGTTCTACTGCACAGTATTTTTACCATTCAAATGTACATTGAACGCTTTTTCGGATGATAACATATGAAACTATTTTGATGTACCCAATTAACTTATAGTTCACGCAACACTAAATTAACAATTATTAATATTGATAGCATCCTTAATAAGCAATATAGTCTATATTTGAAATATTTTAATAATTAATTCATCAATTAGGCATCATTTTCATTAACTTGGAGTCATTTTTCAAATTTTGGCGATATTTTCGTCAATCTAGGGAGAAATATCGCCAAGCTGGCGATATTTCGCTAATTATTCTCCCCGTTCGCCAAATATATCTCCAAGTGTTACAGGCAAACGGAGAGAAGAGCATTTCTTACAGACTAGACTCTATGTCCGTCATATGACGGAATTCAAAATTTGCAAAACATTACCTCTCATTTAGCATCATTTTTATCAATTTAACGTCATTTTCGCTAATTTGGCAACATTTAAAAAAGTTGCCAAGTTGGCGACAGCAAATGTTTCAAATATGGGCATAGGTTCCCAACATGGACACTGCCTATTATTAGCACCTATCTGATGTTTTTAACTCAATTATCATTTTTCCCTGTTCCCCCTGCAAGGAGAATAAATACATCCACCAATTTTCAAATTTGTATCTGGTAAAACAAACATTATAATAATTAAAATACTTAGGTGTGCCCATATTTGGGTCACTTACATTATAAGAAACGTAAAAATAAGTAAATAACTTTTAAACAAAGCGTGTGCACTCGAATGCATTGTGATTTAAAAATGCTCCTGTATATTTACATTATTGTGATTTAAATACGTTACTTTTGAGTTCAATGCTTTCCTGTATTCTAAATTGTTTCGTTTAATATTCACATTCGAAAAGCTTATATGCTCTTTTATATTAGAATTCTCAAATATTGAAATTGACTTTTTATACTTCTAATTTCAAAATTATATGTTGAATTAAGTTTTAATTTTGAAATATTTCACAGCTCGCATACTTCATATGTGCAAATCCATTCAAATCCCTGCTTTTGTCTGTATATGTGTGTGTGTTGTGTGTGTGTGTGTGTGTGTGTGTGTGTGTGTGTGTGTGTGTGTGTGTGTGTGTGTGTGCCATTCGACTCAAAGTATTTCTGCTAGTTTTCATTAAAGATGCAATATTTAAATAACAACAAATATATATTTCAGTCTTTCAGAGTTATATTTCAAAGAAAAACCGACTTTTAGCTATTAACGTCAAGTTCGACATATCTAAGCGCATATTACCATAATTGACTCAAATTTCGTTCGAATGCAAAATTTAATAGTTTACAGACGCTCGTAGATGCCAAGTCGCATAGAATGCGCAAGTTTCCATAATGCCTTTTGACAACGTAATGTGATTTTGAAAATATTAGAGAATATAGGAATGGAACTTTGCGTTGGTTACGTAAAGAAGAAGAAAACTGTGCATTAAATATTGCGGCGCTCTCGGTAATATTTTCAATTTAGTTAAAATACTTCTAAAACGCAAAAACTTTGCTTGTCTTCGTTTGATATTTAGAATAGTAAAGTTTGGACTTGTAGGCAGAGTTAGGATTACTCATAAGGGAGGGGCGGAAACAACTTGAGTGGAAGGGGGCGAGCGCCAATGGTAACCTAGTCCTCTGATTTATTTTCTTTTGAAGGAGGAGAAGCCATAAAAGATTCACATGGGGGGAAATCAATTATAAAGGAAGTCAGGATAAAATTTGTACGGGGGGCATAATTTAGATAGGCGACATTGGCAGAGTCAAAATATTTGAAAGCATATCAAATATTGAAAAATCTGTTACATGTATTGGCATTCTTAAGCAGTTGTTAACTTGAAAAGGAGAAACTTTAAAAATATATATATATATTTAAAAGAATAACTTAGATATGAAATCTGAAAAAGTTACATTTTTTTTCTTACTGTCCCTACAAACATAGTATAAATAATAGGGAAAGTACTGTTGTTGTTGAGACCCAGACCATCCGACCTACCAGAAAGGTGTAAGGTAACTGTTTGGAGGGCCGGGAAGAGTCACCCAATTTAGACTGGAGCCCAGTTGGGGAGGCATCCAGAGGGACCGTACCCTCCTTCACCTACCACCAACCTCTCGGAAGGACTTACGGATCCACATGTTTAACGTGGTAGTACTCCGCGTGAACACGGCGGCAGTTTTTGGCAGAGGAGGGAATCGAACCCGGGCCTACCGAGTGCAATTCCCGCACGCTAACCACTGGACGACCGCTCCCCAGGGAAAGCATTGTGGCAGAATCGAAAATTCGAATTCGATTTTTTGACGAAAAGCACGTTTGAAGCATCCCTGAAATAGAATCGAACGTTTTCGAGGTGATGCCTGTGTATGTGTATGTTTATTAGTGTGTTAATGTATGTTAGTGGTATATGTATACTATAGTGTATGAGTGTGTGTGTGGACGTGGTACCTCACGAACGAATGAAGCATTACTAGAGAAATTATTAGAAACTGCAAATACTGCAAACTTATTTATTTTAAACTCAATTAAATGTTTGAAAAATTATTTAATCAATATGGAAAATCAATTTACTATCTAATTTTCAAATGAATTTTCGAAAAATCATTAAAAATCTAGAACTTTTTCTAATGCTACACGGATAAACATTTCAAACATAACTTTTTATCAGAAAACGGATAATGCACATTTTAGAACGTTAGCAAGAACCCTTTCTCAGAATATTGAACGATTTACGAATGAATATTTAATAAAGTCATTAGAATAATTAGGACATGCAATAGTTTTAAATAAATAATCATATCATACGCAATATGTTTTCATTATGAAACGAATTGCACAAATTTTAGAACGCTGTCATGAACGGTTCTCGGAATGTTACTCATTTTTCAAAAAATTTATCAAAAAATTATAAAAAATAAAAAAATAGTTACTATCCTCCAGTACGTTCGCTTTTCATATACAATATTATGTGGTAAGTTTATTAACATCATTCTTATGTATCTAATTAGTTCCTTCCATTCACGACAGAAGCTACTTTTTGCATTAATTCATATTTCGGCGGCAAAATATCGAATCATTTATTTCATTAGATCAGTTAAATGTCAGTTGCATTTTGATATCGATTTTTCATGTGTTTAGGAATAAGTTCTTCTGTACCCCGTTGCTATGGGAAGCAGTAACGTACTTCGAGAATTCGCTGCATGTTCCGGTGTAATTTTAATCAGAGGGTTGCATTTCAAATCCCGAACAGTGTTTTATACATTGTCTTTTGTGTCTTATAAATTTTAAAACTGGATTAAATTTTTATAATTACTTACAGGAGAGTGAGTTAATTAGAATTTAGTTGTTAAAGGTTTCTATTCTCAATGACTTTTTAGGCTGCCGGCATCAGAAGACAAATTTATTAATAATATAATGAAACACTTCAGTCATCCTTTTCACAAACAAAATATCTTAGTTGTTTTTAAACTCTTTTGGCCGCCAAATCATGTAAAATACTCTTGTTGTGTAATGTCTTTTGACACGAACAAAATATTCTTTTGAAAATGTTCAAGCTTAGGGTCATAAATAAACTCATAATGTGTGATATTAAGAAATTTTTCGCCTTATACAATGCGATTTTCTCGATAAATTTTTCAATTTATTAGAAGATATAGAAAAACTGAGAAAAATGGTTTGGGCGTAATGATTTAAAGAAAACCAAAACACGAAAACATGTTTTTAGTAAAATAACAGTATTTTCATAGCATTATAATAAACATATTTCTATTTATTTTCTTTATATACAGTATCATGTGTATTATTACTTTCCCTAAATGCATAGTATAATGTATAGGGAAAGTATTGGGACGGGGTCGAAAAGTCGAATTCAAATTTTTGACAGACGAGCACTTTTTAAGCATCCCTTAACTCGAATCAGTCGTTTTTGAACTGATGTGTTCATCTGTGTGTGTGTGTGTGTGTGTGTGTGTGTGTGTGTGTGTGTGTGTGTGTCAGTAGCGACTATATCTCACGAACGAATAGAGAGGAGTTTCGAACGAAATTTGGCGCAAAAATCGGTGAATACTGGAAGCCTTCTGATTTTAAACGCAATAAAATGTTCAGAAGACCACAAAATTTTCGAATGAAATTTTGAAAAAATCATCAAAAAATCAGTATTTTCATTAATATTAGGCAAATAATCATTTTCTATGTAATATTTCATTAAAACACGATTAATATAATTTTTATAACGTTAGCATGAACAGTTCTCGAGACATTACAATTTTTCAAACGATTTTATCAAAAACTCACATAAATTGAAACGAACTATTAACTATTGTGAAATGGGTGTCCCTTTTCATATGTAAAATTATGCGATGAATTTGTTGACATTATTCTCGTGTATCGTTCCATTCAAGAAAGAAGATACTTTGTGAAATACTTTTGTATTTTGACGCCTAATAATTGGCCAAACGCTTGACGATACATTTGGTAAAATTGGCAACCAATTTAGCAGAATATCACCAACTTGGCAATATTTCGTCCAGATTGATGCAAATAAGTTAAAATTGCAAAGTAACTCTAAATTAACGGAAATAGCGCCAAATTGATGAATTAATTAAAATATTTTAAGATATGGACTATATTGCTTATTGAGAAGGCTATGAATGTTGATAATTATAAATTTAGAGTTGTATAAAATATAAGTTAATTGGGTACTTCGAGAAAGTTTTACACGTTGTCATACGGAGGGCGCGGTAGCCCATTGGTTAGCGCGCTGGAGTTGCACTCGGTAGGCCCGGGTTCGATTGCAGCCACTGCCAAAACTGCCGCCGTGTTCATGCGGAGTACGATCACGTTAAACATGTGGGTCCGAAAGTCCTTCCGAGAGGTTGGTGGTAGGGGAAGGAGGGTACGGTCCCTGTGGATGCCTCCCCCACTGGGTTCCGGTCTAAATTGGGTGGCACTTCCCGACCGTCTAAAACAGTTACCTTACACCTTTCTGGTAGGTCGAACGGTCTGGGTTTCAACAACAACAACAACGTTGTCATACGGAAAAGCACCAAATGCACAATACAACGTAAAACGTAAAAAACATTGTGTCGTAGATCTTATACATCATTTTTTCACTGTGAAAAAAGTAATTTCATTGCACTGTATAGGGTAAGCCATGCGCTGTCCACATCAAATGTTTTTCCCTAGAGGAAAAAAAATTTGATCATTATGTAATAAAAGGAAGAAATATTAAGATGGACGTCAAATTCTCTAATTCGATATTTTGATGGATCTGCATTCCAGAGCCAAATATGGCTCGTAATCTGTACTTTGGGGGCCCTAAGTAATAGAAATAAGATATCGTATAATATTTTTTCACAGAATTAAGAAGCACGCGCTGACTATCAATTCTTACAGCCTCACATCTTTTCTTTCAAAGTTTTTTTCTTCTTTTATCTCATCATGCTATTCGAAACACGCAAAAGTGTTATTATTCCTTTCTGTCAGCTTCCGCTCGTGAAAAATTATCAACGCCAAGCTCAAACCCCGCTGTTGTGATCGGAATAGCTTTATGTATGTCATAATTCTATGTCGCTAATTTATAGCCCAGAAGAGCTCCGTAACTAGATTACACGATATAGCGGAACCACCTGTTTACAAAACTTTTCACATTTCCCTTCATGGGTAATGTCTTCCGACAATATAACGCAATTAAGGGGCTTTCCAGATTTAGATTGAGATGGGAGTGGGGAATATAAGTATTTCGAAAGTAGATTTTTACTGCTACTATTTGGTATATTTACTTTTCAACATATACGAGGTTCCTGGGAAAATTCTTAAGAAATCCAATTCCTTTGTACGGAAAGGTGTATAAGTGTACATGGTAGGTCCAGCTATATAGTACTGAGGTCATGCGCGATCGAATAAAAGGGATTTCAGCGCCTCTAACTAAGAATTTAAAAAGTCAGGCTAACAAACTCGGCAATACAGCATAAACGGAAAATAAGCCAATTGCAAAGTTTGGAATGTCAAATGCGTAGTAATTGACACTGAAAATGGTACAGAAAACATTTATTTGACGCAATATGATTACTGGCGAATAGCTATCCTATTCAGGAGTGCTAACATAAAAAATCCGATGTGGGCAGCACATGACTTTTCCAATATAATGAAATAAATTCACCTCTTTCCCAGTGAAAATTTGATGTATAAGCTGCTCCATGGCACAAGATTTTAAACGTTGAATTGTACATTTCCAGATGACAATATTTAAAACTATTTCGAAGTACCTAATTAACTTATCTTTAGCGCAACTCTAAATTGGAAATTATCAATACCGATAGCATCCGCAATAAGCAACAGGGTCATAATATTTTAATAATTAATTCATCAATTTGGCGTCATTTTCGCAATTTTGACCATATTTTCGTCAATCTGGGGCAAAACAATACCAAGCTAGCTACATTTCACAAAATGAGTCGCTAAGTTCGCCAAATTTATCATCAATCGTTACAGAAAAGCGGAGAGAAGAGCATTCCTTATATACAAATGATTGTTGGCGAGCTAATAGGCGTCAAAATAAAAAAAATTTACACAAAGTATCTTCTCTTGTGAATAAAACGAACGGAATCCACGAGAATGATGCCAGGAAATTTATCGCATAATATTACATATGAAAGTGAACCTATTTTGCAATGATTAATACTTTTTTTAATGTAATGTGAATATTTTGATAAATTTATTCGAAAAAAAAGACAATATCTCGAAAAAGGTTCGTGTTAGCGTTTTAAAATTGTCATCGTTTTCTTATGAAAAATTGCACAAGAAATTATTATTTACGTAACATTATTTAAGGTTCTGATTTTTTTTTTATTCCATTCGAAAATTTGGGGGTCTTCCGAACACGCACGCACGCACACAGACATAACCGGAAAAAATATATGCAACTATTCACTAACATCAAATTAAATACAAAATATAAATTTAATTAACTGAAAACATTTTTTAGAATTCTGATCATAATGGAGCAAACAGCATCACAAGATCGTTTATTAAATTTAAGAAACAACGAACTGTTGTCAACTGCAGTAACACAGAAATACACTCTGTTGCAAAAAAATATATATATCCATGAAAAATTGAGCTACAACAGCGAAACTCGGCATGCAAATGTCGTTTTAAAAGTTATGTAAATGATCAAACTGTCAGCACTAATGATGTCATAGAGCTCATGCATAGCGCATCAGAACGACGCATCAAGCATCTTTTCTAACAACCTGTGTTTTCAATCACGGGAAATTGGAACTGGATTTTCTACTTTGATATTGCAAGTTGTGTACAAACATGTTTTTGAGGCGTTCTCGCCGGCGCTAGGAACAATTACGGAATTTCAAAAGAGACCCAAGAGAAGCTGGTCATCTTGGTTGCAGTTATATGGTAGTTGCTCAGTGCTGGTAACAGTTGATCAGAGAAGGAATAAATAACCATCACAGAGGCTCAGAACTCCCGAGACAGACAACTGCTCGAGAGAATCGGGCAGTCAAAAGAGGAGTCAAGTCCACACCAATGGCGTCTTTATCAGCCATTCCAAGGCACTTGCATCCTGTATCAAAGAATACTATTTAGAGACGACTGGTACAAGGTGGGATTAGGTGTCGACGTTGATTAAGGCGCCTACCACTAGCCCCTCAACATAGGCAGAGCCATCTGGATTGGAACCGAACTAAGGTTAGCCTGAGCAGTGTTCGATTGGAGGTATGTTGTCTTTAGCGACGAATCCCGCTTCACTTTCAGTGTTGATGACCGCTTCATATGTGTGTGAAGAATATCTGATCAGCGTTCCTAGCTCGCATTTGTTGTGGAGCGGCGCACGGTCACCACACGCGGTGGGACAGTCTGGGAAGCCATCTCGCGGAACAACCTATCTCCTCTAATCAGGGCCCGACTTTGCCTAACTGGGGCCCTGAGCAGACAGTTCTTCGGGGGCCTCTTCACCTCTCGACATATATGAAATGAATAAAAGCATATTTAAAAAGAATATTTGCAGTCTAAAAAAATGCATACAAAATTAAGTTCTTACATAATTTATAGGAATTTAAATTTTTGGAAACTTTGTCATTATAATCAAGAAGTCAACAGGCTCTAGATGTTGAATTGGCGCAGTAATCCCTATATATGTCCAAAATTGATCTTTTCGCTGGGAAAATCTATTACGCTGGCATAAATAATTTTCAAGACACAGTTGTTAATTTGTTGATGTTGCAATTGCTTAATTTGGGGGCCCTCTGACACTGTGGCCCGGGACAGCTGCCCTCCATGCCCCTGAGTTAGTCAAGTCCTTCCTTTGTTTGTGCTTCAAGCTAATCTGATGGCTCGCTTGAACGTCGACGATATTCTGCAACCGATTGTTCTACTTATGCTGATAAGCTGCCCACGTTCCCTTTACCAATAAGACAAAGCTCGACCACATACTACACAAATTTCTCCACAGTGCTTTTGATTATTTAATACCTTTCAGATCCCCGACCTATTACCAATAGAACACGTCTGGGACATGCTGGGACTGTAATTTCAGCCTTCTCAGAATACCACTGAATTTACTTACCAGTTACAGTATTTGTGGCGGAATATTCCGCAGCGGGATATAAGCAACTTAATTGACTCTAAGCCGCACCGAATACCGTCTTGTATAGATGCCGAAAGAGGATTTACCACTTACTAAAATGTCATCTTCTTGTTGCCACCATTTCTTAATAAAACGATTTTGATTCCAAATTCTAATAATTTGTATATCTCCTCAGACGATACATACATACCAGGTTCCATGGCTGCCAAACAGCAATGCGGACCCTACCTGCCACTCGGCATTACGGGGTTTAGTTCCGCACTACTGGAAGTCGCCAGCAGACGACCGAGCTGAGTCCTGGAGATAGCCATGTGCATCAAAACCAAGTCCGAGGGACCAAGTATTGACAAAACATAGAAAAGACTTAGGGACCCAAGAACCACACACATCACACACCATGGCGCAACGAGGAAGCTGAAGCCCAGAGACACGCTGCTCCAGGAGGGCCCGGGAGTCCTCAGGGAGACCTTCCCAAATTGCGGAGACCCGAGCTGCAAAAAGCCTCGACTCCAATTGGGAACCGAGACGACCAGGAAGGACAGGAACCGATGAATGTCGATTGTAGTGGCTGCCTAAAGATATCCGAAATAAACCCAAAGGGAAACATAATTTAGGGAGATTTGAACAGAGGCTTTCGACTTTCTACTTTTCGGTAGTTACGCAGAGGCAGCATACAACTTAGAGAGGCGTTGTCGTAACCCGGACTTAAACCTGTACTGCCAGGTTAACTTAACCTATAAGAGAAACAGAAAAATTAACTATACAAGGACCGGTAGAAGAAAGGGATAGAATTTAAGACCAAACCTACAATGCAGCATATGCATGCGGCAGAGAAGGGCAGCTGGGAAGCAAGACCAAGGAAGGCGCTGGGAAGCGAAGACCTACGGGGAACTTACTAAGGGTACTTAAGACTAAAGGAGAACCTATCTATCGAAACGTCGTCGGTGTAACATACCAAGGAGGGAGGAAATGCTCTAGGACGAGAGCCCACAAGGGGCTAAAAGGCGAGGGACGAAGCTATAATGACTAGGGAGAGCAAAAGCGGAGAGAGAACATTACTCTAAAACCAAGGAGGTAATATAAGCTAAGGAGGAGCACTATCGTGCTAATCTAAGCAAGGCAAGAATTCACAGGCTAGGGAAGAAAGTCCCAAGGGGATAACACTGAAAGTTGCTCTGATTACTCTAAGAAAAAGGAAGAGTCTAAAATAGATACAAACTAATCTTATTGCTAGAGCTAAATCCAAGCTAAGCTTAATATTAGAGTTAAAACTTAAAACTAAACCTGCAACAACTAACAGAGCTACTTTTAGAGTTAACTAAGCTAACCTAAACTAAAGCGAAGTGGTTAGGCAACCTGCAAGTGCGGTTGCGGAAACGATATAATTTGGCTGCCGTCAAGTGCGGACGCGCATTGAGCTACCTGCTAGTGGGCTACCGTCAGATTAACTGGATAGTTGTTGTCTGACGGCGGAATTATATTTCGTTTACTAACGTTAGACGACAGTGTTATTTAAATTGGAATTCTTCAAATATATTTAAAAATAAATTACCGATAAAAGAGTCGAATTTTACGGTTTCTAGCTCTTACAAATGTATATATAGCATTAAAATAGAGCTTGAAGAATGAAGCGATTCTTTTTTTCCACTTCTATTTTTCTGAAAATAAAATATAATAATCTTACTAAACTTTTTAAAGAACTTGATAAGAAGTATTTGATCATAAAAATGTTCTAATTAATAAACTCGAGTTGGAGCTCCCCCCCTTTCCGGTATGCTGGGGAACCCAGCCCAGACAGGAAAAATTAGGTACACATATGACGGGACGGAGGCCCGGAGAGGCCCCTTACCTCCCCCCCCCCCCCCCCGCCGCTTTCCACGGACCTGCATGTGTGTGCTTTATTAGAAAAATATAAAATATTTACGCAAGTACTTCTAGTGAAAGGATATGATTTAATAGCACTAAATTTATGCTTAACTTATCTTTCAGCAAAATGTCGCTTCCATTTCATAATATTCAACCATTCAATTACAAGAAGCTATTTTTTTTTAAATAATTGTTAATATTATATACTATAATATATTAAAAAAATATTTAATTATAAACCGGTTTTTCATTTTTTTAATTATTTAGTAATGCATTTTTTATGTATACAATAAACTGAGTAAATAATTTTTTTTTTGTTATTAATTTTATTTTTTTCATAAGTGGCAAAAAGGTTTCTCATCTGTAAGTATTTAAAACGAATTCTAATATAATATTTAATAATATATTTTTCAAAAGCATTTTTAAATTTGTTCTTATAATTTAATAAATTACTCTTATTTATTATATTTAATAATTTACGTTTTAAGAATTTTAAATTTTTTTCCCCTGCTATTCCTTTTGTATAATGTTTTAAATTTATCATTAAAAAAATCCTGTTATAGATAAAACATAATTATTTTATAACTTTTCTTTATCAAGAAAGAAAATATTTAAAAATATACTATTTTTAGATCTCACTAATGCATATATAACATTAAAATAGATCTTGAAAAATGGAATATTTTCCTCCTATATACATATAAAAGGAGGGAATTGGGGGCTTTGATTTTATTGAAATTATTTTCATTATTACATGTGAGCTGGAATAATATGTCCAATGACTTTTTAAAGTATTTATTCTTATAGTACAGCTACAGTCAAACATATATTACACAACATAGCTATAAAAAAAGTGTTTGAATTTAAAAATATATAAAAATTTCTTATACTTGTATATTGCAGTCAGCATATCGACCTAAACAGAATATAACGCTACTTTCCACCGGAAGAGAAACGTCCGACTAATTTGACGGAAGCCCACTTGCAGGTTTCCTACTGCAACTCTCTCCGCGACCGCACATGCAGGCAGCCTAACCACAGCCAGACTAAAGCTAAACGCACGCAGCGGGACGGGTTAAGGGGGAGGACGGGATGGGTCCACCCCAGCAAAAGAACTACCTACTTCCGCTATGGCCGATGTCAACCGAGGCCGATGTCTTCTTCCTGAAAGATGTAAAATAGGATAAGGAATGCGAATTAGGCAAACAGATGCGGAGATCTGGAAGGGAAGCGCGTTAGAAACCTGAAAAAAAATTATTGGGTTAGTGCAGCGCCGCTGAGCTCCGCTCAGACCCCGGAGATGTTCCAGGGGGAGACACCGCTGGGAGGTAAACACCAAGGACCTCAAGGGTCCGGGACAGTATCCCAGCAACGCGGACTACTAAGACACAAACAAGGCGCCCACTGCTGAGGTGGAGAGACGCCAAGAAAACTGAGGGGGGGGGGAGGCAGGACAATCTCCTGGCAGCCCGACGGAGCAACCCACTCATAATCCTACGTCCACTTCACATGTGGAGGACACCACATCCTGAAAGAGGCTAGGATAATACCCCAGCCTACGCCTCGACGCCAAACCTCTGGGATAACCCAGGGAGAAAATTGGCCACGACTTCGGTGTCCCGACACATATTAAACAACTGGGACAATACCCCAGATACCTGCAAATAAAAAGGAAAGGAGGAACCGCAAGCAGGCTAGAGGAGGAAAGAGGCCTGAGAGGAGAAAGAGAAGGATAAGGAAGAAGAAAAAGAAGTGGCTGATCTCTATTTCTTATGGTTACAAATATATTTTTGCAACACGCGAAGGTGCGCAAAATTTGTCTAATTTGTACAGTTAACACAGACATTGTTGCCTAGCATATTCTTCCTGTGCAGCAACAGTTTTTATTACAGAGGTTATTAGCTACAAAGGTTATTAACTACAGATAAAATAAAACACTGAAACATCACTTAGAATATGATCTCAATTTTTAGTATGCCTGGTTTAGGAAGATTTTCTGACTACTAAATAAAACTGCTCTAATTTAATACTATATGTCTTTTTTTTTAACTTTAAACTTAAATTTTGCCTTATTGTCTTACTTATTTAAATATTGTGGTTACTTTTAAGGCAGTTTTATTAGCTAAACTTTTGCGGTTAGTTTGGTATATTTTTACAGCGTAATTAAAATTTATTCTGATTATTTTAACAGTTTTACAAAAGGAATAAAATATTTAATTGTCTGTTATGTGCATAAAAAATGTTGTACTAAAAGAAATCAAAAGTAGGTTTTTCTATTATCATATGAGCGTAAATAAAATAAATAGGAGAGTTAAACCAAGCCTTTACGTTTTTATCACTTTCTATAACATTACTGATAAATTTAAAAGTAAATTGTTATATATCCCCTCTAAATATTATAAAGGTGTTGTTTCACTTTACTTTTGCATAGTAGTCCAGCCAAGAATTAGTTACACCGTTCCTGCTTTCAATAAGAAATTAAACAGATTGTAAATCTTCACAATTATGTGTATTTATAGAAAAGTATCATTATTATTTAAAAAATATCTTCAAAATTCAATCAGGAATAGCCAGGATATGCATCATGTATATAGCCACGCCCATATTTGTTCGCTCCCATTTTTCTTGTGGTGTTGAAATAGTATGTATTTGCATAAAATATGAAATATGGAGTGCATTTTTAAGCAGATGGTTTCATCCAAAATAACCATTTTATCAGGTGTTAAAATGCCCAAGGAAAAATACGGAAATTGAAATAACTTTTCGGTGTGAATTTCATATTGGAACTAATTTGAACATTTTAAGTCTAGATTTC
Source organism: Amaurobius ferox (assembly GCA_951213105.1). Taxonomy (NCBI): domain Eukaryota; kingdom Metazoa; phylum Arthropoda; class Arachnida; order Araneae; family Amaurobiidae; genus Amaurobius; species Amaurobius ferox. The sequence continues at coordinate 78,320,107 of OX578134.1, read as the reverse complement.
ATTTTATTTTATTTATGGACTGAACTGTCATATGTAAATTTTTTCAACTGTAGCCATCCGTTCACTCCTTAGTTAATCCCAAAACGGATAACATTATTCTATCTCTCACAGGATATGAGAAAAATCATAAACAAAATAATTTTACGTACTAATCATATCTATCGTTAATATTTTAAAAGTTATTTTATATAAGAAATGATTTCGTTTCATTTACATTCGATTAAATTAGTACTTCTTCAATCAGGAAAGCTGTACTTTTTAAGGCCACAGTCGATCAAAATATATAGAACAGTTTAGCCATTCTGGCATAAAAACCCACTTGACTTCTCTTACTTAAATTTTCAAAAATGTTAATTTTCGATTAAATTGACCGCTATTATATAATGTCCTTTAAATATTTATATTGCATTATATTACATACTAGCAGCATATCCGTTCTTCGTACGGAGTATATAATATAAAGAAACTTGAAATTCATAATCATGCCCAAATTCTTATAGTATACTAAATGACATGTTTAATCAAAATATTCTGTTAAAATATATAATATAATGCTCCTAAAAAGAAGTTTAAGAATCTCTGTTCTCGCTATATAAAATTATCTTCATGGACATATCTGAAGAATAAAACATCTTGGACCCCTTATGTAAGCAAATATAAAAAAAAATATGGAATTGAATCAATATATGCAAAATAAAAGCGTTAAAATTGTATGGGACCCGTACTAATTATATACGCGAATATTAGAAAATATAACCTGTATTAGTAGATTACATGTATAAATTGAAAATACCAATAAACCCGTAATCTTTAAATCTGAAGACAGTCATTTATTCCAATATATGTCAAAATTAAAGTGCTAAAATTATATGGGAAGATATACACGTATTACTTATAATGTCCGATTATTAGTAGAAGATTACCCGTCTTGCAATATGAGTCACAAATGTTTTTTGGTAAAATACAACAGACGACGTAATAAATTGAATATATAATTAATCCCCTTAATCTTCATACCAGAAGACTGTACTTGATTCCAATATATATGCCAATATATGTCAAAATATATGCCAATATACCTGTACTACTTATATTCTCGTAGGTTAGAAGATATACCCGTGCATTCCTAGAAGATTACTCGTACAACGTACAATATGCGTGTGTCAGCAATTTTTGCCGCAATAAAACAATGGCGTAATAACTTAAAAATATCAATAATCCCTGAATCAATAATTCCGGAAAATATCAATAATAATAATGTTTAAACCTGAAGAGTATAATTGATATTATCCAGTCCAAAATGAAATGGCAATGAAATTTATTTTATATACATATTTTCATTATTCAAATCGGAAAGGATTTAATAAAAATCGTCTGCCGCATAAACACATTGGATTTAAATCCGTTGCTAAGCGACATGATATCATTTGCTTCAAATAAATTGGTAGAAAAAATATCGTCTAAATAGTTATATTTCTATGGAACATTTGGCGACAGTTTCGTCAAATTAGCGACATTTTAAAAAATCGCCAAATTTATCGCCAAGTGGGACTGTAGAACTGACAGTTCCACTTTGCGACAAATTGACGAAATATCATCACAATACTATCCCCTAACAAAAAAACAATTAATATCATTTATGTAGCGCAATTTTATCAATTTCAAGATATTTTTATAGATTTGAAAACATTTTTATCAATTTGGTGACATTTTAAAAATTCCCTAAATGTATTACTAAGTAGGATGGTTGGTCTGACAGATAAATGCTAACCAAACATCATTTCAGTACTCTCTTCTAACAAAAAAAAAAAAAAAATTCATTGATATGTAGAAGACCCAAGCCACACGACCAACCCGAAGGTTTATGGCAGCTGTTTGTGTGTCGTTTATATCAATTTGGCGACATTTCCGTCAATTTGGCAAAGTTTAAGAAAAGTTGTCAAATTAGCGATATCCCTCCAAATTCGTAGCTTTGAATTTGCAGATCTGAATAAAACATTCTTATCCCGTTTCAATATACTAAATGAAAACACTGCAATTGTATTTGAAGATATACCCGCTCTACTCTTTTTCTGTTTCAACAATCGGCTATATGAATTTATTGGCTAAACACAATATATGAGTTTAGTAGCTAAATACGATATAAGCTTGAAAACTCTTTGCCAAAATAAATGCAATTAATGTACGCAGTCAGCAATTAATATAATTAAAAGAAAAATCAAACCGTCCATTCATAAGATATACTTTTATATCCATTTATCCATTTATTTATTATTTAAATCGAAAAAAATAATAAAAACATTAACAAACACATTTAATTTAATTGCGATGCCGAGCAACATGATATATCCTCCTAAAATGTTAAAATTTATTAGCCACTAACAGCACACCCGTTATTCGTACGGAGTGTATAATTTAAAGAAACTTAAAGTTCGCAATCATGTGCAAATTCTGTTAAAATATTAAATTTATTGCTCCTAAAGAGAAGTTTAAGAATATATGTTCTCACTATGCAAAATTATCTTCACGATCAGATCTGAAGAACAAAACATCCTGCCCCCTTTTGTAAGCAAATTTACAGAAGAAAAAATAGGAATTGAATGAATATATGCAACCCCGTACTAATTATATTGTCGCAGATCAGAAAATATGCCAATGTGTTAGTAGAAGATTACCCGTATTACAATATGTGTCTCAAAAATATTTGCCAAAATAAAAGAGATGACGTAATAAATTGAAAACATCAATAATATCCGTACTCTTTATACCAGAAGGTCGTAATTGATTCCAATATATGCCAATATATATCAAAACATATGTCAATATACCTGTACTACTTATATTCTCGTAGATTAAAAGATATACACGTGTATTTGTAGAAGATTCGTACAACATACAATATATGAGTTTAAACAATTTTTGTCATAATAAAATAATTGCATAATAACTTGAAAATATCAATAATCCTTGAATCAATAATCCCCGAAAATATAAATAATAATAATTTTTAAACCTGAAGACCGTAATTGATATTATCCAGTCAAAAATGCTATAAGAAAAATCAAATCGTTCTTTTCTAAAATATATTTTTATATCCATTTATTTATTATTCAAATCGAAAAAATAATTATTAAAATTAACAGACAGATATAATTTAATTGCGTTTCTGAGTAACATGATATAAGATAGAATCTTATAACATGTTAAATATGTCATGTCTTATAACATAAACTGCGAAATTAAATAACGATTTTGATTTCTCTATACTTCTCATTGTTCCGTAAAAGCGTGTTTTAAATAAACCATGAACCATGGAGATAGATTTCCCCTTTAAATCATGTTTCAAACAATTCATGTTTTCGGAAAGTGACTAATTAACGCAAAAAATCTCCCATCAAACTCAGAGATTAAATTTTAATTCACTTTCAAACGATTTTCAAGCTTTTCGTTTGGATAAACCACGGAATTAGGGAGTAGAACTCCTAGGAAAAAGTTCCGTTTTTCATTAATATCTCAACAATCCCAGGTCTTAGAAACTCGAAACTTGGACAAAATTTATGGGGGGATATTTTAAGGCTATTCACCAAATTTCATTAAATTCGGTTCAGCCGTTTTTCCGTGATGATGAGACAAACGAAAATTTCGTTTTTTACTAATATCTCGAGAACCACTGGTCATAGAAACTCAAAACACGGATATAATTTTAAGTGGGGCTATTTCTGGGCTACCCACAAAATTTCATCAAATTCGGTTCAGCCGTTCTCCCGTGATGGTGTGACAAACAAACAGACAGACAGACAGACAGATTTTCATTTTTATTTATATAGATATATCTTTACATTTCTATTTTATTGTTCTTCTAGTCTATATTTAAAACGTGCTTTGATATTTACCAGCTGCTGTGTCATTCATTCATTAATAACTGAATCAAAAGAACACGTTCTTAAATCTTGCAAAATGTAACTTAAATCTTAAAACTTCATTTTTAAAATATTCACCATTGTTATTATCAGACACATTTTAACCATTGATCAATTATTACACAATTTAGGAACCTTCGTTTTTCATTCATGTTCATAAACAACTCTAATCAAATTTCAATTTTATAAACCCCAGTATCATTTTCATATTTATTTTTCATTTTATTTATGTGAACCACTTTCATTCTCAATTATAATTCAACTCATAATTATTAAATCCCAATACAGCTATATAATTGTGAATATGTCAGGATAATAAGATCCCTTCCTAGCACTGAGGCTAAATAATTATTAAAATTATGAGCAAAATTATTTTGCATTAAAGGTGACATGTTCTCCCGCTCTGTTAATTCTTCATATATAAAGCTGCTATTAAAATTACAATAACCTGTGTATTAATTCAATGTCTTCATAATTCAAAATTCATCATTTGCTTTATCTTCAATTTCTTTTTAGTATATCTCATTACTTATGTAATCTATTAATTAAAAATCATTAATTCTGAAATTTATCTATGTCTGTGTACTTAAGGGAAAGACCTTGATAGCGCAAGGGCTATATAAAAAAATATTTAGTTACCAGAAAAACTAGATAACATGCGTTAAGCAAAAGTAAGGTTCCTATTTCCACAGCTCTAATAGATCAAAATGTTATGTTTAAATTAAAATTTTTATTACTAATTCTCATCTCAGTATTTAAATCAGAAGAAACTCTAATTGTTAGTTTTAGCAAAATTCTCCTCATTAACTATTTATAATATCGCTGCTGTCAGGTATTTGACCTGATATGAGGCTAGCTCACATCAGCGGTGGAAAACATTATGCTTAGACTTAACAAAAATAAAGCTCTATCCTTTTATCTACTAATTTCTCAAGCTTGTATAAAATTTAATACTTTATAAACATTTTCATTAGCTATCTTCAGTCACTCTCAAATTCAAATTAAAAAAAATCATATTTATGTGTTGTGTCTATATCTCAAATGGTGTCACATATCAAATTCTATGTCTCAAAATTAAATCAATTAACTTCGAATCCAATTATTTTAGTGTGTACATTTTAAATGCTTATCATGATGTGTTGTGCTTCTTTAATTTATTTATTAATTATCAATTTCATATCTCATATATGGTGTAATATCTGCATTTCCTAATCTCAATAGTGTATATTATCAAACATCTTAAATTTGTGTAATGGCAAATTAAATAGGTAATTCACATTATAAAGTCACTACAGTCTACTTCACCCAGATTAATATCAACTTATATATATATATCTATATACATTATCACTCAAATTGAAAATATAATTTTATATGCAAAAAAAAAATCATTATGTGCAAATTCAATCCTCTCCTGCCTTACGCGTTCTAAAGCACTTTTAATCTATAGTTTGATTATAGGATTAATGAATCGCTAAGTTGGTGCACTGGTCTTTCGCTTATTTTCTTTATCACTATCACACACACACTTGATGAATAAGCTGTGTTCGTCCACGGGTCAATTACGTTGATAAGTCGTGCATCGTCAGAATCTGCATTCATAACTGGATAGATGATAGGTAATTTGGACAATAGTCTGGAAAACGGTTTTGATTTGGGTCGCTGACCGGTGTTGTTTCTACATCATGGGACATCCCTTATTCTCCTAACGTAAATGCCTCCAGCACCCTACGAAGAAAGGAGAATGACAGTCCAATCGGCGCAGGGCCGGCAAACTTGCGCCTTCTTCCAACGGATGCAGTATAAATCCGCTTCTCTTAATTATATATCGTCCATTTCTCGATACGTGTAAAAGATAGTCAGTCATTGATCGTCTATCAAACATATCACAGCATTTTGAAATGGGAGGTATGCATTCTTGCTCTAGTTTCCACATGTCGTAGAGCGTCCTCGCCATTTTCTGCCACCTTGCCTTTGATCCGTTGTCATCCTTTCTAATCCGGCTATTATCTGAAGATTTCGTCTCATATAGTGAAGATCAAATATATATTTACGTAAATAATCAGTTCTCTATATGCTCAATTATCAGCATCTGGTTCGTTCATCATCTCAAACTATCGACTCGAGCCGGGGCGCGAGGCCAAGCTCTGCCGGTGAGCTGCTCAAAATATATGTGTCCTTTTTGGATCGCGTCCGAGTATCGAAGAGAGCCAGATCGCTCGCGCGTTCGGCGCTAGCAGGGTCAGAGGTCGCGTGTCATTGGTCAGTTCTTCTCTCTGACCGCTGTTACCAAGCTTGGGAGGGCTTCGAAGCTTCTCCTAAATAGGGGTTCACGATGTGAACGGTCCACGTCTGGTTGCCTTTGCTTGTGAAAGAACGATAGTTTATCGCGACAATTGCAAACTTGAAAAACGGAAAATGTTCAAACTTCTTCAACTTGACAAGACGATTACTCGAAAACTATAAGAGCTTTTTTAAAATATAAGACTAGATTTCCTAATACATATTTATATCGCTTACTGCTTATATCTGTCTTTTAAGGCTTCGAAGACATTTCGAGTGAAAGTAAGCAAAATAAAAAAATTAACTCGCTCGGACAGATACTTTTTTAACTTTTTGAAAAAAAATATCTTCAAAACATTAAACTATTGAAATTTCTTTTGTATATTCATACTCTGTACCCTATTTCTGACAAAACAAAACAAATTATTTACATTTTTATCAGTTACATTTGGAGATATAAGAGTGTGATTACATTTTTCGTAACGCTCTGATTTCCGCCACAGATACCCCAAGCATAGATGTTATTCACATCAAAAAGTGGCAATAAAATAGACCTTCAGTTCAAGAATTGGGGTAACTAGACTTCATGTAGGCCTCTCTAACTCCATGGTTGTAAGTTTTCAAAACTTATTCTAATTCATCGCGCATGAAAAAAATACAAAAATTGTTAAATTCATTGTTAAGTTATTTTCTATCGCCAAATGACCGACAAAAGTATTGACTAATTCCTAATTCCTTATTTAATTCCTAATTCCTTATTTAATTCCTAATTCCTTATTTAATTCCTAATTCCTTATTTAATTCCTAATTCCTTACTTAATTCCTACAAAAAATTACCGAAATTCAAATTTATTTTTAAAAGACACACACCTGTATCATAAGGAAAAAGATAAAAAAAAACAGTTTATCAAAATCGGTTAAGTGGTTAGGCTTGTCAGTCCATCAGAAAATACGAAGAAAACAAGAACGAAAAACGTTCAAAATGGCAACTTTCAGCAATATTTTTCTCTACTTGTATTCTATTGATTTGAATTTTGTTTTTCATCTCTAGGTTTGTCCCATAACAGCTATAAAAAATGTATTCCTCTAGCTGTAATTGCGGCCGAGATCCAGAGGACTGAATACCCCATCTTGTGTCGTGAATTAAATATACACTTGGTACCACTCGCACATTATTCGTATAAATGTAGTTTCATTTTCATTGCTTGGCGCGGCGTTCTTAAATTAATTTATGCTCCCCTAGACCCCTTAACAAAAAGTAGCTGTCCCACGAACAGTAAAATTCACTCTAATTTTAATAAAATAAAGAATATAAAATTAATAATTTCCTTAAAGCGACAAAGGTCAATAAAGAAATATTAAGTTTTAAGCCAAGTTATTGAATTATCTCCAATTTGGCAACATTTTCGCCGATTTGGCGATGTTTTGTCAATTTTGCGACATTTTCCAAAAGTGGTTAAGTTTGTCACCAAAGTCGCCAAGTGAAACATATGGAAAAATAATAATTTGAAGCACAATTAATATACTATCCCTTTATTAATTAGCTTGACTTTCTTTCCTAAAATTTAAAATCAATATCTTACTTGTGATTTGATTTTAAATTTTGCCAATTTAGTGCCATTTTTGTCAATTTGGTGACCTGTAAAAAATTCGCCAATGTTTCACCCAATTTTTACTAAGCGTTCCAAATAGACAGATAGGCAAATTAATGGGTAATTTTTTAAAAGCGCATCAACGATTACCAAAATTAAAACACGTCACATTTAAGTTTTAATGTTAAGCGACAACAACCATTCATTCTGCTTTCCCTGTCATACCCATCTTCAGTGTATTTGCACTTTGTGAACATTATAGAACACGAATAGCCTATTTTCAGCGTAACATCTGTGTATACATGTGTTTTGACCTATCTGTCTGTGCAATGTATATATTCACTCTAGCTCAAAATCTATGCAAAGAAGTTTGATGACATTTGGTTATTTTAAACGTTACACTGGTGCTGATTAGATTCTGGTACGACTGGAAAAATTATTTAATTTTTTAAAAATCGCTTGCAAACACTAAAACAAAATTAGAATAAAATAATAAATATGCTTCAATGGGTTGAATAAAATTTCTTTTATACATAATTGTTTATTAAAACTTAATTAAACCTCTCCTATTATGCTAGGCTAAACCATTCTAGTGATCTTTCATTTTTGCAACTGTGGCGACATTTTAAAATAAGCCAAATCGCCAAAAGAAAATGGAAGCCATTTTAAAACTGCAGATTCGTAATATTTACAAATAACCATCTATTTCAAGATTTAATTTGTGCGATATATCTCAAATTAATGTATATAAAAATAAGGAAACATAAATTTAAATCTGTAGGAAAAGTTATGCACTGCCCACGTCAGATTTTCCTGGATTCATTGATAAATTTGAAAAAGTATGATACATACGGAAATGAAGCTCACTTTTAGAGAAAATATGAAGGAAAAGAAATAAGAATCCTTAATTAATTATTAAACGTCCCGCGTTTTAATCATATGATCGTCAACGTTCAACTTGCATTATTTTTGTCTCAGAAGGATCTTACTTGATCTGATTAAAACCTACACTTTGTGCATCAATCGATCGTATAAAATGAAACCAAACCATTACGAATAAAAAACGCAAATGTTTCATGGATGTAACTTTGTGTTCAAAATTTGTTAAAGAAAGCTAGCGAAGTAAACCCCTTTGAGACAAAAATAATTCCAGAGAGTATCGATTGGATAACTGGAATGTGAAATATTGAAAGAATTCCTTTCTTACGGATGACTGTACATTGATAGTTTTTGAAACTACGATAATACATGTTAAAGGAGTATGACACACGTAGAGAACAAGCCATATATTGTTGATAAACGATATATGGATTTATTCAAAAAACAGGGTACGGTTCATTGCCAACTAGGCAATCTGATAAGCCAGATTTGCTACTAGTCCAAATGTTCCTTTTCATCTTAAAATTCTCTATTAGCCTGGATTAAAATGCAAAAAATGACGAAAAATCCGTAAAATGTTAGTTAAAATACAATATTGTAAACCAATGATGTATTAAAGAAACATTAACCCCTAACGCGAATGTGGAAATTTTTTATTGCATTTTGGAGAATTTGAAAACCTGATCACAAAATCTGAGTGAATACATACTTAAAATAGCTTAAAGTAACGGTAGCTTATCAGAACTTGAGCCCTTCTAACTGAAAAATCTAGTTATAATAAAAATTTAAACTATATAGTTACCGAACGAAACAATCACACTTTTAAAATAATTTGTTGTAATTAAAAAATTCAGATTTAATAGAGTCAGTAAGACAGCTTTAATATTAATAAAAAAAATTTAGCCAATACATACAGTAAAACAATCTTTTAAAAGTTTCGTAATTCTTGTTATTATCATTTTTTTTTCAAATATTTGGATTAGATTTTGGAAAAATGTTACACATAGGCGGTTATATTGTAGGTTGAACTCCAGCAACACTATCTGAAAATGCATTGCTTGATAACTCGTTTCAAAGAGCTGATATATTTTCACCCTTAGAACTCGAAGCTGCCTCATCAGGGATAAAAACATTTTCTTCTGGCATTCTTTGGGATTCGATTGTGTCTTTGCGCATACGTTTTGAAGGTTCAACAGCAGCTTTTGGACGCTTTTCTTTTACAGTCTTGTTTTTGGTGTCATTTTTTTTCTTTGGTAAGGATTTGTTCTTGGTCACACTTTCGCCTTTGCGCTGACGTTTAGGTTGCTCATCGGCATCTTTTTTTCGCTTTTCATCTCCTACAGTCTCCTTGACTTCAAGTTTTCTATTTTTAGCTGAAATTTTACGCTTAGCCTCGTATTTATCTTTACTCTGACGTTCAATAGGTTCATCAGCATCTTCATTGCGGTTTTCTCCTTCTGCACTCTCCTTTTGGTCAGGTTTCGGTTTCTTTGTTGCAGATTTTTTTTTGGAATCTGTTTCCTCTTTGCGTTGACGTTTCGAAGTTTCGTCATCATCTTTTCTGCAATTTTCTTCTTCTCCAGTCTCTTTGGTGCCAAGTTTTTGTTTCTTTGGTGGACTTTTACTCTTGATACCGCTTTCGTCTTTGCTCTGACCTTCAGAAGGTACATCAGCACCTTTCTTGCGTTTTTCTACTTCTACGCTATCTTTTGAGTCAAGTTTCAGCTTCTTTGTTGCAGATTTTCTCTTCGGCTCTCTTTCGTCGTTGCGCTGCCTTTCAGAGAGTTCATCAGCATCTTTTTTGCGCTTTTCTTCTGCACTCTCTGGGTCAAGTTTCAGGTTCCTTTTTGAAGATTTTATTTTGGGTTCGACTTTATTCTGACTTTCTGGAGGTTCAGCTGCAACTTTTTTCCGCTTTTTTACATCTACAATCTCCTCTTTAGAAACAGTTTTTTGTTTTGCAGCTGTACTCATAGACCTGCTCTTGTTTTTAGGCATATTTTTCAAAGGTTCAGTAGCAACTTTTCTGCCCTTTTCTTTTTCTACATTTTTGGCACCTTTTGGAGGAAGTTTTTGATTCTTTGATGCAACTGTGCTCTTAGAATCTTTTTCGTTTCTGCGCTGAAGCTTTGCAGGTGCAACAGCAACTTTCGGATGCTTATCTTTTTTCCCAGCCTTCTCTGCACGGTCAAGTTTTTGTTTCTTTGATGCAACATTGCTTTGAGCTTCACTTCTGTCACGCAGACGACTTGAAATTCTAGCATCGTCCCTCCGTTGCTTTTCTGTTAATGCAATCATATACTTTCGGCCCGACTTAATCAAATTTCCAGAATCAGTGGCTTTTTTCATGAATGCGTTGATCTCGTCTGGACTTGGAACGTCACCTGCCTGAAGGCGTGAAGAAAGGCATCTTTTAATATCCGGAAGGGTTGAACCATTTGGATCTTTAAGGTAGCGTATGGCATTCAAAACTCTTCGACCTGCTTGGGAACTCATCACACTTTCGGTCGTTACTAAGATTTTTATGCAGAAGACCTTTCAAGTCATACGCAAGCCTCTCAATGGATATTTCTATTTAGATTCCAACTTCCAATCTTGTTTAAGCTACAACGGTTAAAAGATAAATCGGCAATAAATTTAAAATATACTTTTCCATTTCACGTTTACCACTTTTTACGAGATATTGCGTTTTAAATCGGATGCAAAAATATATATGAATATAAACCATGGAGATAAATCTGATAATGTATCGAGTATGTTGCCTTCGGTATTACAACACTTTGAAATTTTACTTTGACAGACTTCAATGATAGCTCGTTTGAAACTCACTTTCTGTTTCATTTCCCTACAAAATTTCTTATATGAATCCGGAACATGTATATTAGTGGAAAGGTTAACAATAGTTTCATATTATTCATCATTCAGGAATCACGTTTTGGAGCCCTATCTATCTAAGCACCCGGAATCTTTATCAACCAACGATAACGAATGGATCAACGAATGCTTCAGAACCAGGACGATGATTTTGGAAAACCATATTTGCCGCAAAGATGACTTGTGAATAATGTGACAGTTTTGACAGCCTATTTACATAGTTTTGTCCTCAATATGAGTATACTGACTAGATGATTTCCATAAGAACGGACTCATTTTTAAATATCATAGGAATGTAATAGAAATAATTATTGATGTGAAACATTTCACATTATCATCACAATCGGGACGTAGCGTATAGAAAATCTTCTACTTCGACTCAAACCGTCCAACCTACCTGAAGGTATTTGTTTGGACGGTCGGTAAAGTGCCACGTAATTTAGACCATAACCCAGTGGAAGCGGCATCCACAGGAACCGTACCCTCCTTTCCCTACCACCAACCTCTCGGAAGAACTTACGAATCCACATATTTAAAGTAACTGTACTCCGCTTGAACATAGGGACAGTTATAGGCAAAGTCGAGAATCGAACTCGAGTAATTCAAATTCAATACCCGCTCGCTGACTACTGAGCTGTCCCACCCCTTACAGTAAATTTTCGACTTCGACCCAGACAGTCCAACCTACCCGAAAATGTAAGGTATGTGTTTCAGCGGACGGGCAGTGCCACCCAATTTAGACCGGAACCCAGTGGTGGGCAGCATCTACAGAAACCGTACCCTCCTTCTCCTACCACCAACTTTTCGGAAGGATTTACGGATATACATATTTAATGTTCCCGCACTCCGCGTGAACACGAGAACACTTTGAGCAAAGCTGGCAATCGAACTCCGGTCATCCGAGTGCAATAGTCGCGTGCTAGACACCGGCCTATCCCACCCCTTAGAGTCAATCTTGAATAAAATGTGACAGAGATGAAACGGAAGTTTGTAACAAAAGTGACATCACTTTCTTATGAATATTTAACAGAAAGCCATGGGCGTTCATTGAGTAGGGCACTTGCGCCCTAGATATTCAAGGTCACAAAGGTGGTCACGATGTTGTACGTCTTATCCCTGACATCAGTTTTTGTCCACCCCACCCCCTGTAAGATGTTCCATAGGCCCAAATATCGCCAACTCGGTGATTTTGAGCGAGTTCAAAAAAGTTCTCGAATTTTATCTATGGTTGAATAATACCTGGTATAACATTGATTGAGGTATCTTTGAAATCAGAGCGTTATAAAAAATTTAAACACTTTGGACGCTTATATCTCCGAACCTAATAGATAAAAATCTAAACAATTTTTACTCCTTCTGTAGGAAATAGGGTTCTATTTATGTCTACATAAAAGTAATTTCAAAATTTGAATATTTTGAACTTTTGTTTTCGAAAACATTAAAACAACTTTTGACCGAACGAGTTTTTGCATCACTTTACTTATTTTCACTCCAAATATTTTCTAAACTATAAGAAGTAGATGTAAACAGTAAACAGATTTTCAGACGGAAATCATACTTCCAGATTATTAATTATTTTTGTAAAGCTGTAATAGTTTTTGAGGAATCGTCTTATCAAGTTCAAGAAGATAGAAAATTTTCCGTTTTTAACACTTTACAACATAGTTGAAAAGTGTTTATGACTTTGTTCATTCTGTCTGTTTGTCCGTTTACACGATAACTGCAGTAAAAATGACTTTATCAAAATGAACTTTTAGTATGTCGTTGAGACGGTCTGGGGGACATATGGGAATGTAAATGAATAATATCACCCAATTAGTTTTGGATTGAACCCGGGTTGAAAAAATGAAATATATTGAACCCTATGGAGCCTAATTTTTCAAGCATTTTTTAAGCAAATTTTAAATTCACAAATTGCTTCGAAAATTTTTGAAAATATTCAAATTACCCCATAAAATATATAAAAAAAATTTCAGCAAAATATGCTCGGTAGTTTTTTAAATAAAAATTAAAATAATAATTGCACCCATATGAAATTATCACGTGACCCACTGCAAAATAAGATATGGCATCCATCTTGTGTCAAAATCGTGATTTTTAAAGTTCTTTTTAATTTATATTTAGTGATGCATCCGTCCTAAAACCGCTTTATTTTTATTTCTATTTTCTGTGCATTTATACTATACTGCGCCAACGCAATTACAATATTTTGGAGTTTAAATGATCATCAAACTTTGACCATTTCTACAACGAAGCCTAACATTCACGTATGGAGAATGTAAATACATCAAGCTGTAAGAGGAGTTGTATAAGCATTGCTGAATTTCTTTAAAGCAAAATTATTTAGCTCTGGTGTCTGCAATATAGCTAATAGTATATGAATGAAACATTAATTGATTTTACATTGAGAAGCAGACGATTCCATGTTATTACTTTGTTGATGAAGTTTTAAGCATGGGGTTAAAAAGTAATTTTATTTCCATGGTTTTACGTTTTTAAGTAAAATAAATTATTGTAGTATTGTGATAATTTTAAAAATATCGCCTCTGAAGGAAAAAAGTTTATGAATGAAATAGTTACTGCTTTTATATAGAGAGCCAGGCGATTTGTATTTCAATGACGTCATTTCAATAAAGTTCATTTGTTTTCGATGAAGTTTTTAAATATAATAAATTATTGTAGTATTGTGATAATTTTAAAAATATCGCCGCTGAAGGAAAAAAGTTTATGAATGAAATAGTTACTGCTTTTATATAGAGAGCCAGGCGATTTATATTTCGATGACGTCATTTCAATAAAGTTCATTTGTTTTCGATGAAGTTTTCAAATATAGTAAATTATTGTAGTATTGTGATAATTTTAAAAATATCACAGCTGAATGTATCGCATTTTAGATTTTATTGGTGTGAAACTTCGTAGGGAGCGGGGTACAGAGTTAATCATGAAAGAAATGTCACTGGTATATAAAGTAAATGTCACCATGGTGTTAGGAGTACATAACAATAAGCCATTGCTATAATTTGAAATTTCGAGTTGCGTGGCTTTAGCGATACATTCGGCAATGTTGGTCATGAGTTTGGCGAAATGTGGCCGACTCGGCGACTTTTGGTAAAATTTTGCAGATTGGATAAGAACTTCATGACTAACGTACTTGTTCCACAACTTTCCACAGAGAGTGTATACGTCCATCATTACTCTCTCTCTCTCAACAGGAACTCAAGTTCTTAAAAGTTCTGTTGGCGAGCATGTCGAGTTTGAATCAAACTGGACGTACTAGCCAACAGAGAGCTACATAATTTAGAGCTGCTGAAGACTTGGATAATCTGAAACATTTCTCGAAATATACAACAATGCCCCCAATTTTCTTCAAATATTTTAAACTCTCCCACTAACCCAATCTGTACTCTATTGTCAATTCTTTAACACTTTACAACATAGTTGCAAAGCATTTATGACTTTGTTCATTCTGTCTGTCAGATAACTGCCATAAAAATGGCTTTATCAAAATGAAATTTTAGTACGTAGATCAGACGGTCTCTGGATCCTGTCCGAATATAAATGAATAATATCACCCAGTTAGTTTTGGACAGAACCCGAGATGCAAAAATGAAATACATTGAACCCTGTGGGACGTAATTTTTCAAACATTTTCTAAACGAATTTAAAATTCACAAATTGCTACGAAAGTTTTAGGAAATACCCAAATTATTCCATAAAAATATATAAAAATTTCAGCAAAGTTTTTAAATAAAAATTAAAATAATAATTACACCCATATCATATGAAGCCAACGGCCGTACCGTGCTGAAAACACTGGTTCTCGTTAGATCACCGAAGTCAAGCAGCATCGGGCGCGGTTAGTACTTGGGTGGGTGACCATCTGGGAACACCGCGTGCTGTTGGCACATTTCGGGCGCGGTAGCCCGGTGGTTTGCGCGCTGGATTTGAACGTTACCACAACTGCCGCCGTGTTCATGCGGAGTACGATCAAGTTAAACATGTGGGTCCGTAAGTCCTTCCAAGAGGTTGGTGGTAGGGGAAGGAGTGTACGGTCACTGTGGATGCCTCCCCCACTGGGTTCC
Source organism: Amaurobius ferox (assembly GCA_951213105.1). NCBI lineage: Eukaryota > Metazoa > Arthropoda > Arachnida > Araneae > Amaurobiidae > Amaurobius > Amaurobius ferox. Next base: position 78,304,477 of record OX578134.1, on the reverse strand, counting down.
GGTCTAAATCGAGTGGCACTTCCCGGCCGTCCAAACAATTACCTTACACCTTTCTGGTAGGTCGGACGGTCTGGGTCTCAACAACAACAACCCATATCATATGAAGAGATCACGTGACGCACTTCAAAATAAAATATAGCATCCATCTTGTGTCAAAATCGTGATTTTTAAAGTTCTTTTTAATTTATATTTAATGTTGTATTCGTCCTTAAATCGCTTTATTTTTTTTCCTCTGCACCTATATCTGCGCCAACACAATTACAATATTTTTTAGTTTAAATGATCATCAGACTTTGATTATTTCTACAACGAAGCTTAATTTTCACTTACGGAAAATATAAACACATCAAGATATAAGATGAGTTGTATAAGAATTGCTGAATTTCTTTAACGCCAAATTATCTAGCTCTGGAGTCTGCAATATAGCTGATATGAATGAAACATTCATTGATTTTTCATAGAGAAGCAGACAAACCTATTTCCTTTTTTGGTGAAGATTTAAGCATGGAGTTATACAGTACTTTTACCTCCATGGTTTTAAGTTTTTAAGTAAAATAAATTACTGTAGTATTGTGATAATTTTAAAAATATCGCCTCTGAATGAAAGGAATGGGGAAAAGTTTATGAATGAAATTTACTGCTTTTATATAGAAAGCCAGGCGACTTACATTCCGATGACGTTATTTGAATAAAGCTTATTTATTATTAGTGAAGTTTTCAAATATAATAAATTGTAGTATTGTGATAATTTTAAAAATATCATCGTTGAATGTATCGCATTTTAGAGATGGTTAAATAAAATTGCATTTCAGTTAGAAAGTGTTTCATAATCAATGCTTGATGCATGATTGATCTTTTTTGTTTAAATATGCATTGTTTTATCTCGAAAACTAAAAGTGCTAGCTAAAAACTATAACAAGTAATTTTTAGCCCGTTGAATTCCTTGCATGGATATATAATTTGATTCTGTATCGAATTCTCAGTTTTCGAACTAAAATGATTATAATTTCGATATTTTAATATTCTGACCCGTTAAAGTTTCCTAATGGCAGGGAAAGCTATAACATTTAAAATGTCAAGAGTGTTGCAACTCAATGTATTTTCTCCTCGATGAAATATTGGCACACAAGCACGAGATATTTTGCTATTTTTCAAAGAAATTAGGAAGTGAAGTAAACTTGGGGATTCTAAATACGTTCAATGATTGATGAGGTTTGAAGAGAACGAATAGAAGTATAAAATTCCAATACCTATTTATGTACCACCAGGCAAGTTTACAGATTCACCTGAACCTCAAATCTCGTCAGAGATATTATATAAATTTAGTTTATATGCCAAGCAAGTTTGTAAAATAATTTGATGTTTTGAAGTGAAGCGGGGTATCCGGCTAAAATCGGAGCAAAATCAAAAAACTATGAACTATTTGCGAGTAATTTGTAGTCTTTTGAGTTGATTTTTAATCCTTTGAGTTGATTTGTAGTCCCTGTATGGTTGTATAATTGGATTTTGGATTAGATTCTTAGTTTTTGAAATAGAGTGGTTATAATGATTTAAATATTTTAATATTATTAACTACTTTGAATTATTAGTGTTTTGAATAAAGAAGCCAAACCACTCACAAAGAAAGATTTTATTCACGCTACATCATTTTGGCTCCATCAGACTAGAACCACTGCCGAATATTTTTTTTTTTTTAAGGTATTAAGTCCGTCAAACGAAGCAGCAAAAAATAAATATTTGTAACTTTGCTATTTAGTGGTTAATAAATATTTGTAGCTTTCTTGTAGCTTTATTTGTAGCTTTGTTTTTAATATCGTATATACTGTGCAAGGACAATAAATAATCCAAAAAATGTACAGAAGCAGTGAGAAACCATTTCCCCTTCTTTCTTTAAACTCCCATTTAGATTTTAGTAAATAGTTGTGTTTGTGCAATCTCAGATGGAAGGATCAAATTCCGAGTTTTCCGTTCTGTTCTGTATAACTACCTCCCTAGACAAACCCGCAAAGCAAAATTGAAAAATGAAATATGACACGATAAGAAATGGGTTTGGAGAAAGTTCAAGTCAAGTTATAAATCTAAGCCTGAAAAAAAGAAAGTCGGGTAAAAGTATTAAAGTAATAAAAAAAGACAAGCTGTCATAGTAAACTCATTTCTTGCTGATGTTTTCCTCGTACTAATATCAAATACAGGGTGTTGAGAAAAATCGTGGACTAAGCCAATAACTCGAAAAATATTAGGGTTACAGCATTTTTTATTCAGATGTACAGGAAATCCCAATAACGCCAATGGCGTCCCAAAGAGGAATTTAGGGATCATACCCCCCCCCCCCCTCGCTCAAAGACCCATCAGAACCAACCCATTGAAGTTCGTAGAAATAGCAATTAAAGAAATGGGAAACAATACATTGTGTTACTAAACCCGCCTCCCCTCCCCGAATTTTTCTGGTGACACTAAAGATATTGGCGCTACTTGATGAGACAATTTTAGAGGGGTGACCCCATTTTAGAAAAAAACAGGGGGGGGGGGCTATCTCGCTTCCTGTAAAAGATGGGCGAAAGTATGTTTCAAAGTTGTAAAGTGTTGCAAAATTAGTACTAAGAACCCTTGAAAACCAGTGTATACAATCTAACTCCCCTCCCCCCTCCCCCAAGTAAAACATTTAGATAATGTGACGGAATTAAATTGACTTTATTATGCACAAAATACAAAGTGTTCACCTTCAGCAATACATGTCCACTAAGATGTCTCCGGGTGTTTTCCAATATCTATATGCAAATTAATAAAATTGTGTCGTTTAAAATCTTTATTTAGAGAGCTGTTTTGAAACATTCGCTATTGGACAAAAATGCTTGTTACTAATTTCGCAACGCTGTATAACTATGTAATTGACTTTTCCTCAAACGAGACCAAATTGACTTATTCACAAAATTGATTTATTCGCAAAACTGACTTATTCACGAAATTGGCTCATTCATAAAAACGAAAAAATCAAATATAGCGGGAGGCCGCGTAAGAAATATTTGTAGGGGCACCACTATTTCTATGGGCGGCCCTGTCCAATGTGTACACTCATGGGCCTGTCCTTACAAAATTACTGGGATTCTTATATATTAGGAACATAATTCTATTCTAAAAGAACATTCATGGAATTTAAAATTGAATTACTTAATTGATTTTGCTTCAACAAGAATTAATTCATAATCTGTAGAATTCTTGCAAATTTGAGTTCATAATTTCTGTATTCCATCTTCATTGTCTCGTTTGATTATCAAACAAATAATCTGTCTTCTGTCTGGTAATTTATAGTTGGGTTTGATGCTTCAATGGTAACATTATCAAGAGCTTTAATTAAATTAACTTGAACCATATTTTGAGGAGTATTGCAATAATGAGGGAATTCATTCAGTCAGTTAGATTCAAGCATGTAATATCGCATAGAATTAGAATCCTATACAAGAAGGAATCGCATACATCTGCGGGAACCATAACTTCAGAATTTTAGACAACCCGGATGAAGGAGTCCATGCCCGGCTCGATTCGAAACCTGTTCAAAGACACTAGGCCAGGGATGCCCAAACAGTCGATCGCGATCTACCGGTCGATCGCGGTGTGATTTTGAGTAGATCTTTACTTTTCCCTCCATTCCAGGTACCTTCAAACTTTTTGTCAATTGATTCTAATAAAAAAGTTAATTTCAGACCAGATCTGAAGATTTTGGTAAGATTGAAAATGTCGCATTATACTTTATTAAATATGTTTAAAATATATATCGATATAGAAGAAATATATATCGATATAGAAGAAATTGCAAGTCAACTCTCCAAAATATTTGATGTAGATCTGGGTGAATTAGAATTGGAAATAATAAAACGTAAAAATGATAAACATCTGAAATCTATCTCTAATCCATTTGTTATAGACACATAGTTCCAATTGGAAGAATACTTTAAATAAGATTGAAAGTTATAAAATAGCAATTTAAATGTTATACATTATTTTTGTAAAAAATTAAAAAATAATAAACGTCTTATATAATCTATCTAGTGGAAAAGTCAAAAACAAAAAATGTTACCGATGAAGTATCTAGTAAAACTGGCAAAAAATTGGCTGTAATACGATCAAAATTGAGATAGTTAACATTGATTAAAATCTCCATTGAAATATAAGGGGGCGTCCACAAATAAATTTCATTTACAACTAGTTACTAAAACTTTCGCTACTTATTCAAATTTATTTTATGCAAACATTTCGGCACTTCGTGATTTCGGAAAAGCTAACACTTGTAAATGCGCGGACGTGACCTCCTAAATTTAGAATTTAGAAGACACAAGTACCAGCACCACTTACAAACCCGTGATCGAAAAAGCCGCAAATAACCATAAAGGTTCACCCCCCCCCCCCCTCCCTCTCCGGAGAAGTAAATCTCCAAGATGACCTGCCCGAAACACAGGAAATCCAAAACATTTAAAACCAAAACCCTTACCTTTAAAGAACTTCTTCTTCCACAAATATTAAATAAAACAAAATAAAATCACAGATAAATCTAAATAATACACAAAAATTTAGAAGTTAAAATAATATCATTTATTAAAGTTATATAAGGAGTTATCAAAAACAAAAAGCTGAATCTTTCAGCATGCCCTAGGACTCAGGCGCAAAAGACTTCATTTAACCAATGCCACGAGCCTCAAACAGTAATTATCCAATGTTAAATCAGTGGCAAACAAAATAATTATAAATTTCATAATATATATAGTATGGTCAGACAAACTGGGGCGAGCACCCGGAGATCATTAAAAATAGGATTTACGGATTTCAAATATAAACTAATAGATTAGAATTAAATATTATTTTTAAGAAGATATAAGAGCAGTCCTATTCGTCGAACCAGCAAGGACTGCCAATCATGCTCGGCTCGCAGTTCTTTTAGGAGTCTTCTTCAGGTGATACAAAAATATTCTGAAACGACAGGGTTGATTTCGAAAGCAAAAATCAAAATCTTACCTCGAGCCACGAAGGAAGAAATACGTCAGCGGAAAGTCTTGGCGACAAACTCGTCGCTCCATATAAAACGGATCCGGCACACCAGACGGGTCTCCAGTAGACTCTTGGCCAGGACAGGCTCGGCGCTCATCGACCCGGCATGGCCTTGGGTCATCCTTCGGTCGTTTAGACACGGAACTGGACCCGGCATGGGCCTCGGGTCATTCCCACAAGAGTGTCGTTGTTATAGAGTCGGATCCGGCATGACCTCGGGTCATTCCAAAAAGAGTGATGATGTTATTCTCCCATCCGGCAAGGTCTCGGATAGTCAGGAAGTCTCGGGGTCATATTTCCTCAGTCCCAAGCAGCAGGAATCAAATGCTGACGAACTCCAAGGAACCTGCAACTAGTCCCAGTTCCCGAGACCCGGAGTGAGCATCGAAAACTCCGGTGCCCGGAGATCCATCAGGTGTAAGCAGTCAAAAAGGTGGAAATGCGCCCAATAAAATATCTCGGCCAACTTTTATGTAGCTCCCAAAATGATCTTCCCGCCAGAAACATTTCTCACGCATCCACCAGATGCCAGCCACAAAGTCGCGCCGATACACGCAAGCTGTCGCGACGAAAACAACCTCTACCCATTCTTCACAGCAGAAACGAATATATTATATATAAAATGAATTTTCAGTTTCCTGTTACATCAGCTAAAACGGTGACCTCGAATTTAAAGGAACAAATAACTCTCTGATGCTCGCACGTTTGAAGTAATACTTTAAAAATAATTCAGATTGCGGTTTAAAAAGTATAAATGTTCTAAAATATCAATTACATAAAATGACAAGAGGGGGAGTTAAAAGCAAAATTAAAATAGTTAAGGAGCTGTATATAAAATTAGATGATCAGAAATACATTATATGAATTTATACATTTTACACAAAAGTAATGCAAGTTCGAATCTCGACATTACACACGCCACCATTTGATCGATTCACAGTTTGTAATTAAGCATTCAATTAACTATTGTACAGCTGCAAAAAAAACGCCCCACCCTCTGTTAATCGAGAATCGTTCATCGTAGAAAAAATTGAAAGATACCATTCGATTAGGAATAACACCCTCAACAAATTAATGTCCGCAAAATTTGCATAAGGGGCCGTCTTCATGTCTAAACGCACACAAACTTTGAAATTTTCAATGGCAACACCCAAGTTTGATAACATATTTCGAATCCAGAGTAAAATTCTACCTGTGATACCAAATTAAAAGTCATTTAGGTGAAGCTTTTCTGAGTTGTGAGTATGTAAAGTTTTGAGCTCCTAATGTTAAATTAGTTTCCAAGACTTTCCATTCATATCTTCTGTAATAATTATCTGCTCACGCTGATTATTTGTATGACGTTGCTACTAAACAACCCAAACACATTTACGTGATTTTTATTTTTGTGGAAATAATTGTTTGTATGAAATATTAATTATGAAATCAATAATCGAAAAAAAAATTAATACAATCCTGGACATGTTTTGATAAAAATTGATTCACAAAGACTTTTTATATGTTTATGTAAAATTCCAGGTGTTTCCTCCCTCTAGTTCTTTTGAAATGTTTAAATATTCAGCATCACTCTGATTTTAGGGGTCGTATATTAGTTTTAAAAAATGACTAATTTGAAAAAGTTATATTAATTGTAAGTGAATCTTTATTTAAGAAAACAGGCATTTATTACTTTCCTTATATACATAATGTATAAGGAAAGTATTGTGACGGGATCGAAAATTCGAATTCGAGTTTTCGACAGGAGAGCACGTTTCAAGCATCCCTGATCACGAATCAAACATTTTTGAAGTAATGTGTGTGTGTGTGTGTGTGTGTGTGTGTGTGTGTGTGTGTGTGTGTGTGTGTGTGTGTGTGTGTGTGTGTGTGAAAGTATGTGCGTGTTTGTGAAAGTATGTGTGTGTGTGTGTGTCAGTGAGTCTGTGGAGACGATAACTGACGAACGAATGGACCGATTCGAACGAAATTTGGAACAAAAATCACAATCCGTAAACACTGGAAGCCTATTGTTCTTATATGCAATCGAATGTTCAGAACCCCCCTAAATTTTTGAGTGAAATTTTGAAAAAATCGTCAGAAAACCAAAACTGCTAATAAAGTTACGCAAATCGACATTTCTTATGTAATTTTTCATTAGAAAACGATTGACATAAATTGTAGGACGCTAACATGAACCATTCTCGAGATATTGCACGTTTTTCAAAAAAATTATCAAAAGTCATATAAAATAAAAAAAAACATTTCTTATTGAGAAACATGTTCACTTTTCATATGTAATACCATACGATAAATTTGGTGACATCATTCTCGTTTCATTCATAAAAAAAGATATATAAAAAAAAATATCATGCGATAAATTTAGTGATATTATTCTCGTGGATCTAGCTCGTTCCATCAATGAGAAAAGATACTTTGAGTAATAATTTTATATTTGAACGCCAATAATCATTTATCTGCTGTAAGAATAACTTATTTCTCCGTCCATAACGCTTGGCGAGATTTTGGCGAAGAATTTGGTGGAATGTCGCCAACTTGGCAACTTTTTAAATGTTGCTAAATGTTGCTAAACTCGCCAAATGGATAAAAATGACGCTAAATCAATGACGACTCATTGATGACGACATGGAAAATGACGACTTATTGACGAAAATTCAATATCTTGGAAAGAATATATATAACTACTATAAAAAGAATCCATTTTTTTATTGTAAAAATAGTAAATTCATTGCATTATATAAGGAAAGTCATGTGTTGTCCACATCAGATTTTTTTACCCAGTTTTAATAAAAACTTTGTATAAGCAGCGTTGTATAGATGCAACTTAAACAACGTAATTCTTCTACTGTATTGAAGAGTGAAAACTTGCATTGTTATAAATGGGATCTACTTATGTTACTGTCGATTAATAGTTCCGGAGCTACTGAGAGTTGAAATCACACACAAAATGTGATAATTTATAATAAAAATATTTATATAAAACAGTAACAAATTATAAAATTATGTTATACTAAACACCAACAAGACTTCAAGCGGTGATTGATAATGACGGAGGTTGCTCGCCGTATTGATACTTTTAAATTCGTCACCAAGTTCCAACGGAGTTGTTTTGTCGCGTGGTCTGCAGATATTTGTTAGTCTCATAAATTATTTTTGAAGCAGCATTATAAAATAATATTTAAAAATAAACATTTCATTCTTCTTTATTTCTTCTTTATTTTATTGAGCCTGGCACGAATGTTCCATTAGTTTTTAGCAACGTACCCAGTACGGCTTTTTACCCCTAATAATCGTGCCCTATTTGAGGCTCACATAATCCTACCCATTACAGGCCCACTGCCTTAATAACACACACACACACACAAGATAACACCACACCCAGCCATGAAAATGCTCACCCTCTCATGCAGGAATCGAACCTGCCACCCTTTGGCTGAGAGGTAAGTCATAATGCTGAATGTCAAGAGGATAGATAGTTCAATAATTTGCAACAGTGCTGTGGTCAATCAACGAAACATCGCCCTTCAAATTGCAGTTTTCAATAGGAGCTGATCACCGAAAACTGCACATTCCGGAATATTGAATATCTTCGGATATAAAGATAGAAAAGTCGTGAAAATTTGAATTTGGACTAATTGGAGGGTCTAGAACTTGTGGGTGACGTCAAAATTGGGTGTTGCCATTGAAATTTTTGAAGTTTGTGCGCGTTTAGATATGAAGACGACCCCTTATGCAAATTTTACGCACATTAATTTGTAGAGGATATTATTCTTAATCGAATGGTATCTTTCAATTTTCTCTGCGATGAACGATGCTCAATTAACAGAGGGTGGGGCGTTCTTTTTTCCGCAGCCGTACATAACTGGACTTTAAATTATGGAGTTGTTTAATTATGTCGAAGTCTGTGAGATGATTATGGTTTACTACGAATGCAACCAATTCTTTCATTTCAGTTGCAACCAGTGTTTCTTTCGAGCATAACTCCGGGGGCGAAGCACCCCCAGAGACGAGTATTCGCCCCCGTATATGTTAAGCTAGTTTCTATGACACAGCATGTATATATATTTTTATTGGGCAAATAGAAAACTTGTCCCCCTAAAATTTCATTCGTCCCCCCCCCCCCCCCTTGGTCAAAAAGTCCTGAAAGAAACACTGGTTGCAACCGATCTCCAACTAATTTCAAATATTAAAGAGCACGCTTAACTTACATAATGAAGGAAAATGTGTGTGTGTGTGGTCTATAATGGAAATCTGAACGTCATATGGCCATGAAATTTAGTACAACACAGGTATTTCAGGACCTGAAAAGGTGCACTTCGGCTAGATTTTCTTCAAAATTTGAATTAGTGTTTAGTTATTTTATGTTTCAGCATGATTTTGAACGATTTTCCCGCGAATTGGTTTCTAAGTGATCGAAAATATTATCATAGAATATCCATTTTTTACACCAACGGAAAAAACGTAAAACGGTTTTTCTAACAATGTTTGAACCAGTAGGACAATTGCTTTATATTTATTTATTTAAATATGTCAAAATTTACATTTTATAGGTTATCTGATAAGAAAACTAAAATTATTTATTCTTTTAAAATTTTTACAAAAGTATTGCACATTTAAAATTACTCTTTCATAACGTCCTACATCATTTAAAACATTTTTGCAATTGGAACTATGTGTCTACAACCAGCGATTTAAAAAAATATTTCACTGATCACTTTATCTTTAAACATACTATATGTATATCACATTCTTGTTTTTCCCATATATATGTAAATTGACGTCACGTTATATCAGAAAAGTAGATTGCAAATACAAAAAGGTTGGGCAGCCCTACCCTATACACAGATACTCGGACCTGTGCGGGTCAAACCAATGTGTATCCAAATGTATCAAAAACGCGAATTTATGCCACTTTTGTTCTCAAAATTAAGGACTTTTTTTATCACTTATCCGAACACAGCTAAAATCAATAAAGTAATTTCATATATCTCTTAAATACTTTTTCAGCCATTCAATATGTTCAATATCGTACTACCCATATCGTCTGATGCTGACCTACCCAAGGTGCAAAGCTTCTATTACACGACAGTAATTTGGGACAACAAAACGTTCGCAAAACAGCTTTGGGATGCTTGTGACGCCACTCCACGCAGCACAGAACGAAAGTGACGTCACTCAAGCAGCAAATGGGGAAGCTTTAGAGTTCTCTTGCTGTAAAGAGTACTCTTAACATCCCAAAGATTCCATTTGGATTGAATAAGTTCAATAAGATCAGCTTCCATTTCTGCATTCCAAAACAATCTATCGACCATCTTGGTCGCCATTAAAGTAAGAAATAAAATAACTCGAAAGCACGTGACCTGTGATGTTTTGGATTTACGCACTTCTGATTGGTCAATTTTCGTACAACTGTTCCCTCAACAACAACATTTTCGGGTTAAACTTAAAATGTTGTGACCAAATTTGCTTTCTGAGCCGTTTTGCGAACGGTTTGCTGTCCCAAATTACTGTCGTGTAATAGGGGCATTAGATATCTGTTTGGACAGCGAAGAGATAGCCACCCAATTTAGACCGGGATGCAACGACGGAGGGCAACTACAGGGACCAAACCATCCTTCTCCTAACCCATCATCTCTCGGATGGACTTTCGAAGCTACAGGTTTATCGTGTCCATACTCCGTGTAGACACGGTAATACTTTTGGGCGGCGTCAAAGTCAAAGATGGAACATAGGACTACTGCGCACGATCCTCCGGCCATAACCACTGGACCCATTCAATATGTCCAGCCGGCTCTGATTTTTCGGCAGACCTAATTTTTTGTTATGTGGACCTTGCCTTGTCCAATACGGTCATGTATCGTCTATAAAAAATTAAAATCGACCAATCTGTGGATCGGTCTGGGTCTAGGTTAGTAGCCCAAACCCGAGATTATACAGGTTTCTAGGATACAAAGGACCGTATGATATTCTACTGAAGATGTCAAACTTGTTTTAATAAGTATGGTATAGCTTCATATTTGTCCTGAAGAAGAAAAATCAGTTTTCAGTTTCAAAATCGGTTGACCTCTAAATATTACTGTATGTTGTACAAAGTTTCTTTTTTTTCTAATGTTAATAAAACATTAAAAATAAATGTAAGTGTAAAATTATGTTCTAACAAATTGTATATTTAAATAAAATAAATAACAGGAAGCTCAAGACATTACTATTTCCCTGAAAAGCTGTCCCGTCTACATTGATGTTTCAATTTGTCAGTTGAACACGTTTTTCTGTAAATAAATTTAGTGCGCTCCTTCGAGAAGAAATACTCAAATACTTAATTTTCTCTTCTTGCTGTAAATCAATATCCTGGGTTCTTGAAATCATGAAATAAGCTCTTTTATTAAAAAAAGAAAAAGAAGATTTGATATAAAATAAAAGTTAAATTGAGCTAAAAGATTGCTTATGACCTTTTAATTCCAACTCTTTGAATCCTTTTAAATTGGCGACGAATGTTTTCTTAGTACCACAAGAGATATCGGAATTAATTTATTATAATAAAAAGTTTGTTGAAACTGATATCACTATTATCATATATATATATAATATATATATATATATATATATATATATATATATATATATATATATATATATATATATATATATATATACAGAAAGAGAGAGAATTACTGACGTCCTCCAGAAAGGATGGTGTTGTCATACGAAAAAGTATTATACTGGAATATATATATTTAAAGTAATCAAGGAATTATCTTTCGTTACCAAATCAAAACAAAGTGAGTTACTATTTAAGCCAAAGTAGGCAAACACCCTCTAACCCACTTGAAGTCAGAAGGTAGGGACTGTGATCTTTCACGATTCACCGGTTAATAATGGTGCCAGACCGGCGCTAGATGACTGATTGGTGTATTCGTTAAGCAAAATTCTTAACTATTGCAACGTGGATGACAATCTTGTAATTCGAAAACGCATTAAAGATAGTTAGATAATGTATTTGAAGTATAAGATGTATGTAATGAGCATCAAAACCAAGTTATGATTTTAATTAAAATGTAAAAGCATAACACAAAGTGATTTGAAACTACTACCTTAATATATTAATAAATAAAAATAAAGAAAATGTGTAGTGAAATGGAGAAAAGGGTCGCTTTAGGAAATCGAAAAATCTAACTTTATCAAATAGTTATAAAAAACATTCAGCAAAACCAGGGTAAAATGAACCAATGAATAAAAGTCTAAAAATATTAGAAAACTCAATAAAGCGAGCAATTAGCTTCGGAATCTCTAATATGTTGGTTTCATTAACCGCATACGAAGAACATGCGATAAACATACTGATGAAATTACTAAAAATTAAAGCTACCAAAATTAAGTTAAATAAAGCAAAATATGTAAAAATTCTTGAAAAGAAAATGATAGACAAAATATCTTACGTCACTTTGTACAATAGCTGTCTGGTAAGTTCAAATAATAGACCAATCCCTTTAACATAAACATAAATCTGAAACACCTACTAATAATTTCACGCTGTCCAAAACTTTGAAAAGTATAATAATTTATCGATTTAACATTAACATTCTACAGTAATCTTCTACATATATATATTTATGGTATTAGATCTCTGGAATGTAAACGGTTGTATTTCGTCCTTTTATAAGTTAATATATAATAATATTGACTGGCAGGACTTGCTAAGTGAGATTAATATCTATGTACCTGCTTATAAGACAAGAAATAGGTGTGTACTCCTTAAAGGGTTTTATGGTAAAAAAAGTTTGAAAATTCAATCTACAGCGCAATTCGTCAGAGTGGTCAGTTTACGCATGTCCAGAAATGTGTATCTTGTGGAGGACCATAAATAGCTTAATTTAGGTAATCCACAGTTTATATTAAATGGAAGTAAAAAAAAAATCTCTGTATAGTGCACTTTACATCGAAGGGGTGCCCATACATAACACGATTTAGATAATCCAGATTTATTTTTTGTAGGTATGTATTGTTATGACGTATTCTGTGGAATCATGAGTATGCACTCAGGATACAATAATGAGTCCAAATTTCTGGATAACTAACACGTTATAAACAGGAACAATATACAGTAAAACAGCACTTAAATGCTCCACTAATTTCACAAAACAACGGATAGGGGTGACCGGAGCTGGTGGTCACACGGATTGGTTGTCGCAAATTATTTTTTCCGTCGATAATTGACGCATGTAACAGTTTGTGCGTCTATGAAGTGGAACAATATCACATGGAATTCATCTGTTTCGGAAGCTCGAGTGTAGTTTACGGACAATTTTTCTGAATTTTAACTCGGTGAGTAATTTCTTTTTTACTTCCATTTTCATTTTATATCATCAAGATGTTTTTATCGACAAATGTGGTCAATTATTTTTCTATGGAATGATATATCGGCTATTTTTTAGCGCTATCGTGATCTTGTTATGAACTAAAAGTCGGTTATTAGGATTAGCATATTTCATTCACGGAGCATTGGAGTTAGTTGTCCCAGAAGGGAAGGGGCAGATTGTCACATGTGACAACTTGCCCCTTAGATTACTGTTATAGATTATTTTGTACTATTTCGTTGATCATTTTCAATATATTTATATAACAATTAGTATATTTAAGTAAAGTAGAAAGAAGGCAAGTTTATTTTAATGCAGTCAAATGTCATAGGAATTCCAACATAACGAAACAAATGGAGATTTTAAATATGAATCTACGAAAAAGGTTGACGCGTCATTCTATAGGTAATGAATTGAAACGTAAAAAAAATAGTTTTCTGACGTTGGAATTTGTTCCTTTAAATATTTTACTAACTTCAATGGGATTTTTATTTATAAACTTTATGAATGTTTATTAAAAATGTTATTTCACTTTTTTCAGATATACGACACTACAAAAGGAGACAAAGTTCCATTCGAGGAGTCGGTCACAAAAAATTTTAATATAAACTATAGGACCCTCACACGGTACAGAAAAATGATTACACCACTGGAATTAGCAGGAGAAAATGCCAATCCATCATTCCATATCGGCTATACAAAAAATAGGCAGATATTTACGGATGAGCATGAGATGTATTTGACCGATTACCTCAAGAGAACGGCAGATATATATTATGGATTATCGCCAAAGAAATTGCCCAGCTTTGTTTATAAATACTATGTGGACTTGAAACTGAAAATACCATAATCCTGGGCAGATAAACGATAAGCCAGGCCTGGGTCGATAGGTTCACCAACTTCTTAAAACGTTGTTCTACCTTTCTATCCACATCCCAGAAGTGACTAGTTAAACGAGAGTGACCAGCTTTAACAAAACGAATGTCGAAAGCTTTTTAAAAAATCTTTCTGCGGTTCTTTCACGCGGGTTTGGACCAAGTTATACTTGTATTTGGAACATGGATGAGTATTTTTACCTTGTCTGCTAAGAGTCATTCTCCAAAAGCCTTTCCAAAACATTGGATCCAATGTACAACATGCAAATTGTGAGCTCATGTGAATTGTACAAGTAAGGATGCTTACTACATTTGTCAAAATTGTGACTCAGGAGATAATACATAGGTACTACTATGAACTGAACACGCCAAATATTATTTAGGCATTTGAATTTTGTGGTTTAACAAATGTAAATTCGTATTAATGTTCATTTCCACTAGTCCCTCATCTCATTTTTAGCTGGCATATGTTTCATAAAATAACGTATCAATTAAATCTTCTTGATACATTTAACGCGAATGTGTTAGATTCAACAGGATTTTGCATTTTGCAATCAGTGACAATTTACCCCTTATAATGTGATAACGTGCCCCGTGGTTGGTTGTCACGCGTGAAGACACATTTTGAAAAATTCATATTTAATTAAGAAAACGGTATTTTAGCATTAAGAAATTCCTAGTAAAAGCTAAATGTCCAATCTCAATGTTAAAATATCAAACTCCTGGATCAGAATCAATTACATGGTCGAAAAAAAATTAAAATCTGAAAAATGTGACAACCATCCCAGGTTTCCCCTACCATTCTCGAAACATTGGCGTATTTCATTTCACAAAAGAGCCCCTACGATTCTCAAAACATTGACGAATATCACAGTTGAATGTAGCTCGTATCACATGAACTTCTCTCCAACTGAGTGACAACTCCTTTTATAGACTCTCTGTAGAAACTTATAGAAATCTCCTCAGATCTCGTAGAATATTGGTTACTTCGCGTTGTTTCTCGAACCTATGAAAAGTCGCCGAGGGTCACCAAATTGGCGATAAATCGCCAAATATGGTAACCTTTTCCAAACTTCATCTGGCAACCCTATATTCACGTCATAGAAAGGGTTGCATGTACGAAGGTTTTCCTCGTCTGGTTTTCAAAAGAGACTCCAGTGAGAGTATTTTACACGTTCGTATCAATATTAAAAATCATAATTTAGACAACCAGCCTTACATCTTCATAAACGAAATTGACGCTGTATTATATTAAACTGGTGATCCACAACTTATATGTAGTGGGAAGAGTGGTACTTGCATACAAAGATTTGGGGAACCTCTGTTGCAGACGATTTCGCGAACCAACATTTTATAATTTTACATGTAGGTGGTTCAGTAGTAATGTAGAACGAACATAGCCAAAGTCGGAAATGCTTTTACGAATACAGAACTCGATTTGTGAGTCGGACCTATTATATACCATTTCTCGCAAATTCCTAATAAAACCGTGTGTTTTGATAATACTGTTACGAACGTGCAAAATTCTGTCCTCACTGGTGTCTCCTTTGAAAACCAAACGGAGAAAACATCCGTACAAGCATCTTTTCCCATGACGTGTATCTAGGGTTATCATATGAAGTTCGGAGATGTGCTGCCAGATTTGGTGATTTATTGCCAATTTGACGAGTTTCCGAAGCACTTCGAAATAACGAATATTCTACGAGGTATGAGATATTTCGTTAAAGTTTCTACAGAGTGTGTCTGTAAGAGGAATCATCTCTCAGTTGGAGAGCAATTGACGTGATACGAGCTACATTCAACTGCGACATTCGGTAATTTATTGAGAATGGTAGCTGCTGCTTTGTGAAATGAAATAGTCAATGTTTCGAGATTAGTATAGGTTGTTTTGTGAAATTAGTGGAGCATTTAAATATTATTTTACTGAATATTGTTCCTGTTTACGCTGTGCTTGTGAATAAACGTGTTAATTATCAAGAAATTTGGACTCATTCTTATATCCTGAGCATACACCCATGATTCCAGAGGATACATCGTAACAATACACTAAAAAAAGTTGAAGTTACGAAATCGTCTTATTCTGAATTACGTAATTAATCATATATTAAAGCATTTTTACTATAATTTCTTATGTTCGTTGTATCAGCATATATCCATAGCTCTTTTTAATCTAACTGCAATTTCTTATAGTTCAAACAAATTCCTTTAAATTTCTCCTCTCGCCAAATTAGCTCGTTGTGAATTCTCGAACTTTAATCACAAACGAAAATAAACAATCGTATTTACAGAAACTTCAAACAGTTACTCAAAATAATCTCTTTTCTCTATCTTGTAAATAGCATTTCGCTTTCTCCAGAATCAGCAATCAAATCCAATCAAATCAAATGCATTGCGTCACCACCATGAATTCCTTTCTGTTTCTATTTAGTTGTATGTAGACTTGACTCGAAAGCTTTTCCTCTGCATGTTTAATCTCATTTAAAGCTGTATACAAAGCAAAGTTTTACAGGAAAAATAGTGAAAATGTAATTGTATTACTTTCCTTATATACATAATGTATAAGGAAAGTATTGTGACGGGGTCGAAAATTCAAATTCCAGTTTTAGACGGGAGAGCACGTTTCAAGCATCCCTGATCGCGAATCAAACATTTTTGAGGTGATGTCTGTGTGTGTGTGTGTGTGTGTGTGTGTGTGTGTGTGTGTGTGTGTGTGTGTGTGTCAGTGAGACTGTGGAGACGATATCTCACGAACGAATGGAGCAATTCGAATAAAATTTCGTACAAAAATCACAATCCGTGAATACTGGAAGTCTATTGTTTTTAAATGCAATCGAATGTTCAGAACTCCCCTAAATTTTCGAGTAAAATTTTGAAAAAATCATCAAAAGATCAAAAACTTTAATAAAGTTACGCAAATAGACATTACTTATGTAATTTTTCCTTAGAAAACGATTGACATAAACTTTAGTACGCTAGCATGAACCGTTCTCGAGATATTGCACATTTTTCAAATAAATTTATCAAAAAATCCCATAAATAGAAAAAAATATATTAACTGTTGAGAAACATGTTCACTTTTCATATGTAATATCATGCGATAAATTTAGTGACATTATTCTTGTGGATCTAGCTCGTTCCATTAATGAGAAAAGATATTTTGAGTAATGCTTTTGTATTTGAACGCCAATAGTTATTTATCTGCTATAAGAATAACTTATTTCTCCATCCATAACGCTTGGAGAGATTTTGGCGACGAATTTGGCGGGATGTCGCCAACTTGGCGACTTTTTAAATGTTGCCAAATTAACGAAAATCTCGCAAATGGATAAAAAAGACGCTAAATCAATGAAAATGACGACTAATTGACGAAAATTCAATATCTTGGAAAGAATATAAGTATCTACTATAAGAATAACCTATTACTTTCCTTGTATACATAATGTATAAGGAAAGTATTGTGACGGGGTCGAAAATTCGAATTCGAATTTTCGACGGGAGAGCACGTTTCAAGCATCCCTGATCACGAATCAAACATTTTTAAAGTGATGTCTGTGTGTGTGTGTGTGAAAGCATGTGTGTGTGTGTGAAAGTATGTGTGTGTGTGTGTGTGTGGAGACGATAACTGACGAACGAATGGACCGATTCGAATGAAATTTGGTACAAAATTTCAACTACAATCTGTAAACTATAGTTACGAAAATAGACATTTCTTATGTAAATTTTCATTAGAAAAAGATTGACATAAATTTTAGAACACTAACATGAACCGTTCTCGAGATATTGCCCATTTTTCAAAAAAACTATCAAAAAATCAATAAAAAAAAATATTTCCTATCGAGAAACATGTTCACTTTTCATATGTAATACCATGCGATAAATTTGATGACATCATTCTTGTGGATCTAGCTCGTTCCATTCATGAAAAAAGGTACTTTAGTACTACTTTTGTATTTGAATGCCAATAGTCATTTATCTGCTTGCTGTAAGAATAACTTATTTTTCAGTCCATAACGCTTGGCGAGATTTTGGCGACAAATTTGGTGGAATGTCGACAACTTGGCGACTTTTTTAAATGTTGCTAGATTAACGAAAAACTCGCCAAATGGATAAAAATGACGCTAAATCAATGAAAATGACAACTCATTGGCGAAAATTCAATATCTTGGAAAGAATATAAGTATCTACTATAAGAATAACATTTTTTTAACTGTAAAGGTAGTAAATTCATTGCATTATATAAGAAAAGTCATGTGCTGCCCACATCAGATTTTTTTTTGCTGTAAAAGTAGTGTGAGACCAGAAATTGTTCTCACATGAGACACTTTTATTTGTGGAATTTATGATGCCCAGAACGGCAAACAAAGCTGTTGGCTGGCACCGGGGTTGATGACAACGTGAACTTTAAGGTCAAAGACTATAAATTTAGTAGGGGTGCCATACCAGAGGGGTTGAGAGGGGGCCTTGCTAAATGTGAAATGATGCCATTGGGTTAAGAAGAATCAATGAGCGCCAGAAAGAAGAAAGGCGGAGCTACACCGCCCCGCCGAGGGAACCACAGCTTGGAGCAGACAACGAAAAGAAGAGATGGAGATCAGACATGGAAAGAGAAGATGATCGAATTTTGACTTAGAAGCATGCCAGAAATAATCACGATTTTGACTTAAGAGCACGAGTAGAGAAAAATGAAAAACCTAACAGATTTGTAGAGTGTCCCGTAAAGATTCCAAAATAATGGAAAGAGATCAATGTGCGAGTGCATTCAAAGTACGAGTTGGAGCCACACACCACAGAGTTATGACAGTACTTCAGCACTGAGACTGATGCAGGCCTTTGAGATATGATAAAGCCCAAGACTAAATTGGAAGGTATGTGCTCAGCAATTATCACAGGTCCTAGACACGATAGTAATTTTAATAATTCTAGTCGCATATGTCTCCTCCGCTAACATAATTAATAAAAATTGATGTTGTTAATAAATGGTATTGTTTAAGTTTAAATGGTGTGATCAATTTCGCATATGTCCCCTCCGCTAAAATAATTAATGAAAATTAATGTTGTTAATAAATGATATTGTTTAAGTTTAAATGGTGTGATCAATTTAGCATTTTATTAATTAATTATTCCTTTACAGGACTCGCACAAAACGTAAAATAATTGGAGGGTTTATTGCGGCACAACAAAGCAATGAACATGAAATATAATTCCACTATATGAGAATAACGGACATGGCAAATTTATGAATTTACGGTAATATTAAAATAATAATTATACTTAATAAATAATTTTTTTTGTTAACTTTAAACAATAAATATAAATATATAACTTTTAGATTTCTTATCGCCACAAGTAGTAAATTCATTGCATTATATAAGGAAAGTCATGTGCTGCCCACATCAGTTTTTTTTTTTTCTTTTTTTGTTATGGGTTCCTCGTACTCCTAATATTTTTGTGCGTATTTAATGGAGAAAATGTGCGTTTACGCATAAATTTTGTTTTTGATGTCAATTCTTGAAGTTCTCGATTATTCATTCCCTGTTACTTTTCTTATATACATATAATGTATAAGGAAAGTATTGCGACAGGGTTGAAAATTCGAATACGAGTTTTCGTCGGGAGAACGCGTTTCAAGCATCCCTGAACACGAATCAGACTTTTTGAGATGATGTCTATGTGTGTGTGTGAGAGAGAGAGAGAGAGAGTCTGTGGAGACGATAACTGACGAACGAATGGACCGATTCGAACGAAATTTGGTACAAAAATTACAATCCATGAATACTGGAAGCCTATTGTTTTTATACGCAATCGAATGTTCAGAACCCTCCTAAATTTTCGAGTGAAATTTTGAAAAAATCATCAAAAAATTAAAACCTTTAATAAAGTTACGCAAATAGCAAATAGTCATTTCCTATGTAATTTGTCATTAGAAAACGATTGACACAAATTTTAGAACTCTAGCATGAACCTTTCTCGAGATATTGCAGATTTTTCAAAAACATTATCAAAAAATCATGTAAAATTAAAAAAATATTACCTATTGTGAAATATGTTCATTTTTCATAAGTAATATCATGCGATAAATTTGGTGACATCATTCTCGTTGATCTAGTTCGTTCCATTCATGAGAAAAGATACTTTAGGTTTAGATAATACTTTTGTATTTAGACGCCAGTAGTTATTTATCTGCTACAAGAATAAGTTATTTCTTCGTCCATAATCTGTATTATTTCTTTGTCTTGCCTAAAATATAACTATAGGCCTTCTAGTAATAAAAGATCAATTAGCAAAATTATAGTTATTACCATTGTCGAACAGTGGCGTTGTTGGAATTTTAGGGTCCAGAAGAAACATCCACCATCTTTAAACGGCCCCATACGCGATATTTTCATCTTTGGTATGAGGCTCCCTACGCTATAATATTCGGTGTGAGGGGCCCCTTCTATGATATTTACCATTCGATGTGAGAATCCCGTATAGCGATAGAACTTTGGACATGTTATATTTTTTCAAAGAGTCCTAAGCTTTAGGGCCCCAGAGTATCTGTTTTATTCGCTATATGTCATTGCATAAATGTACATTTATACTACCATTAAAAGGGCCCAAGAAATAAAAGTTTGACTATGGTCCAACAAAATAATAAAATGGCATAAATAAATGAATCTAATTTATTACCTGATTTGTAAAACATGTCCACAGGACATCTGGGTTCTAAGGCGGGATTCGTAATACCCATAGCTTATCAAAATTGTATATGTTAGTTAAGCTCATCTCCTGGGAACAGTCCTATCAAAATAAACCTCCCAAGACTCAAATTTCGTTCAGTCATCGTAGTCATCGTATAATGTATGCCAGTCATACTTGTAGGTAGAGATGTGGATTTTCAGGGAAATTTTGAAACAGAAAATTTTGAAATTATTCTCTATTTTAGCTGGAATAATATGTTCATTACTGGAGCGGCTATTCATAGTGGCCGCGGAGCCGCGAGGACCCCATTGATCAAGCACTTCAAATTATTTTAGTTATATAGGTTTACAATTTTTAAGGAAATTATCTGAATTTTATTTCAACTAAAAGTCCAATTATTGGAAATAAGTAATGAAATTGTCAGTAGATGGCAGCACTAAAGCTTTGACTCTCAAGAAAGTCCCTTATGCCCTTTTCATACCATATTAAATCCATAGGGTAAAATACTGCATTACAGGGAAAGGCGAGGGATGTTTAGTGAGGGTCGCGTCCCTTTATCACCTCTGGCTGACAAAACGAATGGCATATTAATATAACGGCAATAGAAATTCGAGTTAAAAAAACAGACATTGCAATATTGCAATCCTATGTGAGTCGCGTCGGTTTTCACACTTTTCGCCAAAGAAGAAACGAATACTGTGAACGACTGACTCGAATTGGCTAAGTTTAGCTAATTTGGCTTCGAATTTTTCTTGATAAATGTGTGTTCTCTCTCTCTCGCTTCTTTTTAATAAATTTGGATGTTTAAAAAATAATAAATTTGGATGTTTATTTAAATATTTGAAAATAAATTAATGTATTTATGTAATTCTGATTAATTTTATTGATTCTATTAACCTAGTTATTTCAGTTTTGGTTCATTACTATATAGTTTAGCATTAGATACAGAAAATAGAAATTCAAAAAGTTTCGATATATATATTTTGTGCTTTTTACTTAATTGAATAAGTGAGGGTTATTTCTGGCATTTTGGGGGTTTCTGTTCTTCGTCTTCGGTAGAAAAATGCATTGTTTAGAGCACTCAGTTTAGTTTTTGACCCTCCCAGCCGTATTACTTAATGAAACTGTTTCGCTCCGTAAGCGCCCGGGGGGGGGGGGGTCATTTCTGATGTAAGGTGGTTCTGTCCTTCGGAAAGGGGATCATTTCTGATTTGGGGTAATTCTATGCTTTGTTTGTGACGAATTTCAATGCGTTTCACCTCTTAATTGCTTAAAAGTCACGATAATTGTATTTATGGCATACTCGTGGATATTTTTAGCGACACTTTCAGAAATATGTTGTCTGAGGGGGTGGGTCTCTTGACTTACTCAGCTGTCTTACTTTTTCAACTATTTAACATTAAAAGATTGAAAACATTATAAAGTTTTGTTAAAGAATGTTAAAAATAAATTTTCAACCTGAGACATGATTTTTTGATCTGACGTTGTTTTCCTTAAAATCTCCCCCCCCCCCTTTCACCGGCAACTACTCAATCCCCCTCGGTTTTACTTCTAATTTCATTGAAGACCAATATTGCTCCAATACTCCCTGGGCTTAAATTTTACTTGAGGTAGCCCTAAAATTTCTTATCTCACTTCCTAATTAAGCGATTTTGAATCTATATATGGCTATAGTCTCTGCACTACCTATACGCGAATCGCCTGGACATGCATATTTTTTATACAAACCCCCTGGGCGTAACTTTTAGTTTAACTGGCCTGCACGATTTTATATCTCGTTTCCTAAATTAAGCAATTTTGAATCTTCTGGTGACTGCGGTCTGTACTATCTGAATATACATCTCTTTCGTATCAATCCCCTGGGCGCAACTTTTACTTTAGCCTCCCTCTAATTTCACATTTCGGCTCCTAATTGAGCGAATTTGATTCCGCTGGTGGCTATAGTCCCAGCACCATTTGTACATGTGAACTGGATATACATATTTATTGTGTCAGCTCCCTGGGCGTAAATTTCAGTTCGGTCAGCCCCCAAATTTCTTATTTCGCCTTCTAATTGAGCGATTTAGATTTTGCTGGTGGCAATCGCTTAGATATACAACCTTATTATGTCAACCCTCTGGGTGTAACTTTTACTTTAAGTAGCCTCAATTTCATATTTCGATTTTACAAAAAAAATGCATCGCCTTGGTTTCTGAAATATCCGTGCACGACATTTCAAGGTCGTACGATGTTTACATTTTTCGCTACAGACCTTACACACACACGTCGACACACAAACATCGTCTATTATTATGTAATTATGAAACAACCGTGGTGGAAGAGAGGAGATCCTCCTCTTTTTCATATTTACATTTTTATCTATCTTAGTGACTCTTGCTCCGATTTTGATGCAATTTTCACACTGTAGTTTCTACTCTACAATGGACCCACCCGATCTACTCACTCTAAACTTTGATCCACTACACTCTCGCAACGAGCTAACTACTTATTGCTATAAAAACCGATTGCTATATATAGTGACTGCTAGCAAGCAGAACTCGCTAGCATCATTTTAAAGACGAATAGAGATAAAGCTAAAGCATAAGAATTTTCTGTAAATTACAAATTCATTCTTAATCTTGTATTAAAAAAAATCTGATGTGGGCAACACATGACTTTCCTTATATAATGTAATGAATTTACTAATTTTACAGTAAAAAAATAGGTTTTTCTTATAGTAGATACTAATATTCTTTCCAAGACATTGAATTTTCGACAATGAGTCGTCATTTTCATTGATTTAACGTCATTTTTATCCATTTGGCGAGATTTTCGTTAATTTGGCTACATTTCAAAAAGTCGCCAAGTTGGCGACATTCCGCCAAATTCGTCGCCAAAATCTCGCCAAGGGTTATAGATGAAGAAATAAGTTATTCTTACAGCAGACAAATGACTATTGGCGTTCAAATACAAAAGTATTACTCAAAGTATCTTTTTCCATGAATGGAACGAACTAGATCCACGAGAATGATGTTACCCAATTTATCGTATGGTATTACATATGAAAAGTGAACATGTTTCTCAATAGGAAATATTTTTTTTTATTTTATATGACTTTTTGATAATTTTTTGAAAAATGTGAAATATCTCGAGAACGGTTCGTGTTAGCCTTCTAAAATTTATGCCAATCGCTTTCTAATAAAAAATTACATAAGAAACGTCTATTCGCGTAACTTTTTTAGCGGTTTCTATTTTTTGACGATTTTTTCAAAATTTTATTCGAAAATTTAGGGGGCTTCTGAACATTAGATTGCGTACAAAAACAATAGAATTCCAGTGTTTATGGATTGTGATTTTTGTACCAAATTTGGTTCGAATCGGTCCATTCGTTCGTCAGTTATCGTCTCCACAGACTCACTGACACACACACACACACACACACACACACACACACACACACATACTTTCACACACGCACAGACATCACTTCAAAAATGTTTGATTCGTGATCAGGGATGCTTGAAACGTGCTCTCCCGTCGAAAACTCGAATTCGAATTTTCGACCCCCGTCACAATACTTTCCTTATACATTATGTATATAAGGAAAGTAATAGTTCTTTCGTTTCTACATAAATAAACGGCCGTAGATTTAGTTGGTTTTCGCTCTCTAATTATGTTACTGTTTGGGTTACAAGGACGATCAGGTACAAAACTATTATCCATAGAGTGTATATGAGAAAAATTGTGTGCATTTTGGGTGTAAAAACATTTGCGCTAAACATAAAAAAATACTGCACATGCATACGACTGAGATTATCTAATTTTTACAAATTTGATACAAATTTATTTAGAAATGTATTCAAATAATTTTCATGGTTGCAATAGGCTCTTATTCATTTTAAGGAAACTTGCACAACGTATATCAGCGCAAGTAAAATAATAATTTGGCATACAGTTGTTTCGAAGTAACGCCGAAACCAATTTAGCAGTGCTGGACAAACGACGAACCCGAAGTCTAAAAAACGTAGTTGGCACAAACTGAGAGATATATACATAAATACATAGATGAGCGCCTCCCTCTACATGTCGCTCACGAACCGCCACTGGTTCATTAGCAAGCTGGAATAATATGTCCATTAGCAAGCTGGAATAATATGTTCATTAGCAAGCTGGAATAGTATGTTCAGTATTTATTCTTATATTAGAGCTACAGTCAAACATATATTATATAACAAGGTTAAAATGAGGTTTAAATCTAGAAATATATAAAATAATTCTATGTATGAACATTTCTAACATCTCTATATTGCAGTTGGTAGCTACAATTTATTATTTTCCTTAAATACGCTTGCTTTTGAAAAAAAATTCAATTACATCTATAATGTTTTTCTATCTTCAAAATTCCAATTTTAAAGCATTGCATAAAAAGAATGATAAGGCATGAAAAATGCATGAGAAATAATTTAAAATTATTAAACCTTATCAGAATCATACATAATTTACTGTTTATTATTATAAAAAGTAGATTATGAAATATCATATTAAAAAATCTGATGTGGGCAACACATGACTTTCCTTATATAATGTTATGAATTTACTATTTTTACAGTTAAAAAAAAATGTTATTCTTATAGTAGATACTTATATTCTTTCCAAGATATTGAATTTTCTTTAATTAGTCGTCATTTTCATTGATTTAGCGTCATTTTCATCCATTTGGCAAGATTTTCGTTAATTTAGCAACATTTAAGAATGTCGCCAAGATGGCGACATTCCGCTAGATTCATCGCCAAAATCTCGCCAAGCGTTATGGATGGAGAAATAAGTTATTCTTACAGCAGATAAATGACTATTGGCGTTCAAATACAAAAGCATTACTCAAAGAATCTTTTTTCATGAATGGAACGAGCTAGATCCACGAGAATGATGTCACGAAATTTATTGCATGGTATTACATATGAAAAGGGAACATGTTTCTCAATAGGAATTTTTTTTATATGACTTTTTGATAATTTTTTTAAAAAATGTGCAATATCTCGAGAACGGTTCAAGTTAGCGTTCTAAAATTTATGTCAATCGTTTTCTAATGAAAAATCACATAAGAAATATCTATTTGCGTAACCTTATTAGAGGTTTTGATTTTTGACGATTTTTTCAAAATTTCACTCGAAAATTTAGGAGTGTTCTGAACATTCGATTGCGTATAAAACCTATAGGCTTCCAGTGTTTGCGGATTGTGATTTTTGTACCAAATTTCGTTCGAATCGGTCTATTTGTTCGTCAGTTATCATCTCCACAGACTCACTGACACACACACACACATACACACACACATACTTTCACACACACACATACTTTCACGCTGGAGTTGCACTCGGCAGGCCCGGGTTCGATTCCAGCCACTGCCAAAACTGCCGCCGTGTTCATGCGGAGTACGATCACGTTAAACATGTGGGTCCGAAAGTCCTTCCGAGAGGTTGGTGGTACGGGAAGGAGGGTACGGTCCCTGTGGATGTCTCCCCCACTGGGTTCCGGTCTAAATTGGGTGGCACTTCCCGATCGTCCAAACGGTTACCTTACACCTTTCTGGTAGGTCGGACGGTCTGGGTTTCAACATCAACAACATACTTTCACACACATTCACACACAGAGATCACTTCACAAAATGTTTGATTAGTGATCAGGGATGCTTGAAACTTGATCTCCCGTCGAAAACTCGAATTCGAATTTTCGACCCCATCACAATACTTTCCTTATACATTATGTATATAAGGAAAGTAAGAATAAAAACTGATTATAAATGAAAAACACATTAAATATTAATATTGTATTTCTTTCAATACCTATTGATAATTCAAGGGACACATTCTACCATCTTCTTAAAAATAACACAAATAAGTTAATAGTTTATTCTATGTATAAAAGTAAATTATTAAATATACAAATATATTACCCAAGCATAACTTAAAATTTGAACAGGATCAAAATTGCAAATGGATTCACGGTAAATATAAATAAACAGGATTTCATAAAGAATACTATGTGGATTGTTACAACGAACCAAAAGGAAAGTTTTTTCAAAAATGGGAGAAATTTATCATTAGCCACATATTGAGCAAGAGCCGTAGAAAATTTACCAGATTTGACATCGCGAGCATGTTCTGCTAAACGGATGCCAACAGTACGTTTTGTACTATCAATGTAAAATTTATAGTCACCAGCAGGGGATAACAGGGGAAAAAGATTGATAAGGCATGCAAATTCACTTTTAAAATAAATTATTTTATATGTATATTGAAAATTGTTTAAATAATACCTGCTTGCAATTGAACGAGTATCATGAAAAAAAAGAGACAGTATGCAAAATGAGTTAAGCATACATTTAGTGCTATTAAAATATTTTCCATCAGCAGAACTTGCAGAAGCATTCTATATTTTAATATATTTATAAATTTGGGAGAACTTCATACTAAAAGAATAGGCTTCTTAAAACTTTATTTGCTTTTTCTAAAAATAAGTAAAATGTCACTTTTACCCTTTTAGTTATCATCCATTCTCTTTAAAATAAAGCGCATATGCATACATTTGCCTCCCCCCCCTTTTTCTGCCCTCCTTCATTTTCCTTTTCAAAATTTAAAAAAATCAATGAAAATCTTCTTATAAAGCTATTTGCTCTTCAGAAAAATTGTTTGGAAAGAATATTACATTCTATCTACAATTAATTAAAAAGAAAAAGAAGAGTTAAAATTTTTCGGAAAAGCATAACGCAAAATTTTACGAAAACTTTCCCATTTCCGGAAAATTTTTCTGAACCACATTTCTACTTGTAGGCCATTCATGACAGATATATAATGCCCGGGGCCGCCGACAGGGGAGACAAAAAGTTGCATTGCATAGGGGCCCGAAAGACTTGTAAGTCCGGTCCGCATAAGCAGTTCATGAAAAAAGGCGATAACCTGCAACATGGGGAGTAATAGGGGCCCACACATTTGCTGCATAGGAGCCCAAATTTTCTGTCTGCTACACTGTTAATGTTCTCAATTTTTCAAACATGCTATTCTCAAATTGCAAATGTTGTAAAAAAGTAACTATCTTAAAAATGCTACAAAAATTATTATTTTATATGCTAATTTTTATTTAAAAGGGGATGACATTCCTATAGGATGCTAACTTGCATTCTTCTAGTGATATTACACTTATTACTTTCCTTATATACATAATGTATAAGGAAAGTATTGTGACGGGGTCGAAAATTCGAATTCGAGTTTTCGACGGGAGAGCACGTTTCAAGCATCCCTGATCACGAATCAAACATTTTTGAAGTGATGTGCGTGTGTGTGTGTCAGTGGGTCTGTGGAGACGATAACTGACGAACGAATGGACCGATTTGAACCAAATTTGGTAGAAAAATCACAATCCGTAAACACTGCAAGCCTATTGTTTTTATACGCAATCGAATGTTCAGAACCCCCCTACATTTTCGAATGACATTTTGGAAAAATCGTCAAAAAATCAAAACCACTAATAAAGTTACGCAAATAGACATTTCTTATGTAATTTTTCATTAGAAAACGATTGACATAAATTCTAGAACGCTAACATGAGCCGTTCTTGAGATATTGTACATTTTTCAAAAAAAATTTCAAAAAGTCATATAAAATAAAAAAAATATATTTCCTATTGATAAACATGTTCACTTTTCATATGTAATACCATGCGATAAATTGGGTGACATCATTCTCGTGGATCTAGCTCGTTCCATTCATGAAAAAAGATACTCTGAGTAACACTTTTGTATTTGGACGCCAATAGTCATTTATCTGCTGTAAGAATAACTTATTTCTTAGTGCATAACGCTTGGCGAAATTTTGGCGACGAATTTGGCGGAATGTCGCCAACTTGGCGACTTTTTGAAATGTTGTTAAATTAACGAAAATCTCGCCAAATGGATAAAAATGACGCTAAATCAATGAAAATGACGACTAATTGTCGAAAATTCAATATCTTGGAAAGTTTATAAGTATCCACTATAAGAAAAACCTATTTTTTTACTGTAAAAGTAGTAAATTCATTACATTATATAAGGAAAGTCATGTGTTGCCCACATCAGATTTTTTTAATTTTCTCATACGTAGTAATTGAGAAAGTATTGTTTTTACACGAAAATTTTCGATTTCGAGACTTTGATGCCAGTGTATGTTTTAGAACCTTCTGAACACATTTTGACTATTTTTGGAGTTATGTCTATCTGTCTGTAGTCGATTTCTGGTGTACACAATAACTACCACAAATATAATTGCATTTTTACAAAACTTTATATCCGGCTTTAGTAACGAAAAATCTAGAACTAGATAGAATTTTTTTTTAATTCCAGTGAAAACGTCGAAATGTGACATTTATTTAACATGGAAGCATCAGACAAAATTCAACGTAATCATGCATAAAAGGGGCTATTCATAGCTGAATGATCACGACACTTAATAGTTTCAATCACTGATATGAAAAATAGCCGCTATGCATATTTTATATTTGAGACGTCATTAGCCTCCTTGGCATGGACGCCTAGAGAGGGTAACTGGGGAAGGGAGGGCACGTGCCTCCACCTGGATGTTATAATCACAAAGGCAGACATCATGCTAGTCAACTTATGGGTACCCATGCCCCATGAGGTCAAATTACTCCCGAAGGTACATATTCAAGTTCTATATCAGTCAGAAGATGCTTTCAACCCTAGTGAAGGGTTACACACTATAATTATAATCATTTGGACATACAATACCGATTTTGCAAATTTTTCTTATCAAATTAATAATAATCTCAAACTACTTAAAAATGGATTCTGATATTAGAAAGTTGAGTGCAGTCACCCTCCAGTTAATTTTATTTCAATTTGAAAAATAAAAAAAATCAGTTAAAGCTTTGTAATTACTCTGTACAAAAAATAAATAAACACCGTTGTTGTCGATTATTTAGAGCTATTCTCGAGATATTAGAAAATTTATTTTTTCACACAGTTTAATATCTCTAGAAGTAATAAAATGATTTAAATGAAATTGTGTATGCTTAGTGTAACATCACCATGTTACACAGTATGTAACTTGTTATGTGATATAACGAATGCAACGGAATTGTAATGCAATTCAAAAATCAAGTAAACTGCTGGAAAGACATAAAAATGTGATTACGTTAGACATGAAAGAAGGACTTGAAAAATAGTCAATCTTTGTCCTGCAAATATTTATATTTATTTTTTCTTGTATACGAAATATGAAAATCTCGGTGTAAACAAGTCATAAAAATTCGAAATAGGCCGATTTTTTTATTTTTATCCCTTGGACAACATAAATAATAAAACAAATATAATCGTAGTTCAGATTACCTAAAATTCGGATTCATGGTGTTCGGATTATACATAATTCGGATTAATGGTGTTCAGATTATACAAAAATCGGATTATCGAATCGTTACTGTTTTTGATAAAATTGAGATTAAAAAAAGGAATTATGATGGGGATATCTTGACATCGCTCCTGGGTGGGACTCTCTTGCAGCCTCAAGAAACCTCTAAGACGCCACTACCTGTGGGAAGAACGGGTATTCGCTGATATTACTTAACTTTGCCACGTTCTAATATTTTCTTTAGAGCTCTAATATTTTCTGAGACTGGCTTCCGTATTTGCGACAAGGTTTGCAGCTGAATTTACACTGCAATTGCGTCGGACTTGCTACTGCGATTCTGATTGCGATATTACGGTTGAATAAATGACTTTGTAGAATCTATTGCGTACATTTCCATCGTGACCGTGTGCTGCCAGCTGAGAGTTATTTTTGGCATTTAAAGCAAGAAATGACAATCTTACAGCAGATTCGTCATATGCAAAAGAACATGAGTAACAGATATTATGCATTGAATTATAAAATTTCTATTATTTATTAAATTCAATGGAATGTTTTTAGTGCATTGCTTTCTTGCATTGCACGAATCCTGTGTCTGTTCTGTTCAATCAGTAGCAATAGGGCTAACTGTAGGTAAACAATTATTTCCCAATATGTTTTGAATTATTTTCTCCCTTTATTTTTTATAAATTATTTTCCTTAACCTTTAAGTGACTCTTAAAAGCAATATCGAACTAAAAAGTAATGAGTTTCTTATATGTATTCATATTAAACACTTGTTCTGACGATAACTTCCAAAGATTATATGCTAAGCAAAATAGCTGAATATTTATTGCAATTATTCCTTAAATTGCATAGGTAAAAATACAAATGAGAAAGATTTTGCTTTATGGGGGTTCCTAAATGATTCTAATGAATTACGAGAATGGAAGAATCAGTCGTAGACACATTTCCTATTTTAACTTGAAATGTAAGCAGTAAATAAACCCGAGTTTAAACAATAAATGAACCTGAATTTTGCAAAATTTTATAAATAATACAGAAACAATAATACCCAACACTAAGTAACTGAAATTACGTACTGTTATAAGCATTAATTGGCAAGACCCTTCATTATTTGTTCGCTGACCTCTTCTGCATAGTATTCAGCTACATGTTAGAGGACATTGTCTTATGTTAAAACTTTGATTTGTATTTTGTTCAAAAATCACGTTCATATAAGATTACAAATAGTAAAATAATTGCAATATTTAATGTGTTTAAATAAGTTACAATGGCCAATTATAAAAATTATCCTAAAATTTCTCTTTAAATTAGGTGTTTTGCATTCATTCAATAATTCAAATGCTTTAATCAATGGCATCTCAAAATATTAAATTTTCAAATATTGATTTTCCATGCTGTTTTCATATGATTATCAGCCCATCTGTACTACACTATTTCAAGTCTGTCTTTGTCAAAATATATTTTGAATTTCAAAATTTAAGTGCCAGGCACAGACCCCCTCCCCCAACACACCTCTGAAATGACTAATCTTGTTAATACTTATAGCATTTGTTTTCCAAATGCATATATAAAAAATAAAGTATATTTTTTAAAATTCCCCTTCTGGTCATAGGACCAAATAACAATATATATATATATATATAATATAAGCTGAAAAAGTCCAAGGAAGAGACATTTTACATACCAGAATCTACTTTATTACATGACACTTGAAACAGAGGTAGTTAGATGGGCTGGCCGAGCTCCTGATCGTCGATCAGCTCTCACCAAATCTCAGTGCAGTCTGTGTCGTTTTACACAATGTAGGTACAGTTACAGCAAAGGGGGGAGGGATATGGCAGAATGGGGAAAATGCTGCCTTCGCATTCTTTAGGCTTTAAAAATGTGATTTCGAAGCAGTTTCATATGAGAAAGTTTATGTAGAGAGGTTAAGATTAGTGACTATATATGGTATGGTCGAGGAAAAGAGGAAGTGCTGACAGACTTTGTGAATATTAGTGGCTTGGGATAGAATTTAATATAGCTACAATATGTGCTGGATATGAAATAGGAGATATTGTGAAATACCTTAAGAGGGCTGAATATTAAAACTCATTATGTAAATCAATGGAATGCAAGTCATTAAGATAAAAATTTATTTAGGGGGTAGAAAACAGAATAACAATTCTTAAGGAATAAAACTAATTAAGAGAATAGTAAATTGAATAATATTGGATAGAAGACAAAAGAAATATGCATCAAAAATTCTATTAAACAGCTGAAAAATAAACCTAACATACATATTGCAATAAACTACATAAAATCTAAAATATTACCTTAATTAAATAACAGAATTTTCAATAATTAAGTTGAAAGAAAAAGGACACTATTTACTTTAAATTGATATTTCTTCTGACTGTGCAACTTCTAAAAGATTTTCATTTATAAATTCTGTCATGGTTCATTTAAAAATTATAAAGAAGCTGTAGGTTATTTTCTACCAGATTAATTATTAATTTGTTTCTTTCAATCATCCAAATTTTTCTGATTACCACATAATTGGGAAATAGATTTGTGACTGATGCAAGCACATCAAATGTGACTAAAGCAGGGAAAGAGTGTCAGTCTTCTTTCGGCCACCTTTCTGTCATGAGTGCAGTTTGCACTTCTTATGTATGCCTTTGAAACTGGTCAATACTATTAATTTTGTGTTGTATATTATTAACTTTGTATTATATTTTATTTTGCATAGTACTTTTAATGAAGTTATTTTAGTTTTATTCTTTAGTAGCAATTTGAACTGTACATATGTATCTAATACATAAATTTGCTCTTTTTCTAATCAAATAGTATTCATAAGGAAAATCCACACTTTGTCTCCCCAGAGCTTATTACAATTGTGGTAATAATATTTTGGGCTTTTTTTATCATTTTAGAAAGTTCATTGTAATTATTACTTTAAATATTATCAACATAATTACAGAAACCATTTACACTAATTTTGAACTGAAAATTTTCACTTAGAATCCTAATATTATCTTTACCAGCTCTCCTAGGATTGATAATTTCAACTAATTTCCAGGTAATTCATTAAAAAGTATTAACTTGGAACCAATTCTTTAGGATTCAACTGTATGAACTAAAATTATTATGACAAATTGCAAACTCATAGCATATGTCTAATCACTGGATGTATCCCATATTTTACAAAGCATTATTCAACATACTATACACTTTAACTATTACCTTCAACTATACACTTTAATAAATTAAGCTAATACAATGTAAATTATTGTGCACATAATGTTAAAGAAAACTGTCATTTCAGAAATACTTAGATTTCGCACTTCACCACAAACAAGCCTAGAGATGATAAATGCTAAGTGAGAGTTTAACCCAGCCAACTCCAAACTTTTCGATGCATAGGCCACATTAAAAATTTTCAAACATTTA
This sequence comes from Amaurobius ferox, assembly GCA_951213105.1. Classification (NCBI taxonomy): domain Eukaryota; kingdom Metazoa; phylum Arthropoda; class Arachnida; order Araneae; family Amaurobiidae; genus Amaurobius; species Amaurobius ferox. The sequence continues at coordinate 78,270,721 of OX578134.1, read as the reverse complement.
GCGAGCTAAAACAAGTTTTTAAAAATGCCTAAAATTTACCTGTAAAATGAACTGCAAAATGGGACAAATTGAACAATAAAATATGTTTTTTAGAATAAAAAATGGGTATAAACTTATTTTAAATATTAGTTAATTTAGTTTTGTATTTATATATAGTTTTTAGTTTTATATTTAATATTAGTTATATTAGTCATTTAATTATTTCTGAGCAATATTAATGGAGAACAAGGAACTCAACTGTTGTTTCTTTGATCGAACATTTAGACGAGTCTCCAAATTTACGATCTCAATAATTAAAATAGTTTGCAAGCATTCATCAGTTAGTTCTGATTTACACTGATTTTAAATATATAATATTTGAAATAAAATTCACATAAATATGTTGTACCAAAACCAGATGCAAGTTCTCAGACAAACTTTCAATTTATAAAAATTTGTTCTCTGGAAGAAATTTATATAAATATGTTAGCAATCTGCTCCTACAAGCCACAGAGGCTAGTCTTTCGAACACAATGAGTGAGGTGGATGAGAAAGTAAAAATAAGACTATATATATTGATTTTAAATTCTCCATAAAACAGCATATTTCATATGGAAAGAGTAAAAACAGCATAGTACATAAGAACAGGATGCTCTTAAATTATGATAATATTACATTAATTTCATTTCTGTTTTTACCTTAATCATGCATCGAGCCGCAGACTGTAATTTGGAGACCCCTGGCTTAACCTTTTAACTACAGCATTATAACAGTTGTACCACTGAAAAAAATGATACCCTCATCTAGCAGTGCTGATACAATGTATGTACCAGTGTTTTCACCCCCTCCCCCTCCTTTTCTAGACAGAAAAATGTGCAGATATTATCCTCCTTTTAAATGCTTTGGACACTCCTATTGTGAGAATTTTAATCCCTGCTTGAGATGGGTTTTAGAAGGGGGAACAGGATTTTTACAGGGGTGGAATACAATTTTTACCTATTCTGCTGTTCTGAAATAGAAATAGTGGACTCTTAAAGCTGAAATGTAAAGCTTAACCCAGCATGCTAACAAGGATGTTAAGCCTAGTTGGGTGACATCACCCAGTATTACAAGGGAGTAGTAAATCAAGAGATAATGAAACAACTAGTACTGAAGAAGGAAATTCAGGTATTTCTGAAATGATCATCTGTTTTTATCTTGTTTATGCAGTAATTTACACAATATTTACTTTATTTATTGTTGTGTGCCAAATCAAATTTTATATGATCAACTTATATAACAGAATGACAAATCAATAGATCACAAAAGTCATTTTATTAAAATCATCCTTCAGACGCACATACAATCTTTTAAAAAAGCCAGAGCGCTTTCGGGTATCATCATACCCTTCCTCAGTGGTATTAAAATAAGAAAAATTACCAACATGCTTAAATACAATCTACTACTGACAAGCTGAATTCGCATATCCTAAAATTGACATTACCACAAAACATATTTTATGCATCCATACATCAGATTAAAAATTACAAATCAAGAAAACACACTGTCATAAGCCAGTTTAAACATCAACATACAAAATTCAATTTTATAAATTGAAGGTAACTTTGTAAAGGTTTGATTTGCATGGAATCGAGAACGAGTCACCAAGCATAGCTTAAACATGGACAAGGTCAAAATTACAATTAGAAGTGTGATATAGATAAATAAAAAGGTATTCATAGAGTAAAATAGACTGGGGATTATTACAGCTGATCAAAGGAAAAGATTTTTCAAAAAGGGGTTGAAAATTATCATTAATCACTAATTGGGCAAGAGCAGTCGACTGTCTACCATTTTTAACGTCTCTAGCATGTTCTGCCAATCGAATACCAACTGTACGTTTAGTGCTACCTATATAAAACTTATAAACGTTATCTGGGGAAAGAAGGGGTTCAATAAATTGGCTTATGACAAAAGTTTAAACTGTGGCTTATGACAATGTGTTTTCTTGATTTGTAATTTTTAAATCTGGTGTATAGATTAATATGTTTTGTGGTAATGTCAATTTTAGGATATACAAATTCAGCTTGCCGGTAGTAGATTGTATTTAAGCATGTTGGCAATTTTTCTTATTTTAATGCCACTGAGAAAGGGTATGATGATACCCAAAAGCACTCTGGCTGTTTTAAAAGATTGTATGTACATCTGAAAGATGTTTTTAATAAAATTACTTTTGTGATCTATTGATTTGTCATTAGCTGTTATATAAGTTGATGGATTTGAGGATTTGACATGTAGTCACCATTAGCATTAGTACAAATTTTATACTTAGTTTAATTTCTTAAATCTGCTACAGTCTTATAGCATGAGAACAAATATGTAACTGAAAAAAATCTGAGAAAATCATATTGTTTAAAAGTATCTTTTATTTTTAGTAATGTTATAATTATAATCGACAAGAAACATTTTAAAAATTTTTGCAATACTTAAAAATTATTTTCATTACTTTTTATTTTTCAGATTTCAATTACTTTTCTAAAATAATTTGCATTATATAACTACAGAGAAAAGCATGTCTTCTGGAATACCTAAAATGTTACCAAGCAATGGGTCCCACATGTGTCCATCTGATGCCCAAGAACTTCCAGTCAACATACCTGGAAATCAGCGTGATAGGGAAAATGCCAATGGACGGCGTTTAATGGAAGAAACTTCTAATGTAGCACAAGGAGCGGTAGGAAATGGTGTTGTTAATTATTCTGGTCAAGTTATGTTCAACTGGCAAGCCTCGCGCCTTACTGTTAAAGATAGGCTTGCATTTATATTTAATAAAGAAATTCTTAGTGATGTCCATTTCATTGTTGGTAAAGGGGCTCAGCAGCAAAAAATTCCTGCTCATAAGTTTATTCTATCTGTTGGTAGTGCAGTTTTTGATGCAATGTTTAATGGTGCAATGGCAACAACATCTGAAGAAATTGAGCTTCCTGATGTTGAGCCTGCTGCTTTTTTGGCTCTTCTACGCTTCTTGTATTCTGATGAAGTACAGATTGGCCCAGAAACTGTGATGATGACTTTATATACAGCAAAGAAATATGCTGTACCAGCCTTGGAAAAAGCTTGTGTAGATTTTTTAAAATCAAATTTAAGCAGTGATAATGCATTTATGCTTTTGACTCAAGCTCGATTGTTTGATGAACCACAGTTGGCTACATTGTGTTTAGAAACAATTGATAAGTATACATCAGAAGCCTTGGCTGCTGAAGGCTTTACTGATATTGACCATGAAACTTTGTGTGCTGTTCTTGAAAGAGATACACTGCGAATAAGAGAAGCAAAGTTGTTCAATGCTGTTGTTAGGTTTGTTTCTGTTTTCATTCTTATTAATTTTACTATTTATAAACTCTTTAATTAATGTAATAATATTTGGCATACAACTAACTCTCTCACTTGTATGTTATAAACATTCTATTATTATATCAAAAGACATGCATTAGAATAAAATTTGAAGTAATACCTATTTTTTAAAGGTGTAAGATGCTCATCTAATGATTAAAATGTGAAATTTTTCAAGCTGGTACCAAATAACTACACATAACTGCATGCATATGAAAACAATGTTTCAATTTTTGGAAATTGTGTCTGCCATACACATAGGTGGAGCTAGGATTATTAATTTAGGGATGCTAAACCTCTAATCCAAATCATTTCATTGCAGTATAAAATACCAGTATAATTTGAAAAACAATGGGGGAAAGGGAGTGCTATGTTCCTTCAAGCTCCACCTTAGCTCCTCCAATATATACATTTTTCACTATTTTAATGTTTGTCCATTTTACATTTATCGTAGCATGCTAAATTAACTTGATATAAGCTGTATAAAGTGTAGTGTAACATGATTGTACCATATACATTTTGAAAAATCTTTATTTGATTTATCACCACAAATTCTATGGTTAATTTCAGAGAAATCTGAAAATAAAATTAGAGAAGATAAAGATTTAGTATCATGCGTAGGTTGGCATACTTCTACCCTTCAATCAGCTGAACATTTTACATTAGTCCTCCATGAAGTCTATATTGAAAAACAAAATCAAGCATTGTAAGCAGTTAATCCAGAGGAGCTAGAAGGATTCGCCTCACACACATATACTCCAAAAATGAAATTGCCTTACCCTAAATAAAATTGAATTTTGTCTTATATTGTAGGTTTTTTCCACTGCATCAAATTCTAATTCTGCAAATTACTGTAAACCTCCCACTCTATCATCTACCCTCTCTTTCTGAGATCGTGACTATGTGTCATACAACTGCATTTTATGAAACAGCTTTCTTGTTATAATCCAAATTTTTGCCCAATTTTAACTAAAATTGTTATGATAGAGGAAAAACCGATGTCAATATCAAACAAAATGTCATCAAAATATGAGGTGAGACACAGGAACAATATATCACCAATCTACTTGTTTTGAATTCGTTTAAATGCAAGATATAGAATTTTATTTTCTGGGAAAAAAAATCTAATTTTTTTTTAAAGATGCTGTTTAGATTTTCTGCTACAGACAGACATGTTCCTTTATTATTATAGATAATTTAAAATACAATATAAATTACTAGAAGATTTTGAAGCTTGCTCTCCCCCCCCCCCCCCCCTTCCCCCAGGGTTTCAGAATTTAGCTGATAGTTAGTCTTCTCAATGTCCACTGTGTTTCTTTCATTTTCAATACCATGTATACTAGTAGGTCTGCTTTATGCACAAGCTTATTGAGCCCTGGGCGCCAAATAAATTAGAAATTTGTTAATATTTATGCATGGTCATATGTGAACTATTATAGTGATTGATTACAGAGGCACCATATAACTGCCAGGCCCTAGAGCCTGCATGTACATATGTATATGATTAATCTGTATTACAGGAATCTATATGAGACAACATCTATTTAGAATTTCTTCAGAAGTTTCCTAAATTCCTTTGTTGGTTTTAATGTTGTTGACCCAAACTGTCCGACTCACCCGAGGGCTAGAGCAGCTATTTGGACGGCCGGGACTTGGGTTTTAATGTAAAGGAGCTTAGACCATGATTCTTCTAAATCTGGCATGAATCGATTATTAGGTTACATGTGATTTCATTTAATTATAGATATGCATTATATTTAATTACCATTTTAAAAATTCTTCATGGTCATTGGTGAAAGTTAGTGTACAGTAAGTAAAATGTACATTGTATGTACTAATTAGAAATAGCTCTCCGTCATATATACTATTTTCTGTAAAAAGTGAAAAATGTGTATTTGGAAATGAAGGTCTAAATGTTATTTAAGTTTGATAAATAAAACAGTGGTTGCTAAGCCATATTCATTATCTTTTACAGATGGGGAGAACAAGAGAGCATTCGTCAAAACCTCACTATGAATGCTGAAAATCTGCGACTGTTACTTGGCAGAGCACTTCATTTAATTAGATTTCCCATTATGACTGTTGAAGAGTTTGCAATGGGACCAGCACAAGCTAATATTTTGACTGATAAAGAAATTGTTTCTCTTTTTCTGTATTTTACTGTTAATCCTAAACCTCCCATCAGCTTCCCAGATGTGCCCCGTTGTTGTATCACCGGTAAGGAGCAAACTGTGTGCCGATTTCAACAGTCAGAGAGCCGTTGGGGTTACAGTGGCACCAGTGATAGAATTAGGTGATTACCTACTTATTTATATAGCCATATTTTTTACTTAAGTCTACTTTCCAGCTGTACATTTATTACTTTTTTTTTTATATAAAACTACTGGGCTTCACACACACACACACACCCCTGCTTGCTGCACTTTGCCAACTCTGTAACTTGCTTTGTGAGTTGAGAGGCTTCGCCTTGTACTCACTGAGCTCATTTCTTAAGCTCTTTCAAGCCAAACTACAGTTTAAATAAAACAAAAACTGTATATTTCAGAATGTTCCCTTACTGTGTTAAATCTACTGAGTTTCTCTGCAAATGTAAAGTTTCATATTTTTATGTAGTATTGTTTTTTTGGTAAAAGACATAGAAACTTAAGGGAAGAACTCATACAGAAGAAAAACATTTTACTTCAGAAGTACCTACATAAAAGTAGAATAACTCACAAACTACATCAAAAGTAGAATAACTCATAAACTACAAAATTTAACAAGGAAGATCAATCATGCATAAAACATTGATTATGAAACACTTTCCAACTTCAATGCTATTTTATTTAAACATCTCTAAAATGCGATACATTCCTCGGTAATATTTTTAAAATCATCACAATACTACATTAATTTATTATATTTGAAAACTTAAAACTTTATTGAAAACAATGAACTTTATTCAAATGACGGCATTGAAATATAAATTGCCTGGTTTAAGCATCTCTAAAATATGATACATTTCTCGGTAATATTTTTTAAATTACCATAATACTACAATAATATATTATATTTGAAAACTTCATCAAAAACAAATGAAATTTATTCAAATGACATCATCGAAATATAACACGCCTGGTTCTCTCTATAAAAGCAGAATTTCATTCATAAGCATTTTTCCATTCATTTCATTCATCACAGTACTATAATAATTTATTTTATTTAAAAACTAAAGATCATGGAGGTACAAGTAATTAAACTCTATGCTTAAAACTTCATCGAAAAAGTCATCCTTCAATCTGTAAAATCAATGAATATTTCATTCATACAGCTATATTGCAGACTCCAAGAGCTAAATAATTTTGCATTAAAGAAATGCAGCAATTCTTATACAACTCTTTCTACATATTTTGCTGTTTACATTTTCCATAAGTGAAAATTAGGCTTTGTTGTAGAAATAATCAAAGTTGGGTGATCATTTAAATTCAAATATATTGCAATCGCGTTGTTTCAGTATGTAGATGCACAGAATTTAAGCAAAAATAAAGCTGTTTTAAGATGGATACAACACTAAATATGAATTAAAAAGAACTTTAAAAATCATAATTTTGACGCAAGATGGATGCCATATTTTATTTTGAAGTGGGTCACATGATCTCTTCATATAATGATCACGTAATCTATTCATATAAAAGGTGTAATTATTATTTTAATTTTTATTTAAATTAAATATATTTTGCTGAAAATTTTTTTATATATTTTATGAGATAATTTGAATATTTCCTAAAACTTTTGAAGCAATTTGTGAATTTTAAGTCCGCTTAAAACATGTTTGAAAAATTAGGTCCCATAGGATTCAATGTATTTCATTTTTTCAACCTGGATTCAATCCAAAACTAATTGGGAGATATTATTCATTTATATTCCCATAGAATCCTCAGACCGTCTGAACAACATACTAAAATTTTATTTTGATAAAGTCATTTTTACAGCAGTTATCGTGCTAACAAACAGACAGAACGAACAAAGTCATAAACACTTTTCAACTTTGTTGTAAAGTGTTAAAAAACAGCTCAGTCTTCCTAAAATTCAACTGTGTAGGTACATGTTTACAAAAATTTGTTGCCTTGCTATTGTTAGTCTGTCCAGGATGCAAACTCTCGGCTCAAGTACTCTGTCTTTGATGTTGACATTAAATATTTTAAACTAAATTTTAAATCAAAAATCTGTTTATTTCAGTATGTTCTCCTAACATTTCTCTACAAATATACCAAATTTTGTATTTTTATATACTATAGTTTTTACGGTACGAGACAGAGAAACCCGAGGAATGTGAAATTTGTTAAACAGCAGTGGTGGTGGCATCAGCTGCTTTTTTAACACTTTACAACAAAGCTGAAAAGTGTTTATGACTTTGTTCATTCTGTCTGTCTGTCTGTCCGTTAGCACGATAATTGCCGTAAAAATGATTTAATCAATATGAAATTTTAGTATGTTGTTCAGACGGTCTGTGGGACCTATGGGAATATAAATGAATAATATCACCCAATTAGTCTTGGATTGAACCCGGGTTGAAAAAATGAAATACATTGAACCCTATGGGACTTAATTTTTCAAACATTTTTTAAGCAAATTTAAAATTCACAAATTGTTCAAAAATTTTAGGTAATATTCAAATTATCCCATAAAATATATAAAAAAAATTTCAGCAAAATATATTCAGTAGTTTTTTAAATAAAAATTAAATTAATAATTACACCTTTTATATGAAGCGATCACATGACCATTATATGAAGAGATCATGTGACCCACTTCAAAATGAAATATGGCATCCATCTTGTCTCAAAATAGTGATTTTTAAAGTTCTTTTTAATTCATATTTAGTATCGCATCCGTCCTAAAACCGCTTTATTTTTGCTTAAATTCTGTGCATCTACATACTGAAACAACGCAATTACAATATATTTGAGTTTAAATGATCATCTATATTTAATTATTTCTGCAACAAAGCCTATTTTTCACTTATGGGAAATATAAGCAGCAAAATATGTAGAATAAGTTGTATTAGAATTGCTGTATTTCTTTAACACAAAATTATTTAGCCCATGGCGTCTGCGTAGCTGATATGAATGAAATATTCATTGATTTTACAGAGAGAAGGACGATTTTTTTGGATGAAGTTTTAAGCATAGAGTTTAATTACTTGTTCCTCCATGGTCTTAAGTTTTTAAATGAAATAAAATATTATAGTATTGTGATGAATGAAATTAATGGGAAAATGGTTATGAATGAAATGCTGCTTTTATGAAGAGCCAGGCGTGTTATATTTCGATGGCATCAATTTAATAAATTTCATTTGTTTTTGATGCAGTTTTCAAATATAATAAATTATTGTAGTATTATGATAATGTTAAAAACATTACCGAGGAGCCAGGCGATTTATATTTAATTGACGTCATTTGAATAAAGTTCATTTTTTTCGATGACCTATTAAAGTTTCAAATATAATAAATTAATGTAGTATTGTGATAATTTTTAAAATATTACCGAGGAATATATTGCATTTAGAGATGTTTAAATGAAATTGCATTGAAGTTGAAAAGTGTTTCATAATCAATGCTTTATGCATGATTGATCTTGTTTAATATAGAGATATTACAAATCAATAATACTTTATACATTTTAAAATTCTCATAATTCAGATTTAAAAATAAGTATCAACCACATTTATGGAGTGACTTTTATAGTACTAAATTTCATATTTAATAGTTTATTAGATATTCATCCAGATAAGAATCTAGGTGTTTCAATCAATAAAATTAAATGCATGTAACCAAAGAGGTAAAATCAAAATATTTACATGATAATCAAAATAGCCCAGACATACTTAGCCAGTAGAATCACATACTAAATATACCAAGCATCACAGCTTATAGTCTTTTTTTTTCCCTTTAATTATAGATACTTAAAAATCTATAAACTGCACCACAAGTACTAAAAAAAACAGCTATGGTCTAAATTGAATCAAGATCAGCCATTGGATTTATCTATGCCATGCTTTATACTAGCAGTTCTCCATCCACCATAATGGATAACAGAAGGACATAATGGATAACAGCATATGACCTGCAATTGATGAATTTACTTCAAATGTAAATTTAAGCAGAAGATTATTAAACAACTCTGTTACACTTCCAATAGTTTATAGTTTCAATCAAAATCTCAAAAATTAAGATAAAATTTTGGTAGTAAAAAGCAAAGAAGTTTCACTTATGCACAAGCTCTCATTTTTTGTTTTTATATCTATTTCATGTATTTCCTATTGAATATTTTTTTCCATTTCAGATTCATGGTGGATCGTAAAGTATATGTAGTTGGTTTTGGGTTATATGGTTCAATACATGGCCCATCTGATTATACAGTCAACATCCAGGTATGTGTAAGGATTTGTATTTTGCTGAAAGATATTGCAATTTGTTTCTTAAATTGACTAATTTATGTAGATACAAATATACTTTTGACTGAATTTGAGGTTTTTAATTTTATATCCATATATTGTTTCCATACATTGATACTTGCTATAAATGTATACACAAAGGTTGGTACAAAAAAATTAAGAAGTAATTTTACTTCTTGCCTAAAATTTATGTAATTTTTTAAAGTAGATGGTATTTTTGAAAATTAAAGGGTTATATAATTTTTTCTGATATTTTTTTAAAGGTTAAAATACTTATTTTCAGATATTTTAATGTACATTTTAACATAATTATTTTTTGTTTCTCTCCCCCCCCCCCCCCCTAAAAAATGATTAAAAAACTGAATTCTTCTAATTTAATTTTCTTAAAAATCAATAATTCTCTGATGTTTACCATTTGAAATAATTGCACCAAATTTTATTTAAATACTTGAATTTGTTTAAGATTATATCCTACCTAAATATATTGAAAAAATGTTTAAATTTGTCATCAGGGATACTCCAAACATGTAAATACAAGATCTGTAGCTTGAATTATGATTTTCTACTATAGTAACCACTAGCCAACATACACTATTTCCTTGCTTGAGCAAGCAAGCAAGATTAAATTATTCAGAGGGGCATCTGTTAATTTGAACGATATTTAGTTTAATCATATTCATTACTGCAAACAATTGTTAACAAACATAGGTTGAGCTAAACCTAAATAAACACCAGCCTGCTAATTCATATAAAGTAGAAAAATTAGGAACTGGAAAATTTTTCCAAAATTCAACATTTTTAGAAGGGACAGGAATAGAAAAATATTTCATTATATTTGCCTTTAAGTGCAATATTATATTGAGCTGAAGGACTGTAATTTGGATTTTCATGTCTGAAGGATAGTAATTTAGATCGCCATCAATTAAAAATAGATTTGTAAGTTCAATGTTTTTCATATCTTTCTCGAAGTCACAAAATCTTGTTGCAATGGAATCATGTGAAACAGATATTAAGTTTTTGTACCTCTCATTTAGCACATTTTCAGATATTTTTACTTGTTCTTGCATTCAAACAAATGGAGATAATCTATTTTAAGAAAAATCATTACATAAAAGCAAAAGTTTTGTCATAAAAATGATACAGAAGATACCAATGTTTGAAAAAAAGTGGTATTTTCTTTGTAAGCATACATTTAAATGGTTTAGATGCCCCATTATATTTGTAAAAAATGCAAAATCCCACAGCTAGTTTTCATTCTTGAAAAGTGAGTACTCACTTGGAAGTTCACCATTCTCTTCCAAATACTGTAAAACACTATGTTGTGGGTTCTAAAATCTCTCTTAAGCTTTTCCCTTTATAAACCAACACACATTACAGTGTAAAAGCAATTTATACATCTCTGTTATGTTAGATTCATAATACATTTGAAAAAAAATAACAGCTGTTACCCTTTCAAAAATAAACTAGTATGTTTCAAAAAAAATTTTATGTCATCATGTAAAACATGTACTAGATTTCTGCATGCTACACAACACACCTCATTCTGCCACACAGTTTCACACATGCCATGGATTGATCACCACACTGTTCTAGAGTTTGATTTCTAACAATATAAATTGGAAGTGTAACATGCTGAAATAAAATGTAATTAAAACTGACTTTTCTTTGTGATCACTTGGATTAGAAAATTCAATCATCCATAAGTTGGTAACTACAATGGTTAGTATAAATTAATCCATTTGCCGAGTTTTTTAAATTATTAGCTGGTGATTGGATACTACATAATTTAAGCTATACTGAGAACCCAATTTTAAACCAATAGTTTCCCTTTATGCTATGTATTGTAAGGAAAGTTTTGTTCTTGTTAGGATTCATCAGCACTGAATGGCCATTTATTGCATTGGCAGCATAAAAACTTGCTATGAACCCTAATGTTATAAGCCTCTGGCAACCAACAATATCATTAATATAACAATATTGGCAACAAATTTCTAGAAGATTAATATCAAACTGTACCAGTTCATGGACAGCTTCAGTGAAAAAGTGGAAGATGTTAAAAGTTTAAAATCAAACTCCCACTGCAATAACCATCAATGATGCATGTACAGTCGTAACATGCTTATCTTATCATATTTAACCCTGTAGTGCTTAAATAATTTAGTAATTTTTCTGTTAATTTTCTTAATTTATTATCATAGTTGACACCAATAGTTTGAAACAAATTTTGTTTTGATGCAGTTGAATTTGTATTTTATTCTGCCTATAGAGAAAATCTTAGACATGTACCTAAAATTTTCCCCATAACTGCTAAGTGAATTTTACCATTGGACAAGATTTTTTTTTTCATGATGTCTTTATTTACACCAATTGTGTTGTATGCTAGGTGCTGAGTGTATCCAAACAAAAGTAGTTTTTTTTTCGACTTCAGATCTTCTTTTGCATGTGCAATCTATTAACTACCCCTTGGTCTTCGGAGCAGATAGTGTAACTAAGGTGTAATGAATAAATGAATGAATGAAGGAATTTGTGGAAATACTGCAGCTTAGTTTACATATGAATAGAGAGATTGGCATTGTTTTTTTATAATGTGGCATGGCATTTAATCATTATAAACTTCTATTATTATAGCAATTACTGTTCATATGAAATCTCTGCTAAGCATGCAAATCTATTTTATTTTGCAACTCTACTCGCTATGCACTTTTATTTCCGTAAACAGTGATTCTGGAATTATTACGATTTTAAAGAATAAAATCCCATCATTTAACATAGTATATATAATGCTCATGAAAGCAATTTCACATCTTAATGTTATTTGTGCTACATTAAACTATAAAGTTTATAAAAAGAAACTAAAGTATATTTGTTAAAATCAACATGAAACACAAAATAATATGTCAACTAGTTTCGAAGACAAGAAACAGCCTTCTTCATCAGTGCACACATGATGTGCAACCTTCACTTGTGAGAGCTAGATCGGGGACTGAAATAAAAACAGCAAATGTGACTGAAAATTGGAAAAAAAGGTTGCCAAATGTGAAAGAAAGAAAAAGAAATAAATACGAAAGAGAAAGAAACAAGAGGTAGGGCACAATGAATTACCTAGTTCTTGTTCCTTCCTACTTGGGCTTTTACCTCTTTTTTTTTCTCTCGCCATTCTCTCACCACCCCCTTTTCCTGCTTCAGTCATATTTTCTGTTCTTAGGATCAGTCATTGATCTAGCTGTCACAAGTGTAGGTTACACTTCTTGTGTGTTCTGACAAAGAAAGCTGTTTCTTACATTCAAAACTGCTCAATACAAGTATACTGCTTTTAATGAAGTTCTTTTAGTTTTATTACTTTAGCAGCAGTTTGAGCTGTACGTAAAGTGGATATTGCATATGCAATGTATTTCATATTATTTTACATTTTAAAAGTGTTATAATGAACAAAAACTAAATAAAAATTACAAAATTATATGTTATCAAATAATTGAATGTTTCAGATCATTCATACTGGAACTGGAAAGTTGCTTGGATCAAATGATACCAGCTTTAGTTGTGATGGATCAGCCTCGACATTCCGTGTTATGTTCAGAACTCCTGTCGAAATTATTCCAAATAACAACTATACAGCTTGTGCCACTTTGAAGGTTAGTATCATTTTAATATACTATTTCAAATATGCATCATGCTTCTTTTTAACCATTGTATGTTTATTGCTTTATAAGCTACTCTTTAAAAAACAATAGTACAGAGAAATAAGCAAATCAAATCAAATCAGTAATGTTTTCCTGTTCATTTGCTTTTTTAATTAATTTGTAGTTTCAAATTTCAGTAAAGTGTGTCTCATTTTTTAAGATAAATTATTACAAATATTTGTTGTGCAATGTATCTACAATTTATTCCCCATAATTATGTATACCATCAGTAAATAATCTGAAAATAAATTCCTGCTATATGTGTATTTTGATTGATAGTAAAAATTTATTAAAATAGAATACTGTCATTATAGCAATTACTGGTTGCATGAAATCTCTAAAGCAGCTCTAAAAAATCTGATGTAGGCAGCACATGACTTTTCCTGCAGATTCAAACTCATTTTGTCATTTTTTATTTCATTATGCGTTAAATTGAGTTTAATTGCACAAAATAACATAGGTACTTTTCTGATATTATATCCAATTTGCCTTTTTATTGCATATTTGTTTCATTTAGCAACTTAATTGACTTTAAATTCTTCAGGTCCTCAAAATTCCAAAAAACTAAAATATGTTGAACGGTTCATCCTACAGACATGTAGTCAGTCTCATTCACTTTGTCAAAATTTACCCCTAAAGAACAAGTACTTAAATGACTAAAATTGTTGAAATTCATTAATTATTTCAAATTTTCACTATTTTTGCGGGCCATTTCACAAAATTCAGTCAATTATACTTTTCCGAATCATATCAAAATCTAATCAGTATTAGAACAACCATTAAGGGACTTAACTGCCAAGTTTTAAGGAATTTCATTAAATAGTTTAACTACAGTGAAAAACGTCTTCAGCTCCTCAAAATTAAAAATTAAAATATGTCGAGACTGGTCCTTCTTAGAGTAATGGGGTTGATTTTATTCCTTTTATTGTCAAAAATTATGTATAAAACAAGCATTTGATACATTTGAGCATAAATAGTATTTTTTTTTAAGATATTTTAGATCTGCAACCCATTTTGAAAAAAAAGACAGATTCTTTTTTTCCAAATAGTACCAAAATCTAACCAACACCACAGTATCCCACAAGCGACTTATCTACCAAATTTTGTGTAATTTGGTCAATTAGTTTGTTAGCTAGAATGGATATATACAATTTTTGTGGGCCATTTCACAAAAAAAATGCAGGATCCTTTTTTCTGAATCGTACCAAAATCTAATCAGCACCATGGTAACCCACAAGTGACTTATCTATCAAATTTTATGAAATTTGGTTCATTAGTTGAGTTAGAGTGAATACATACATTGCACAGACAGACACACACACAGAGGTCATTCTAAAAATATTTTTTTTATGTTCTAGAGATCTCAAAACATGTAGTTAAAACTCCAGTTGCAATTTTTGCCACGATTCCAACACTTTCCCTATACATTACCATGTACTGCAGGGAAAGTAAAAAGAACCCAAAGGATTGTGAATTATGAGTTAAAAAATGTAGTTTTATAAGAACTAGCTGCATCTGGTAGCTATCTGTGTGGCAACTCAAACTTAAAAATTATAAACAAAAACTGCATATGGCTTACCTAATGTTCAATTAATTAGGTTAATGTTCAGTTAATTAGGTATTTACTTTACAGTCTGCAGAGTGACTCAAAAAGTGATCAATAAACTGCTTCCAAAAAATTATTGATGGAAATGAATTAAAAACATATGCTCCTGAAATTAAATGCAAAATCTATATTTTATATTTCAGAAAATAAAGATTTGCAACCGTAGAATGCAGATGCACTTGTGTGTGCCAATATTTCTAAAAATCATAATTTTGATAAAAAAAACAGAATTTCCCTGAATTATTTTTTTCACTCTGAAAAGATTTGAAAGGAAATTTTTTGAATATATTTCTTTTTGACTCTGCAAAAGTAATTTCAAAAAGCAATTTAAATCGTTAGCATTTAATATACATATATCTAGAGCATACTCTATTGTATTGCTCCAATTTGAACAATCTTAGAATATCATTAGCCATGACATGCTTATGTAGCATTGAGCTTTAGGGGCGTACTAACTGAATACCCAGTGAAAATCAAAGTTTTCACAATAAGCAACCCCCGAATATAAATTTTTGAATAATTAATGTTTCACATTGATTCAGCAAATCAAACATTTTTGTATGCAGAACCCCCTAAAGATGAAAATATTGGAAAACTGAAATTGCTCGCTTTCTTCCTTTCGAACTATCTACCTATATACCAAATTTCAAGTCTTTATCCCATCGCAAAGTATGTTTTCCTATTATTTCATCTTTCAAACGTTTTTCTGTGGAGCACCCCCTTAAATGAAAATTTTTTTTAAATTCTATTCGTCTTTGATTTTTTATCAAGTAATCAGTCCATATACCAAATTTCAAACCTCTATCAAATTATAAAGGAAGCGTTTGTCATTTGTTTGGCAATTCAAACATTTTAGTGTGTGCCACCCCCTACAGTACCAAATATTAGAAAACTGAAATTGCATACCTTCTTCCTTTCCAATTATCTACCCGTACACCAGATTTGAAGTCTATCTCATTGCAAAACATGCTTTTTCTGTCATTTCACCTTTCGAATGTTTTTATGTGGAGTACCCACCCTCTTAAATGAACATTCTTGATAAACTCAATCTGTCTTGAGATTTTTTATTAGGTGATTTTCCCATATACCAAATATCAAGCCTGTATCCCATTTTAAAGGGGGCATTTCTTATCTATTTGGAAAATCAAATATTTTAGTGAGTGGCATCACTTAAAGTACAAAATATTGAAAAACTGAAATTGCACACTTTCTTCCTTTCAAACTATCTGACTATGCACCAAATTTAAATTATCTATCTCATTCCGAAGCATTGTTTTTTTATAATTTTACCTTTCAAACATTTTTCTGTGGAGCAATCCTTTAAATGAAAATTTGTGAAAATTTTATTTGTCTTGGACTTTCTTATCAAATGAATTGCCCATATACCAAATTGCAAGCCTCTATCAATTTTTAAAGAAGGTGTTTCTCATTTGTTCAGCAAATCGAACATTTTAGTATGCCACATCCCCCAAAGTAGCGAATATTGAAAATCTGAAATTGCACACTTTTTTCCTTTCGAACGATCTATCCATACACCAAAATTTAAGTCTTTATCTCATTGCAAAGCATGCTTTTCTATCATTTCACTTTTTGAACATTTTGGCATAGAGCATCCCCTCTACAGAACATTTTTGAAAAATTCGATTTTTCCAGAGGGTTTTATGGAACGATCGGCCCATGTACCAAATTGCAAGTCTCTATCTACTTGGGGAGTGCCTTAAAAAGCATGATAGACAGACAAACGGACACTTGGCAACTAGTAGATATAGATATGTAAGTATAGGATGTCGATTGTATTGAGAAGTACAGTATATTTTATTTTTGTTTTGTTTGATTGACTATCATTAGCTGTGACTGCTAATGAAAAAGTGACCACTGGCTGTAGGTACCGCATCTAGGTGACTGGAATAAACATCATCAATTAACTTCTGTTATTGACTCTGATTCAACTGACAGTCATATATCATCCAATTCACATTAATGCAAATTTCCCTCAATCCAGAGTGTCAAATTCTTCCATCGGTTATTTTTTTAACTATAGTTTATTATCAAAATATCTTCTTCTTGATCTGATTAGTGTAACTCTCCAATTTGAATCTATTTCATCTACTAGCTCTCTGTAAATTATTTCAAATAGGGATACTTTAGGACAGACATGTCAAAGGTACGGCCCACGGGCCATGAGCAACCACTGGGGCATTTAGATGCGGTCTGCAACCTCAATTAGTGATACTCGAATTTCATAATAGTTTTTCTATGCATTGAACACATAGGTACAGATTACAGATACCTATTTCACACCCACTTATCTCTGTCACAAGTATTTACTTCTTTTAAATTAAGTAAGCCTATAATAATATTATAAGGCAGTATGCCAGTTTTAATAGTTTGACATAAGAATCTCACCCTGTGATTGATTGATTTTTGTAGTAGACTCGGTCATACCTTGCCAGCACACTAACACCTCCATAAAATATTTTTTTTAAATGCCGTACGAGCACCAGAGCCATGCAATTAATCTGTATGACTAGTGTACCCACTCAGGGGTACTAAACATTGATTGCATAATGACTCTGAAAAGATGCTAAGTATCTGGATCTTGGAAATAGTGTTTTGTTTTTCAACCGTTATAACTTAATGCCATTTTAATTTTGATATATACTTTGGATAAAATATTTTTTTATATTAAATTAATTTTTTATTGAATCCTGGCCCACTGATATACTTCAAAAGAAAAATTGGCACTTTATAAGATTGAGTTTGACAACCCTGCTTTAGTATCTTACTCCCATTTTAGATACTAGTATTTATTGACCAGTTTTACACTTTTTAACACTTTTTAATTCAGAATAACTGATATCTGTAGTAGTAATAAGAAAATTTGCTATGTGCCACAATTTTGCAAGCCTCCATGGTGATAAATAAATTCATTCTTATTATGCATCCACAATCAAATTTCAATGGGTGCGGTAGCCCATTGGTTAGCGTGCTGGAGTTGCACTCAGTTGGCCCGGGTTCGATTCCAGCCACTGCCAAAACTGCCGCCATGTTCATGCGGAGTACGATCACGTTAAACATGTGGGTCCGAAAGTCCTTCCGAGAGGTTGGTGGTAGGGGAAGGAGGGTATGGTCCCTGTTGATGCCTCCCCCACTGGGTTCCGGTCTAAATTGGGTGGCACTTCCCGACCGTCCAAACTGTTACCTTACACCTTTCTGGTAGGTCGGACGGTCTGGGTTTCAACAACAACAATCAAATTTCAAAAAGATTGAACTCGGGCTGCAATAGCGTAATTGCTATAACTGCATTGGCTATTGCAACCTTGTGCAGCCTATACTCAATCTTTATAAAATGTTATGCCAACTGTGTGGTGATTGAATTTGACAATTTCTATAGAGATTAGAAAAATTGCAGCACATAGCAAGTTTTCCATCTGCTATTACAGATATTTTGCTATTTCATACTGAAGAATGCTAAAAAGTGCAAAAACAGTTCATGGATACTAATATCTGTATTGAAAGCATTATCCTAGCTTTTGAAACACTTAAAATAGGTTCTGTGAGTATACTTTAATTTGAATTCACCTTGTACATCATCCCAATATAATTGTATTAAATATGTGTTTATATTTTCAGGGACCAGATTCTCACTATGGGACTAAAGGCTTAAGGAAAGTCACTTTAGATTGTCCAAGTGGAGGAAAAGTTACTTTCTTGTATACATATGCTGCTGGAAATAACAATGGGACCTCAGTTGAAGATGGGCAGATACCAGAGATAATATTTTATACCTGAGACTGTTGTGAGTTAGGACTTATATCATGCATTTTGAAAAATATTTGTTTCCTTTGAAATGAATGGATTATTGTTAAATACTTTAAAATAGTGTGCCAATGTTGTTAATTATGAAGAATGTTTTAAATTAGTTTTACTTATAGTTGCATTTAGCACCAAGGAACTTTTTCAATTTAAATGGTCGATTGTGAATATATTTTGCTTTTAACAGATTTGCATTCCTTTACATCCAGCATTGTATAAATCACCTTTATGTAAGCATTTGATTGTTTTGGTTTGCATTTACTTATGGATGTTAAATATACTGTTTGATACATCTGAGCAGAAATTTAATTGCAGATTTATTTTAGAGACTGATTTTTGCAGAGTTCAGAGTTCGAAGTGCAGTTGAGGTTGCTTAGATGTAATACAAATATTATTGTATAACAAATATTGTTCTCAATTCATTTAGCTATAACCACAATTTTTTCTCAGCTAAGAATATTTGTCTAATGAATTCAATTAATGCAAAGGTGCATGAGCCTTAATCATTTCCATGTGTGTTTATTATTATTTAATTTTAAATTTTAATTAAGAAGTATTGTGGGCATGTACAAGATATTTAAATATATAAATATAATCAAAGTTAAAAATTTGCAAAAGTTCCTTGAGAAAGCAGACATATATCAGTAAGGTGACCTTTCTTCAAGGAAGAAATACTCCAATGCAAGAAGTTTTTCTGTTTAAAATATTTTCTTGTTGTGGTTTATAATAAGCTTAATGTTCATTATGTTTTCCTTTACATTCTAAAGAGTTTCTAAGTGCTTACCTTCTTATAATTTCATTTGTGCTCTCTCTTCAAAAAACTTTTCTACTTAAGATGCTTTACTGATTTCTTGTTGATGGGTGCTTTCTGTTATGTGGAAATGCTGCCCTTTTCTGTGCTCCTCGAATAAAAAGGAGCAACATGTTGCTTTTACCTTGAATGGGTAAATTTTTTTTAAACTAATAATTTTTTTGCATTCAAAGAACACAGAAGAAAGCAATGAAATGGTTTCATCTTTTTCATCTCTTTAATTTGCATTGCTTTTTTGAGCCCCTTTTCTCTACCTTAGTAAAAAGTTCTAGGATTCATTTAATGTTCTTGTAAATAACGTTGGATGAGAAAAATCAAAATACAACATTAGAATCTTCATATAAGAGCAAACTGTATTTTAATATTTTAAACATTCTATTATAGCAAGTATGTGATCCAACAACATAGTCAATATATGTTTTACCCAACAGATTTCCAAATTTTCTAATATTTTATGTAAATTATATTTTTTGTTATCTCTATTTCTATCACAGTCACCAATGAAACAAAAATTAAAAGGTTAAATAAAAATACAGAACCTTTTAGTGTTTCTCCATATAAGAAATTTGCTTGCTTAAATTTTTTACAAACAATTCCCTTAAAATATTTTAAATGGATTTGACAATATTTTAATTACTCAAAAAATATTTAAAAATTTATAATTTTCTTATTTCTATTGGCATGTAATATTTTGTTTTTAATACCAAAACATAAACTTTTGTTTACTTTAAAATTAAATATTAAATTAGTTAAAAGCAAACAATTCCAAAATTTTAAATTATAAAATGATTATTTACTATTTAATAATTTAAATTTTTAAATAATTTATAAACTTTTGGTAAGTTAAATATTTTTAGATTAAATATTAATAATTTGAAAAAAAATATCTTTTTTACTTTCAAATAAATTACATATTTTATTTGAAGCTATTTGCTACTTTACACCGATAACCGCTTACACAGGCAACTACTTATACATTGTCAGTAAGGCAGCTACTCGGTATAGTTTGTAAAAAGAAAACTACTTTGGATTTGCTTTGAAATAGTTAAATAAGTTGTTAGGGCTTTTATATAAATTAAAAAAGCTGTATAAAAGAACTAGTAAAATGTTCTTAAAATTGATATACAGAGACTTCTTTATTTATTTCAGATGTTCCTAGCATATCATGGAACATAGTCACATGTAATGTAAATAATAAAAAAATGTGATAAGACTATTAAGAGTAACTTTTATCCCCCTACTTATACGTGCTATTTGTTGGTTGGGAGATTAGTCGCTCTAAAATAATCTAGTAATCTAGAGCATGTCTCCACTTGACTTTCTCTCATACTCATAGTGCTAAATTTAATTTGTATTATAATTATCAAAATGAAAAGAAAAGGCATGTTTTCCATTTTCATAGCCAAGTTATTCTAAAATATTTCACAAATTATATAAAAGTTATCTTTATAAGTTGGCAACAGTTTCAGTGATGTTGACAAATTTGATATATTTGGCTTATCTGTGCTAATATGAACTATTTTAATATCATTAACATCCATCATAGTCCAAATTATTCTCTGTACCTATGTACTACCATCATTGTTCTGGGAATTATCATTGCTTTTCATAAATAATGCTGTTAAAATTTAAATAATTCGAGTTCTAGTTACGACAATTGCTAAAAATGCTATATAATTCTAGTTTTTCACATTTTCACATAATATATTTACACATAAAATTGGATATCGATAAGTGCATTCATTCTTGAGGTATCATGTGCTCAAAATGGCTTCAGAAGAAGGTCTTAAATATACTTATATGTCAATATCTTAAATTTGACAAATTTTTGGAAAACTATACTTTCTCTGTACAATAGAATGAGAAAATAATAAATAAGAGATTCATTCATCTTTATTTTCTGTACAATAAAGTATGTTTGCTTAAATAAACATATGCTGTACAATAGAGTTGAAAAGGAGGGATGGAGAGTGGTCTTAAGTGGATCGATGATAACTTCATGGTTAGATCCCATCCCCTCTGATCCAAAAGACAATCCAGGAGCCTGAGGGGATAAGTTCATTACATTACCCCCCCCCCCTCCCCTTGAGCTTTTAAGAAAGGAATCCAGAGTTGTTTTACATGTTTTCCTTCTCATGCAAAACTCAAAAGTATGAGACCTGGTGAAACTTTTACGTGTTATTTCAGATCAAATCGCTGTTCAAAAAAAGGCCAACATCAGCCAACATATTTAGACCTTCATCTATAGGTCTTGATGATTTCGATATTCCACCATCAAGCTCCCTATTCCCCAGGGTTTCCCTTTATGCCTCCTTTTCCTCCTTGTAAGTGTAATAATCTTCCAGTGCAAACGATTCTTCATCTGCGAATTATTGATGGAAATTAATTAACATCATAAACCTCCACTTCAGTTAACCATATCATATTAAAGGATTTCATGCATTTATCTTTAGAACATTTCATGCATTTATCTGGAATCTTCAACATTAAAGCCTTTGAAGAAATTGGCACAATCTAGAAATAACTGAAGACTGCTAATTATTAAGAGATATGTGGTACTTCATGCATTTTAAAGTATCCTTTATATTGAAGGCTCATATTGCTGTATAGTCATCTGTTTGTGGTTGGTTTTTTTATCAATTAGCCAGAGTTCTTTAAATATTAACCCTTAAATGATATCTTAAGGACTTTCATTTTCATTTCAAGCTAAGTCAATGTAATTGATCACTTAACACTAGAACTCCAAGGATACTTACCAGCCATAAGGGTAATAATAAACACAAAATAAGTAATACACTGAAAGTATACAAAAACATACATTTTCATTAGATGACCTATCAAGGAAACAAAATGGGCACTTATTTGTAAATATGGTTGCTGTACATTATTGTAAATTAGCACAATTTTAATGTAAATTAAGAAGTCACTATATATGTTAATATCTATTGCTTCAGTTTAATTATTCAACAGTTGGAAATATTTTCAAATCCATATCTATTTTTTTTTTCTTGTAATAAAATTGAATCTAATCCTAAATATTTGCTTGAATTTTTATAATTTTAAATCATTTTCAATTTATTTGATGTATGTTTTTGTGGTTTCTCGTAATATTTTATTGTAATTTTTATGTTCTAATTAATAATAGCATAAATATACTGATGCTATGTGCAATAAAGTTATTCACTAATTTTGCATTTATTAAAAAGTTTTATTTATTTAGATAAATCAGTGTAATATGAAGAGCTGTATTTTGCTTCATTTCAAATAAAGATTTATGACTGTAATAGTTTGTATAATTTAATAGCTTAACTGTTGAACAGAGTTGAGTAAAAATAACTAGTTAATTGAAAGTAAAAATTTAATTATTGCATGCAGTTTATTTTCACAACTAAATATTTGTATGGACAAAAATTTATTGGAATTGTTATATAAATTTAACGTTATGAAACGTAAGCTTAATTTTGGTAAGATATTGGATTGTGTATATTAGTTATTTTTCTTGCATGATGATGACACAATCATATCTATACAATTAAAATTTGCTAGTATAAAATTTACTTTAAAAAGAAAATCCATATACAACAATAATCTGTCCATATTGGTTAATATTTTTTGTTTAATGTCTCCTTTCCTTTGCTTCTTTCAGTGAGATTTTAATTATTTCTGCAGGTTTGATCAAATTTTTGTGACATTTTAAAAATCCATTGCATGTACCATTGTTAGATCTGATAACATTTTTTTTAAATAAACTACACAGAATAAATGAAAACTGGGTGAAAAAAAAAGCTTTTTAATATAAACAAAATTCTGATATAATTAACACAAATCCTTATAAACCAATATTTCTATTTTATGGAAAACCAATATGATTGTCTTTCTGAAAGTCAGTGGATTTTTTGTTATTGTTAATTAAACACCAACAAATTTCATAGCAATCACTGAACTCTTTGGACAGATAGTGTTCTTACTTTACACAATAGTAAAAAAATATCTTCATGACTTGTGATTGATTGGTGGTGTCAATAGATTTTAAAACTGTCTAAAATGTTTAAATGATGAGTAAAATTTAATTTTTAACATTTTATCCATAAACATCCAATTTCAAAACCAGCTCATGTTAAATGATTGAATGCACATATTAAATTACATATACATGTTCAGTTTATAAAATTTGTCATATTTTTACTTTCTCTGCAATACATGGTAATGTATAGAGATAGTATTGGAATCATGTCGAAAATTGCAAATCGAGTTTTTGACGGATCTACATGTTTTGGGACCTCTAGAACACTGAAATTCCATATTTAGCGTGACGTCTGTCTGTCTGTGTAATGTATGTATCCACTCTAACTTAAAAATGAATTTACCGAATTTCATAAAATTTGGTAGGCAAGTCACTTGGGAGTATCTCTGATGCTGATTAGATTTTGACATGATTCGGGATAAAAAAAAAACCTGCCTTTTCTTCTGAAACGGCCCGAAAAAATTGTACGTATCCGCTCTAGCTAAAAAACTAATTGGTCAAATATCACAAAATTTGGTAGATAAGTCACTTGTGGGTTACATTGATATTGATTAAATTTTGATACCATTTGAAATAAAAGAACCTGACTTTTATGCGAAATGACCCACAAAAATTGTATGTATCCACTCTAGCTGAGAGACTAATAGACCAAATTTTACAAAATTTAGTAGATAATTTGTTTGTGGATTATCTTGGTGCTGGTTAGATTTTGGTATTATTTGGAATAAAAGAAAATGTCCTTTTTTGCGAAATGGCCCAAAAAAATCAAGATCTAAATTAAAAATACTACAAATATATCAATTAAATGCATGTTTTACACAATTTTTGATGACTAAAAGAATAAGATCAACCCCATTACTCTAAGATGAACCATTGTCGAGATATTTAAGTTTTAAATTTGGGAATTGCAGAAGTTTTCACTGTAGTGAAAAAACTATTTAATGAAATTTCTTAAAATTTAGTATTTGTCCTTTGAGGATTATTCTGATACTCATTAGATTTTGATATGATTTGGAAAATATAACAGACCTTTTTTTAGCAAAATGGCCTATAAATATCGTAAAAATGTGGAATAAATGACAAAAACACAATTCTTGAGATATATTTTTTTTTTACGAGCTGAAAATTTTATAACAAGTTTCCAAAGAAACGAACGTACATTAAAACTGAAAATTGGATATAATATCAAAAAAGTATCATATTTTCTACAATCAAACTCAATTTAATGTATCATGAAATAAAACATAAGAAAATGAATTTGAAGGGAAAGTCATGTGCTGCTCACATCAGATTTTTTATTTTAGAAAAGGTGTTCACAACTATGAGGGTCTTTTAAAAAAATTGATATTGTTAAAAACCAATTAGTTTCTGATATTTACCGACTGAAATGTCACTTTTTTAACCACTCAATACTTTCATGAGATATCAAGCCCAGACATTTAAAAAAAATTAATTGTATTCAAGCATGCTAGAAATATAACACCTACACACTTAATAACAGTTGACTTTTCTGAATATCAAGAGTCCTTTTAGATTTAAGCATAAAAATGTTAACAGATTATAAAATGTGCCATGTTAAATCTATTTAACATATCTAAAATATATATATTGGAAATATATCTTGATATATTTATTTCCAAGCAGAACAAAATTATTTTAATTTTTCCAATTGGCAGGGAAAGGATATCAAATTATGTTTTTATTATGTCTGAGAGGCAAAGTAATGTTTATTTATTTTTAATCCTTTAGTTTTGTCGCCTCTAATTCAAATTAATTTTTTCACTGATCTGGAATTTGAGATGATCAAATGAGACAAAAACCAAGATTCTAGCTAAACGTGGAAATGCTTTATAATTAAGCAAAGTGGTTTTGTGTTTCTTGATTATTCCTTTGCATCATTGCCCCTCCTTCGAAATACTTGATTTTTTCATTGATCTAAAAGATGAGACCGATTGAATGAAACCCAAACCGAGATTCTAGCTAGAGTGGAAGTACTCAATAAGGAAAAGTGGTTTTGAGTCTTTATTATTTGCATCATCTTCCCCAATTCAAATTTTTCAAATATTAGATTCCATTGACTTGGAAGCTGAAACAAATTAAATGAGACCAAATCAGGGATTTTAGCTTGAGTGGAAATGCTTGATAATTTTTAAACTGGTTTTGATTATCTCTTCGCACTGTCAACCCTAATTAAAATTTTTCAACTTTTATATTCTTCCCCACCAAACCAATCAAATGGCACCAAAACCAGGATTCTAGCTATAGTGGAAGTGTTTGATAATTTAGTATGTCACCCATTCAGTCAATCACTGCACATTACTAAAGATGTGTTTTACTTTAACTTTGAAAGAATAGCTACATTAAAGGAAATATATTTTGTTGTTATGAGGGTTTCCCTCCTTTACAATTATTAACCTCTTTAATTACTTTATTATAATTTACTATTTATACTTATTTATTTATATTTACATTCCATTATTCCAAGTTATTATATTTATTTTTACCCTACGATCGTATAGTATTTTTAAACAATCAATAAAGTTTACTTTTAATAATATTATTTAATTTCTTTATTTACTTTAACTCAACCATTACTATTGCTTGGTCTGTGCTCAACTATGTAAACCTTTTAAAAACATCTCAACAACATAAAACCTCTAAGAAAATCCACTTACCTTTTAAATAATTAAATTGCACAGCCAACAACAACTAAAGAAATCACAAACACTAATTGTTAAATTTAAAAATTAACTTTTATTAACAACAATTAAAACATCATCCTATTCCTTAATTTAAGTTGAATGTATAGTGTTAGTACATTGCATTAATTTATTATTCACATCTATTAAAGTTAGAATTCGATTAAAGTAAAACAAATTAAAAACCCAGGAAACAGAATCCACTCTGGTCTGAAGACCAGAGCTTGGTCTGCCTGAGGAGCTGTCCACCCAAAACTTAAAATTTGAAATAAAAGGAAAATATTAAAAATCACATTTCTTCATCACAATACAGCAATATAGCTTTGTCAAAAATAATCAAGCAACTCATTCTCAAACATTTTTCTTTCTTAATACTCAAACTTTCTCGGTGCTAACACTTAAACAAATTATTTATAACTCTCTTTTCTTCTTTGGATTTTAATCACGTTAAAAATTAATTGACACTGCTTGCACGCACACGATCACTGAGGGCATTATTTATAACTCTCTTTTCTTCTTTGGATTTTAATCACGTTAAAAATTAATTGACACTGCTTGCACGCACACGATCTCTGAACACTTGCCCTGTTCACTCAGGGCCCCCAAAGGCTTGAACACTTGATGGTACCAAAATGGTAGATATCACAAAGGCAATGTTTGCCTGCACCCGATCACTGAACACACACAATCGATGGCACGAAAATAGGTGATAATCTGTGTTGACCATTGTACGGCGGCAATGAGGTAGATGATAGAGCAATTGATACTGCCAGTGCAACTACGAGCGCTTCCCGAAGAGGGTAGTCCGTGGTTCATAGATTCAGGCCACCTCTTACGTTCTGTTGATACTCCGTGGAAGTTGTCCAAATATGAAGCACGCCCCTGCGATGTCAGGCAATTCTGCACCATTGTAAAACATACTTCTGGCGACCGCGGGATACGGGCGCCCTTGCATGGGCCCATTCCACGGAACTTCAAAGCAAAAAAAACAAGCCTCCTCACTCTACGCTGGTCAAGAATCGAATGTCCGGCAACACGCTTGCCTTCCCAGGAGACGCCAAACTTGGCGAGCGAAAACCCTGCGCTTCGCGCCGAGCGCTCATGCATACACTGCGGAAACAAAACGCTGTTATGCCAAGAATCAAAAAAAGATCACATCTCCCGATGCGGCAACCCGCCGCACAGCAACCCACCGGATGTCCTAGCACCCTAAATGCAGGTGTTTTAACTGATAAGCGGTTCAAGGCCAAGTTTCGCTTAAAAAAATGCCTTTATTTTGCGGATTCGTGAATGAACTGAAATGAAGTTAACAGCTGAAAACGAAGATTATGAGAATTAACAAAAGATTATTTAACGTTTAAAGGCACATTGCGCACAATTTTGAATAATAAAACCATTAAAAAGATAACAAATTACGCTAAAGGGGAAATAAATCGCCGAAATATTAAAAACAACCAATAAATTTAGAATTTTGAAGGGGAAAATAATGAATTTTAAGCTATTACAAATTTTGAACTATTAATTAAATTTAGAACTGTCAAATCTCGGCATAACATTGTCGACATAAAAGCTATAATTAAAATATGCACATTATAGTTGCAAAACCTGCCAACATACTAAAGCATGTCAAAGCTTGGAATCATGCTCCC
Organism: Amaurobius ferox; assembly: GCA_951213105.1. Classification (NCBI taxonomy): domain Eukaryota; kingdom Metazoa; phylum Arthropoda; class Arachnida; order Araneae; family Amaurobiidae; genus Amaurobius; species Amaurobius ferox. The sequence continues at coordinate 78,242,649 of OX578134.1, read as the reverse complement.
AGTGTAGCATTAGCAGACCAGTTTGACTCAAAGCTCATCAGCACCACTAATGATAACAGACAGTATGATTTCAACTTTAAACGACCTCCTGTTAACAGTTTTATAACTAAACATAGAGGTACAAACTTATGCCATTCATGTTCAATGTTTTATTAATTAATGCCAGCTGTTTAGTATGGCGAAAGTCACTACAGATGTGTAAAATTGTATCTTGTAAAAAGTTTCTTCCTGCTAGTGCAGGAATGGTTATTCAGTGTGGATGGCTTTTAACAAAAGCAAAAACAATCATTCAAAACTGATTGCTGCACTAGACGTATGATTCCAACTTTGAAATGCCTCATCTATAATAATAAAGGAAGACGTCTGTCTGTAACAAAAAATCTAAACATGATAGTCATGAAACAGCTACTTCAGGACCCAGGATGATACACCTCAGCGAAATTAATTCCAATTAGTTTATTAATTATTTCAAGTCAAATTAATTCCCTGTTCATGGCAGATTTGTGCCACTATCTTCTATTGCCCTGATGGCACAATCTGGTACCACCATTCTAAATGTAAAACTAAGTCATTTATTAATTAACTTTGATTTTTACATTTAATAGTACACATTCGATTAAGCAGAACTAACGGATGTTTAAAATAATTTTAAGTTTATATAAGTAACATAATGCCATTGGGGTAAGCTTAGAAGAGCATCTTGTGTGTGAATTTTCAATAACCATGAGATTAGAACATAAGTGCATCTCAAAATTATAAACTGTAGGGGGGGATAAAAACGGAGTGGAGCCCTCCCTTCATATATATTTTAATCTGTGAACAATTTTCTCTATTCAGGAAACAATTTCATTTCAGGTGATCAAAAGGAGAATATGTTTTGGCATTCAATGTTTGAAATTTTCAACAATATATTGTAAAATTGTTAGAGACCAAAAATATAATCATACACTTTCCCATTTAACACCACTGGAAAGATCGAAAAATTATCTTTCAAACAAATTTTCCATTGGTTTAATTGTGCTGAGATTGTTGAAATTAAGATTTAAATTGTGTCCATTAATGTAGAGCATAGAGTCTCTGCAAGTGACGGATTTCAGTTTCATGATGTAGGGGGAGGGGGCGTATCACACCTGTTGTGCCGATGTACACAGATTGCATGCAACTTTTACTGTTATTTATATGAATCAAATTTATTTATTTTGCTATTTTATAATATATTGTGTTATATATAACTACCCTGCTTGAACTTTAGGGCAACACCTGGTACATTTTCTAGTATTCTTATATTTTATTGTTTTTGTCATAATTTTTCTCTTTTAAGCTAACTACTTGCAACAAGAAAACTTGCTGTGTGCCAAAATTTTGCAAACATCTGATGATCGATACCATACACCGTCACTACCACTGTCAAAAACAAACCCAGTCACATTTTTTAAAAATATTTAATTTACAATGGTTCTGAAATGTCTTCATTCTTTATAGAAATTATTACAACAGTACATTGTTGATTGACCCACTACTCAGGTGCATAGACTACTATGCCCTGGTACATGTACAGTGGTCACCTGCTACAATGAGCAGATTTTGGCTTATGGTAGATGCCATGATTGCTAAAATCAAACCAATAGACCTGAAATTATAGAAATATAGTCTGGGTTATTTACCACGTACATCATCATTAAATGCATGTTACATCCTGGTACTGGACAGCTCATGTTTCTCAAGGACACTCATCTAGTAGGTGTAAATTAATTTATTTAAAAATGACTAATTCAAAATCATTTCGAGATAACCACTTGGTTATTTTGCAATTGGTAGTGAAATAGGTTTTATTTGTAATTTTCAAAAAGATAAGTCAAAATTTCATAAAAATTAAAAAGTAAATAAAATTCTTCCCAGCTTCCTTTCCTTTCAAAAATATGTCTGCTGCTTATAGAAACAGCCAACACTGAGAAAAAAAAAGCTGATTAAACATCCCATTTTTATAAACTGTTGACAAATTAACAAAAAACGCTAATGCAGAATATATTTTGAAATTTTACAAAGAATTTGCAATGCTAAAACTTATTCATTATTGTACATTGTTCGTCTAAACATTTTGGCCTTGTTTTCCCATAGGTTTTTTGCTAATTTTTTGTATTTTTGAATGGCTAAGGCAGAGAAAAAGCTTTCATTATACAACACTCATGATTTTGGAGAGTGCAAATTAATGCCGGACATAGATACATAGTCACACACATTTTCTTAATGTAAATATTTAGCCAGATTACATGAGGCTGTAAGACTAGGTTCTCTTAAAGTAAAATAATAACTTGCCTTCCACACTTACAAAATCATTGAAACTTTTGCACAAGATTTTATTAATTTTTTAGCAATTTTTTAATCTTTACCAGTGATTCAGTAACCAGTGAATAATATTACAAAATTAATATAGCTTTAATAATGTTTTATATTTCTTAAAGCTTTTTATGTTTTACTAGCTGTCAATAGTATCACTTTGATAATTTTTAAAAAAAATTATAAAATAAAAGAAAAATTGTTTATTAAAAACATTTTTACACAATTTCCAAGATGTCATACAAATTCAGGGGTTTAGTTGAATACATTTTGAATACCACTGATCTAAAATATAAAAATATAATCAAAACTTAACTTTATAAAATTTCAATTTAATTTCATCCTATTTACAATAGTTTCACATATTTGTTGAAATTTTTTTAATGAATCAGAACTACTTATTTCTAGCTTTGCACCCCTGTCCTTTATAGAAGCAGCAAATTGTGGATCCAAAGGCAGTGAACCTAAAGGTTAAAACCCATAATACAAATGAATAAAAGCATTTATGATATAATTAATAATATAATATAAATCTGTATTTAATTGTTCAAAAATCAGTTCACATGTAAAAGAAAATTCATAATTAAATTAATGATTTATTATTTGAAAAACACAAAAAACACAACTGTGAAATACAATACAAAAATTTTTGGAACTTATGAGGTGTTAACTTCCGATCTGCTTCTGTGAATGCATAAAATAAAATTATACAAACATTAAAACTCATATAAAAACTGAATGTCTATATTATCATAGATAATATTTAATAAATATCTACAAATATTGGGAAACTTGATTGTTAATATAATTTATTAATATTTTAATAACATTCTTGCATTGGATTGATTATTTGGATCAATCCTGGATGTCATTGTTCATATTTGCCATTAGTTTGTAATGGTGAAGCTCTATTTTTAGAATTCTACTCTTCTATATTACATATAGAGGGTAGGAGTGCTTGAAAGTATGGAAAAGAAAATGAAAGAATAAATAACTGTCAAATGTAAATGAATAAGTGTCTGGTATTAATTGTTTTCTTCTGTTGTGAGAAATCTTGTGTTACTGTTAAAAGGATTTTTTTTTTAAACATAAAATCATGCTCAGATTTAACAGAAACTCAGATTATAGACTACTATACTTAAGTATCATGCGCAATATTGGAAGGAATTGTGACAAGCAGCAATTAACAACATGAGCTCATATGATAAATAAGTTCATATTACGGAATGAAGATAGATATCCAAATATTGGCTACAGATTTTCCTCTTTATTGCAAGTGTCAAAAAAAAAAAAATTTCAACTTTTTGTATCATAGAAATACATTGTACATTTTCAGTGACCAAATATATAAGAAAACTCTAAATGGAGGAAGCAGTTGTGAAATTAACATAAATCTCATGAAAAACTGATAACACAATTTATAGTTTAAATAAATAAGATTCTTTGAAAACATACCTAAAAATAATAAATTAGATTTATAGGCTAATGCTTCTCCCCCACCCTGTGAAAAGATTGCAGAACATTCCTGAAAAATAAAATAAAAATTACACTATTACACTTAGAGGGGAAGTTCTTTATATAGACAACTGAATTTCAGAATAGAATTGTCTGCTCAATGTTATTTCTATGAAAGCTTTAATTTTATATTTATTAATACAACCATGGTTTCTGGGTTAAGAGAAAGTTAAAACATGGACAAAGTTACCTGCAGTAAAGTAAAGAATAACAAGAAAGATCAATCATGCTTAAAGCATTGATTATGAAACACTTTCCAACTTCAATGCAATTTTATTTCAACAAGTCTAAAATGCAATACATTCCTCGGTAATATTTTAAAACTTATCACAATACTGCATTAATTTATTATATTTGAAAACTTAAACCTTCATCGAAAAAAATGAACTTCATTCAAATGACGGCATTGAAATATAAATTGCCTGGTTTAAACATCTCTAAAATGTTATACATTCCTCGGTAATAGTTTTAGAATTATCATAATACTACGATAATTTATTATATTTGAAAACTTCATCGAAAACAACTGAAATTCATTCAAATGACGTCATAGAAAAAATAACACGCCTGGATCTCTCTATAAAAACAGGATTTCATTCATAACTTTCTCCCATTCATTTCATTCATCACAATACTATAATAATTTATTTTATCTAAACATTTTGTTTAAGACCATGGAGCTACAAAAAATTAAACTCTATGCTTGAAACTTCATCGAAAAAAATCATCCTTCTCTTTATGAAATCAATTAATATTTCATTCATATCAGCCATGCAGACTCCATGGACTAAATTATTTTGTGTTAAAAAAATACAGGAATTCTAATACAACTCATTCTATATATTTTGCTGTTTACATTTTACATAGGTGAAAAATAGGCTTAGTTGTAGAAATAATCAAATTTAGATGAGCATTTAAACTCAAATATATTGTCATTGCGTTGTTTCAGTATGTAGGTGCACAGAATTTAAGCAAAAATAAAGTAGTTTTAGGACGGATACAACACTCAATATGAATTAAAAAGAACTTAAAAAAATCACGATTTTGAAACAAGATGGATGCCATATATCATTTTGAAGTGGGTCATGTGATCGTTTCATATCATGGTCACGTAATCGTTTCATATAAGAGGTGCAATTATTATTTTAATTTTTATTTAAAAAACTACTGAATATATTTCGTTGAAATTTTTTTTATATATTTTATGGAACAATTTGAATATTACCTAAAATTTTCAAAGCAATTTGTGAATTTTAAATCCGCTTAAAAAATGTTTGAAAAATTAGGTCCCATGGGGCTCAATGTATTTCATTTTTTCGACCCGGGTTCAATCCAAAACTAATTGGATAATATTATTCATTTATATTCCCATAGGTTCTACAGACCGTCTGAACAACACACTAAAATTTCATTTTGATTAAATCATTTTTACAGCAGTTATCGTGCTAACGGACAGACAGACAAACAGAATAAACAAAGTCATAAACACTTTTCAACTTTGTTGTAAAGTGTTAAAAATTGCCAAGTTTGAAAAATGTCAGTCAAAAACTGGGGATTTGTATATAGAGGATAAAGACAAACTTTCAAATTTTTTTTAAAGAGAAAATACACTTTTAAAGGATGGTATTGCACAGTTTCCTAAAAATTTTAAAAAAATTTTTTGCAATGATCTTGCACTTTACATATTGAAATCTTGCATAAACTTAGCAGTCCCCCCCTCCCCCCCCCCCAATGTTTGCATTTTACAAAGAAAAAAATCTGATGTACCCAACACGTCTTTTCTTGTAGATTAACAAATTTTAATATTATGAGCAAATCAAATTATGAAAAATGAAGATAAAATAAGAAAGGTCCAAAGCAGATAAAAGTTTTCTTATAATTTGATTTTGCTGAAAGTAAACTGGCTTTTTGTTGTTACCAATTAAAATAAGCAAGCCGAATTTCTTGGAAATTGCCTGATTCTATCAAGACACTTCGTTTACTGTAAAAAGGTAAAATTTCTAATATCTAGAGCTTGTTAATTCCTAAACAATGATGTTGAAAAAACTTACAAAGCATTCACCCATTTAATAATAATAAACACATTTATTTTTTATATATTTTTTCAATTTTTGATCAAAAATGTTATTTCAAGAACAGGACATGTTATAATTCTATACATTATGTCATTCACTTCTACATAAAAATGTACAAATATTAAATAACAACTTAAGTTAATTTACAAATTTAAGTTTTATATTTTAAATAATTTAAAACTTAATATTCAGTAATAAGTAACATTTTAACTCAGGCTAAAAGTAAAATATCAGGAAATCATGGAAAACACTTATTTGAAAGTGCCTCCCTTTGGATGCACTACCAAATCCAATAATATTGAATAGTCAAAAACACATTTTATCATGCAATTAAATAAAAATTATGGGGAAATTAAATTTTCAATAATTAATCAAAAGTAATACCTTGCAATTAGGGCACACAAAACCACTCATGTTTTCCACTATCCCTATTATTGGTAATGAAGCTTTTCTACAAAATGTTATTTCTCGCATTACATCATTAATTGCAACCATCTGAAAGGTAATATAAAATAAATAAAACATTTAATTTCTTAATTGCATTAACTGCTCTGATATCTACATCAAATATTGTAAATTTTCAGTAAGTGTTGGATAACACTAAAATAAACAATTAAATTCATCTAAATGTTCTACCATTCATTATCAATGCATTACACTTTCTCTCCAAATTATTTTTTACATCTATTGGGCAATTTTTTTTCAACAGTGAACAAACAAAATAAAATAAGCCTGCCAATTTATTTTATGAAGTTAATTTTTTTATAAAGTTTGGCTGAGAAATTATATTTGGAATCTAAAAATTTAATAACAATTGTTTTTAAAATTGTGAATAAAATTGAAGTTTGATGGTGAATAAATAAGTATTGTATGTGGTAATTGAATTGGTAAAGCAATCAAACATCAAAAATGACCTCTGGAATCTACTTAAATGCTTAAAATCTCAGCCTAAACTGATAATTTTCAATGTCATATTTTACATTTATGTAAATGAGATAGTTACTAATTTTAAAAAGATTTAAAGAAATACTTCAAATAAATTGAGCCTATGTCTATGCGGAATATAGGCATGTTAAAGTTGTGGGTTCAAAAGTTCTTTCAAGATATTGGTGGCAGGGGAAGGAGGTGAGTGGCACTGCTCCAGCCGTCCAAATAAATACCTTACAGCTTTGGATAGGTTGGGCAGTCTAAGTCGAAAAAATAAATAAATTAAGTGAGCCGAGATAGCCTAGTGGTTAAGGCACTGGGATTGCATACAACAGACCCGAGTTTGAAACCCACTGCCCAAAACTATCTCCATGTCTACGAGGAGTATAGGCATTTTAAATCTAAGTCCATCCGAGAGGTGATGGATTAGGGGAAGGATGGTATGGTCCCTTTGATCACCCCTCCCCTGGTCTAAATTAACTGGGACTGTCCCAGCCATCTAAACAGTTACTTTACACCTTCAAGTAGGTTGAATATGATCTGGGTAGGAAAAATAATTAAATTGAGCAGTATATATATTTCTACAACTCTCTATCATAGACTGGAAATAAAATATAAATGAAATACCATCACATATTATAATTATCCAGAAAAGATATATATATATATATATATAGAGAGAGAGAGAGAGAGAGAGAGAGAGAGAGGCGAATCTGTTCAAAATTAATTCCTTTTTAAGGTTAGTGCTTTTCCACATGTTTAGCTTTAATGTGTGGTTATTTTCTGTTTCTCAACATTCGAAATCTCACCATTGATACATGTTGATTATAATTAGATTGATGACTGGATATATGCATTTTATTCTCCCCTTGATTGATGAATCTATTTCTTACATCTTTTTATGTCGTTATTTTAAGTTTATATATATATATATATATATTAGAAATATGTAATAATAAAAAATTCAAGTAATATTAACATCACCATAGAAGCAAATTCAGAGCCATAATGCCGATAAGAGAAGAGAACAACACCAGCCCAAATTCGATGATTAGTCAGAATTAAATTCCTTCTCAGGTCTGAGTATTTAACTCTAACTAACCCAAACACATGCCTGTTTCAGATAGAGCAATAGTACATTACTATAAATACTCTAACTCAGACTACAGGCATCAAAAAGTGAAGATAGGAAACATTAAGAAAATTTGTATTACCATGCGGAATGAACCCTTCTTCTTTCACCACGTGTATACACGATCAACTTCAACAGCATATATATATATATATACATATAAAATTTTATAAATACCGTAGCATACTTAAAAAATTAAGGATACTTTGCAAATATGTAAATGTAAAAAAATGAGTAAATAGGAATGACAATGCAAAATACATTTAATTTATTGTGCAAATGCAGCTAATAAATAAAATGATTTCAATAATAATAAAAGTTTGAAAGTCCAATGAAAGAAAAGTGAGAAGCTGTAACACGAGAAACCTTACTTTCTAACAAGTTTACAAAATAAAAGTATAAATCAGCAAATCTTTAAGCAAATGAAAAAAAATACAAATTTTGAATCATCAAGTTAAAGAAAATTATCAAAAATCAATAGTATGGAATTGATAAAAGAAAAACAGATGAAATCCAAGCATTAATGCTATACACGTGGACAAGGTTTAGACCTAAATCATGGATTTGTTCACTTCTTCAAACTCCTTCTCAAGTCCAAGTGTTTTGTAGAAGCAAACACAAAAATGATAGATTAAGAAAAAGATAGATTACATCTATAAACTATTTCTACTTGGACAACATACATAAAGAAGAAAAAATAAAAGGAAAAAAGAATATCTGGAATCTAACTCAACAAATGCACGAACCTGTCGAACCCGGGAACCCAGAATGAAGAGAGACCAGTGTTGCCATTCTCAAAGGAAAAAGATATGATCTACTGTTGCCATTCGTAAGAAATAAATAACAGTAATGCGAAAAGGCAAGTATAAGTGATAATATGCAATCAGGAGGGAATAATAATAGAAAGGCTAAATTGTATATTATCATGTTTATATTTGCCTTTTCGCATTACTGTTATTTATTTCTTATGGATGACAACAGTATATCATATCTTTTTCCTTTGATAATGGCAACACTGGTCTCTTCATTCTGGGTTCCCAGGTTCGACAGGTTCGTGCATTTGTTGAGTTAGATTCCAGGTATTCTTTTTTCCTTTTATTTTTTCTTCTTTATGTATGTTGTCCAAGTAGAAATAGTTTATAGATATAATCTATCTATTTCTTCAGAAACATACATTTTTGTGTTTGCTTCTACAAAACACTTGGACTTGAGGAAGAGTTTTGAAGAAGTGAACAAATCCATGATTTAGGCCTAGACCTTGTCCACGTGTATAGCATTAATGCTTGGATTTCATTTGTTTTTCTTTTATCAATTTCATACCATTGATTTTTGATAATTTTCTTTAACTTGATGATTCGAAATTTGTATTTTTTTCCATTTGCTTGAAGATTTGCTGATTCATACTTTTATTTTGTAAACTTGTTAGAAAGTAAGGTTTTTCGAGTTACAGCTTCTCACTTTTCTTTCATTGGACTTTCAAACTTTTATTATTATTATTATATATATATATATATATATATATATATCAATGCAAGAGTATAGCCAAAGGAAAATAAAATCAATAAATATCTGCACACACAAATATTGAAATAAAATTTACTGCAAAATAAATGTTATTTTTTCAGGATGACAAAATAAGTTAATTAACAGAAAATGCTAAACCCAAATTAGGTTAGCATTATAGATTTAAATGATATATCAAAATAAACATGTTATGTTTGTGTATGCAGCAACAAAGAGTTAAATTCATATTTTGTTTGAAAAGTATCTGAAAAATTAGCTAAAATTTGAAAAGCCTATGTTGGAGGAGGCTGTACTGAAATTCATGGTAATTCCATGATATGAAAGAGAGAACCATTAAAAACTTTACAACATCTACAGCAAAACAGAATATCAAGTCACGCATATTATGTTTATCTCACTGAGGCTAATTTTTAAAATACAGGAATCATTTGTTTTACATATGCTATGGAATGTAATTTTCATTATGATTTACATTCAACGTTGATAGCAATTATTGTCATAACTAGGCTTTGGAAAGTTACTACCAATATAGGATACATTAAATGACAAGGCAGACCCCCAGAAAAGTAATTAATTAAATTAAAAATTATAGCACAGGAAACGTAACTGATTAAAATTAAATTATTTAGAAAAGTAACTAAATTAAATTAAAATTTTGCCTTTTAATTCAGATTTCAAATTAAATTTTACAGAACAATGTCTGAGATAATCATTTTAGTGTTTTGCAAGCAAATTAATAAAAAAGCAATAAACAGTAAAGTATATGTTTGCTTTCGAATGTGGCAGAAATTATCATACTTATACTAGTGTGGTCAGTCAACAAACTGGGATTAACTCTGAGATTCACCGGCCCCCCGATGTAACATCATGGTCCAATGAACATGATGGGCTTGGTAACATCATGGCCATACCAAAATGGCAAGAAATTGCCATGCTTATGAGAATCTAAATATAGGAGAAGACTTTAAAGTTGTCTCAATAACAAGAGCAACACTTCTGACACCAAATTCGGTCAACTTTCAGGACAAGTGATAATGTCATAGCACAGTAATCGAAAAGAAAAGTTGTAGGAAAAAATTCATAAAAAAACTTTTTAATTTAACTGAATTTTTGTTACTTTTTAGAAAAAAAATATAGCAAATTAAATTAAAAGTTAATAAAAAAAAGTAATGAAATAAGTTAAAGATTAATGCAAAATATAACTTTTTAACTAACTTTTTAGCAGCATTATTCCCAAGTCTGATCATATCATACATAAATAAGCTTAAAACGTAATGAGCATGGAACAATCTAAGCTTTTATATTCTAATTCTTCTCACTTAACGTACAGATTGCTTAACCTGTTGGTTTTCAATCAATATTTTATGGCAGGGTGTAATTGTAATAGTACTAATAAATGAGACAAAGAATTTCATATAACTAAAATTAGAATTTTAAATGTCAAAATATTTTTTTTTTCATTTATACAAATAAAATATAAAATAGACACAAAATATGGACAAAATACTTCAAATATGATAACAATAAAATATAATTTTAAATCTTTCATTTTCAATATGAATAATCAATATATAGATATACTTTTTTACCTGTGGTGTGGTAACAAGAACTACTCCTACATTTGATTCTTCTTTTATACTTTCTGCTAAAGAAATGTGCTCATCAGATGTTCCAGGAGGCATATCAATAACTAAATAGTCAAGTTTTTGCCAATGGACATCAGTTACAAATTGCTTAACCATAGCTATGAGGAAAAGAAATACCAATTAAATACTAAAAATATCAAAAATAAAATATTTATATATAAATAGGAGACTGCCCCATTTGAGATATACCCATCAAAATCTAAAAACTAATAAATATATATGGCTCAGGTACAGTTGGAATTGCTTGGTTAAGTATTATTCATAATTCAAATTAAAAAGCATTATATATATATATATCCATCATCTTATAGCTAAATAGTTCTTGTTTCATATTTTAAATTTTAATTGGAGTAAGATGTTTTGTAGGTGTTGCTTATTTTTCCTTATTTTTATAGCCAAATGTATAATAATATTTTGTTTATTTTATATAATTTAAATATTGATATGTTTTAGCTTACTTTTAAATTTTAACTTGAAACATTTATTAGGTTTGAATTAATTTTAATTTAAAAATACCGGTTAGTTTTTCAATCTATTTTATTTATATTTACTTTTAAATAATTTAAATTATAAATGTTTGTTTACACTACAAGTTCATATTAACTTTAAATACATATAGGTTTATGATTGTATATCAATTTTCCTATCATTCAACCTATCAATTTTTAAAAGAAAATGTCTGTCAATATTTGCAACACATTTTTACAGTACTGGTAACTATAGCAGTAAAATCAACCCACACATCTTCCATTCAATTTCTTATCTAGAAATTCCATCAGACCAACACCATAAAGCCAAATTTCTAATTTTTACTAGCTGTTCAAAGTCAGCTGTAGAAGTTTATATAGCATTCTCCAGTTATGCTAAACTTAGAACTGCCAAAATTTAAACAATGAAATGACACAATCTCGTAAATAGAACTAATAACCATCCATCAAACCAGGGATTAAACAATGATCACTATTTTCACAAAATGCAATAAGTTATTCCAAAATATAAGAGAAAAATTAGTGCCCATCACCCCTAATCTCTAGTTCATTTAATTTTTATAATTTTTTGTTGAAAATAGAAATGTTTGTGCTTTTTTAAAAAATTACTAAAATAATTAGAAGTATTTCTAATATTTTTGTAAAATGAATGCATTACTTTTTAATACATAACTTTTTCACCAATTTTTAAAAATAACATAAACCTTCCTCTTTTCAGAATCTATGCTTGGCAAAAAAATCCTAAAAACTAAATGAGCTAGAGATTAAGTACTATTTTCCATATGTTAACATAGGGAAAATGAAATAGGCGGTTGGAGAGGGAATATCCTATTAAGGTATATTCCTTAGTGCACTTGTTAACTCAATTCTCCCCTCCTCAATATTTTCAGCATTTTGCTACAACTTTTTATCCCATTTCAGCATTTTTACTGCAGTAGTTTTTGAGTCAACTAAATCTCTGCATCAAATGATAAAGTAGATAACAGAATGAGTTACTTCTGTTATCTACTTTATCATTTGATGAAAAGTTCCATTTGCAACATATTTACCAACAGTATTTTTTTATTAATTCACTCAATAAACCATTCAACAAAGACAGAATTCCACAAGATTCCAATTATCTAAAACAGCACAACATTAACATGGTCTGGATTGAAGTCCCTCCAAGAATCACCAAGAATGAATTGGCAAGCTTTTTTACAAAACAAATGGCAACTGAAGAAACATTGAGCATTGCGAAACATCTTTTCTCTTGATTAACTCCTAACCATATTTCTTTGATTCAAAGGCACCAGTGACTGCACGATGGATGCACCTTAATTTCATTACCACCAACAGAAAAAAAAAACTTTAATTCTAAAAAAAGTAAATAAATGAAATAAAAATGCAATTTTGTTTAATTGGATTTTTGTTAGAGTTTCTCAGTCAAACTCTCTTATTAATGATAATTGTCCTTTCTTCTCTTCTGCTTGGAAACCTCTGGTTTAATTTTTTGATTTTGTTTGCCATTTCTTCTGTTTTCAGTGATTTTCATCCTTTTACACATCCCATTTATAGAAATATTAATATAGAGGGGAAATGTGTCTTAGAATTGAAGAATTACAGTAATTATAAACCAAAATAAAGATATAATAGCAACAAAGGGATATTTTCACAATAGAATAAAATACACATTCCTTCTAAAAGTAAACAAAAATTTACTAATTTCAAATTATTTCACAACACTGCTTTTAATAAGAGGTGAAGCAACATTCCACTATCGATATAAATTTGGACAAAGAATTCAAACATCTGTGCATATAAAGGAGCAACATAATTCCACTACCTCATTTCATGTCAACTCAATACCAACTTTATGTCAATGCATGTCTGTATCACATCAATATTTAATTTGCAGAAAATTTATTCATGGTTTAATAGTATTATAAAATACAGAAAACTAACACTAAGATAAGAAACAAGAGTGCCTGTGTGCTAACATGAACACCATTTAAATTATTTACACAAGCTACAAATTTTTCCATAATGCAAATATTTTCTTCGGCTACTTCTTCTCAACAATAAATTCTTTAGTCATGAAACATTTACTAGTCGCAACATATATATCTATTATGAATAATGCTAAACTGCTTCATATTTAAGACATTCTCTTATCTAGAAATTTTCTTATCTAGAATTCATTCTAGATAAGAAAATTTCTAGATAAAACATAAATTTCTTCTAAGACATTCTCTTATCTAGAATTTTTTCCATAATGCAAATATTTTCTTCGGCTACTTCTTTTCAACAACAAATTCTTTACAGTCATGAAACATTTACTAGTCGCAAAATATATATCTATTATGAATAATGCTAAACTGCTTCATATTTAAGACATTCTCCATACAAATTATATCAAGGTCATGAACGTTTTGGATTTATGTTGTCATTTGTTAGATTTAATAAATATGTACACATTTCCTGGGTGAAATGCTGAAAATCTTACTGTAGAACAGTGTCTAAGTGGTTACATTCATACATATAGTTGACAAAGTAAAAATAGTGTTTTTAATTAAATGCATGTTAGCAATTACAGATATTGCTTTATTGAATCCCTTTAAAACAACTGAAATTACACTGAACCCATTTCACATGCTTAAAAAACATGTTTTCCTATATCATTTACTGAAATATTCTATAAATAAATTTATTTAATTTACTTTCTTTTACCTACTAAAATATAAATATACTTAACATATAAATAGAATACAGACCAACTTTCATAACTCAAATTCTGATAATTCTAAATTTTTGATAAATTATGATTACCCTCTTTCAAAGTAGGCTTGTATGAACTAGAATAAGATAATAAAATATTTATGCATTTCAAAATTCAAGACCATGGATTTAAAATAACATGTTTCATGGACTTTGAAACATAGCTAGTCCTATCATCCCTCTATTCATAGGAGGAAATATTTATTTTTCAAAATATTAATTTTCTTCAGTTTTTGTTGTGTTCTTATTTTCACCTTAGTGGACTGCTTTTCTATAAAGAATTTGTTACATTAAAAATTTTAGGAAATCTATACATCTATATGTATGCAGCATCATAATTTTGCCTGTATAATAAAATCCACTTCCAAAGCATGCATACTTTGGTTTATGTGTGTGCGATGAAAATAATGGAATAAAGTCATAATGGAACTCAAATATGCAACAGTGTGCATATGTATACAATTTTTTAAATCATACAAAAAGATGACATTTATCTTTTAAAATTCAAAAGCACACATTTAATATAATACATTACACAATTTCTGATAGAAATATTTTAATTATAAATACAATACATATAACATGAAATTTAGAATGTAGAAAAGAAAACCTACATGCTAGTAAAAATTTAATCATCCCTCATCACCTGTGGACAGAGTTACAAAAAAAGCCATCTAAAATTTTAAAATACCAGTGGTAGTTTTTATTGGTTTTAACTGGCTTTTATTGGCATTTTTAGCTTTAAACCTTATTAAACATTTCAATTTTAAACAATAATTGTTCAATGGTTAATTTTATTAATTAAATAAATTTAAAGACATTTTAATGAAAATATAACATAGCAATCTTATTTTTCCAGTAAATAGTTAATCTACATTGGTATCTAATACAAAAATTAACATTAGTATTAGAAAAAGCACATGCATGAATAACTTTTACTGAATCGTTTAAAAAAAGACAACATTATATTTTTTAAATGGAGATTAATGATTTGATAACAGTTTTATTTTTTGTTCTTAAATTCCAGATCTCACAACAAAATAAATAAATATTTAAATTAGTTAAAGAGCTATCATGTTTTAAACTTAGTTGAACATTATTTAAATCACATAAAATAATAACAATTTTGAAATTACGAATCTGAAATTACTGATTGGTGAAATAAAATAGCTGTACTGGTTTATTTCAGATAGTATAGCTTGCCTCAACTGAGTATGTCAGATACTGATTTTATTTATTATTAACTTTGACATCTTAAAAATGATTTTGCTATAATTAATGCAATTAGTAAAAGTAAAATTTATTAAATTTGTTTTTGTAAGTGTACTGTCTTTTATCATTTTCTAAGGACATTTTTAAAGTTTGAGTACTTTCAGGGTTATACAGATTATCAAGTAAGCAAATTTTTTCTTGTTAAGTTTATGTACTTTCTTTCTCCTCAATATACATTTAATTAGCCAATTTCAATTGACAGTGGTACTAGTTAGCAAAAATGAGTTACTCACTAATCTGTTAACGTTAGTGAATGGCCAGGAAAAACCATGGAAAAGCTTTTGTGTTGTATCCCAAGGAGTTTAAATATACAGAAATCACACCTCAGAAAACATTCATAAGAGATTGGGGTATTTTACTGCCTGGTTGCTAATCCCTCCTCAATGGTTTCTCCCTCTCTGAGAGAGAGAAACAATTGAGACAGCTGAAGTGAAGAGTTTCTTTCCCCATATGAAGAAAACTAATCCCACTGGCCTCTGGAGTTCCTTTGATATTCACACTGGAAATTTTATTACTTGATTTAACATTTATTAAATGTAAAATTTAACAATTTGTTTAATTTGTCTAGTAAAAACTTTTTTAAATATATTAAAAATCATTTTGCATAAACTTTATTTTAATCATTTTAAAAAAAATCCAGCTTTTTGATTCGAAGAAAACTATATTTTGTCTACTTTTTAAAAAAAATGGCTTTTTAACCTGTTTAAACTAAAAAAAAAATTTTTTTTGACTTGGCTAAAATTCGTCAACCCTGCCTGTGGATTATGGTTTCAGGCATTGCCACTTGTCAGCACAAGGTGAGCAATAAGAAGATCAATAAACACAAAACTCCTGAAAGCAGTTTAAAATTTTTCTGATAGAAGAATTTTCTTCTATCAGAATTGAATATTAAACTCTGCCCACTGATAACAAAGTCTAAGCACTCAGGATTACAGTGACATGAACTCTATCCTATACCAAGAATTTGCAAAATTGTAAGGTAACCATGGTCCATAGGTAGTGAGAGATAATCAGTTGAACATTTTCTTATAATTTTGAAATGTCCTCTTAAAGGGTATAAGTCACTTTATTGTAATCCTGAGCACTTAGATTTTGTTAGAAGTGAATGGGGCTTAATGCTCTGCAACATTATTGGGTTAGGAGAAAATTCTTCTACCAGAAAAATTCTAAAATCATTGTTTTAAAGAATTTTATGCTCACTGATCACCTCATCGCCTGCTCTATGCTGATGAGTGGCAATGGATGTGAAACCATGAACCAGAGGTGGAGCAGGATGATCAATATAGCACCTTCTTACTATTTTGCAATGCCCAGTTATAAAGAAGGAGTTGCTTTGCTGTAACCTACATACTCCAATTCAAAACTCAAGTACAATAAACTTGAACTGGAATGATATTTATGTATTCCAAAATTAAAAGCATAAATTCACGCAAGAGCATAAAATCTATTATTCTCAATCAGTTTCAATATTTCAAATGATTTGAGGATTTCTATTATTTCCTATGATTATCACAGTACTTTCACTTTTAGTACTTAAGTACTCAAAATCAATTATTTTTTTAAAGAAAAAGATTTTTTAACTGAACTGCTTTGTAAATTGTCTAAAATTTTCTATAATTATACTAAACATAAAAAAAAAAAAAAACCAACATTTAATTTGTTTTAATTGTACACCAGAAATAATTTACAAATAATCTTGTTAATCCAAATGTTTGATGAGTCTTATTTTATTCTTTTATTCTGCTTTGACTTGTTAAAGTTTTACTGTATAAACTATAAAAGATATTGCTGGAAAAGTATAGTACATACATCTATGTGCCATTCTAGAACACAAATTTATTTAACAAAATAAATATGATTCAAAATATAAAATATTGTTAGTTAAAAAAAAAAGAGAAAATACCAGTTTTCTTTGGTCCTCTCCATATGACAGCATCATTTCTATTAGTCAGCAAGAAACCTATTGACATAACAGCAAGAGTTTGACTCTGATCAGTAAAAACTGGCATCCAACTGGAAAAGTATAAAATACTGAATTTAATTTCAAACCAAACAAAATAAACTGTGAATATATACATACTGATACTTATTATAAATATCAGAGATCTGTTTGGAAGTAATATACACTTTTAACAAAATTCCAGATTGCAAAAACAAACCCTTAACAAAATAAAGTTTTTAACAGACCCTTCACAAAATTTATAATAAAATTTCTTTTATTAAACAGTTTTTAAATAACTTTTATGAAAGATTTTGATTTAACAAACAATAAAATATAATGTTCACAAAATATGAGCACTTAGAAGGAAAATTTGTGAATTCATGCTCTTCAATCAGCAACTTTCACACAACTGAACATATCTATTTGAAAACCAGCATAATAAAAATTGAAAAATAAATTGCATAAAGGTTTTACTCAGGAATTTTGATATTTTTTGCCAATCCAAATCAATCACTACATACAAATTTCATTTACCAAATGCAATCTTCAATCACCAAATTTTAATTTACCTCTCAACTTGAATTTCTCTATGCTTTTTAATTTAATACACTAAAGATAATTTTAAAACAAAAGCCAACAAAAAAAATTGATTTACGGATTTGTTTCATTTTTTATTCTTGTGTTATCATTGTTCCGAAAAAATCCACCCAATAGATACAAAATGCAGTTTTTATTAATAAAAAATGAAATGCATTAATGAAATTACACTGAGTGAAATATTACTAAATATTAAGTTCAATACTTATTATCTAAAATTGAATAAAAACTTTTTGAGTAAGGAATCAACAGAAATGAAAGCTACCAAGATTTTAGCCAAATCCAGTTAAGTGTCAAAATGATTTTTCTATTTCAAATTAAGAAAATTGTGATCAATATTATATCCAACATAGCAAAATCCTGCACAAAATTCTATTTGAAATTACATTATCAGCAGCATCTATTGTAGTATATACAGTAGCCATCATTTTTAAAAATCAGTCGTCTATAAAAATCAAAGCAATGGAAATAAACACAAGCTCTCTTTTAACATACTAAAATTTTTGCTAATCACAATTGCCGCTTTTAAGAATCAGTTTTCTAGCTGAATTTTTTCATTTAACAAGTTTTAGTTTTTAATAAAGAAAAATAATAAAGCATTTTTTAATAATAATTTTTTAATAATAAAACATTAAATGCTTTTAAGAATCAGTTTTCTAGCTAAATTTTTTCATTTAACAAGTTTTAGTTTTTAATAAAGAAAACTGACTGATAAGTAAAGGTATCTTTAGTTATGTGCTCAGACAAAATTTGTAGAGCTTTAGTTAGTCATGTCACATTTTGCTAGTAGAAGAATGACAAAAAGAAAAAAAAAAGAAAAAAAAATTAGTTTGGGTAAAAAGAAGGTTTTACTCAAAAAATACGATTATCTTCCTCTATGCAGGAAATTACCTCAGAATCAAAAGCCAACATTATGCAAAATTCTGAAAGGCAGAAAGGACATTTTAATGACTAATTGTAATCTAAAAAAAAAACAGAAAAGAGAAGGAAAGGCAGCTAATGTCAAGGAAGAACGTCTACAATGATTTTCAAATGCCAGCCTTAAGAATGCTCCTATCAAAATTTTGAAGTTGCTGTAGGTTTTAATTTGTAAAGAAATGTTTTGAATGCAAAAGCAGATTTACAAATTTATTAATAGTACTTGACTTACATACAAATCAAAAATCTTGTAAAACCATGCAAAACAGCTAGTGGTTACAATAGAAGAACAACACATTTAAAAAAATTCCTTATTTAAGAATCAACTACTTATAAAAATCAAAATGAGCAAAATGAATGTGATTCTTATAAACAGAGGCCACTGTACTGCATTTCCTTTCTCTTGGCATTTTAACATTTACATAGAAAATTGCCACAGAACTAACTCATCAATAGAAGATATTTGCAAACTTTGAAATCTTCCTTTAAGTGCAGAAAACATCAGAGGACCTAGATTTCTTATTCATTAGTGCTCTTCAGCACTAAATAGTTGTTAACTGCAACAAAAAACATACTATGTGACAAGTGTTCCTGCTACTAGCATTTTTATTAGCAATTTGGCACTGGAATGCACTAATAAATGAAAAACCTATATCTACTAATGCAAATTTCTGCACTCAGATCTTAATACCATATTAGAAAAGAGTACTGATAAGAAGTGTCCCTTTATTATAATATGCATGTTGTTTGTTCCAAAAAAAAAACTGTCCAATAATTTTATAAGGCTCACTCTATATATGTTAATTTGAATATTATTTCACACTATGGGGGATAAAATTAGATCAGTTATATATGCATAATTCTAGTTATAAAAAATAAAATTCTTAAATACATTTACAAATTATTTTAGATTTCTTTTTACCAAAGTCTAGGATTCATTTAAAGGAATGCAGAAATGCTATTTTATATTGTTGAACAGGCAAACTATATTGAAAATAAGAGATTGCACTGTACTTTTGCATTTTTAAACATTTCAACTACATGCGAGTATTTTACCTTTAGAATCTACTCTACATTTTTATCTGTACAAAAATAACACATGAACCTCAAAATTTGGTATTAATGTTCCAATATCATTAACATACTAACTAACTAATATGTGAATAACCTGTGATACACAATATCATTGCTATCATATAACATAACAGTCAACATGTTATAACAAATTATAAACAGTAAAGACTATACTTTTAAGAGTAAAAAATCTTTTTAATAAGACACCATTTTAAGGTGTTAAAATAATATTACAATTAGGCCAGATCCCCTTTGGACATCATAACATCCTTCATCAGTGGCAATGAAATAAAAGAGGGAAAACATAGGCTTTTTACACACAGCCAGAAACAGTGAAAAAAAAATTGTATATGAATGGTCAGATTATCCGAGACAAAAATAAAATTGTTAAATTACCAATAAAATATATAACTATATAACTGCAACCCAGACATACATAAGTCAAACATTTTACAGTAGCTTTAAAAGCAAAAATAAGGTAAACTAGACATCCAGACGTTCAGACAAGGGCTTAATACACAAAGAGTCGAGAATGAGATGCCATGATCGAAGTTACAAATTAAGTCATAATAAATGTAAATAAACAGGGAAAAAATATTGTGGGGGTTATTGCAATTGATTAACAGAAAAGTTTTATCAAAAATTAGGGTAAATTTATCATTAATAACAAACTGGGAAACAGTAGTCAACTGTTTTATTGTTATTGTTAATACTGCAAGTGCGTTCTGATAAATGAATACGTACGGTGCATTTGGTACTACCAATATAAAACTTATATAATTATTTTCAGGAGATAAAAGAGGACAACACACACTCCAGTTTGACTTAGGAAGTTATTTTCATTCTTAAATTTATCAGTATCAATACAACTAAACAAAGGGGTAACAGTAGAATGGGCAGATTTAAATTCACAGCAAAAATAAATCAGGGAACGAAAGGTTGAAGAATGAAAAGAAAGACTTGATTTAAAAGTCTATGTTTATAATACAATATTATTATAAAAAGCCTATGTTTTCCCTCTTTTATTGCATTGCCACTCAAGTAGGACATTATGACATCCAAAAGCACTCATGCCTAATTGTAGATTTTAAATGGTATCATATTAAAAAACTTTTTACTCTTAAAAGAGTAGTCTTTACTGTTTATTATTTAATATTTTTAGATGTGTTTCCAAACATTTTTGATGTTATAACAATGTTATAATATAATGCAACATATTATAAATGTTTTTAAAAATTGCCAATTTTCTTACTTAAGATAAGAATACCCAATTTATTCTAAAGCACAAAAATCTAATGTATCTAACACCTCTTACAAATTAGCACATTTTGATTTTTTGAGAAAACAATAATTAGATCTTTCATCACTCAGTCTCAGTAAAATTCTATTGACTTGCTGTGATTTCTAATTTAAATAAGTGATTAAACCAAATTTCAGCAAAATTGCTTAATTTTGTCAGTATATTGACCTTTGTGGGAAAGTAAAATTTTAATATCTTAACTGTGGCTCTAGTTAACTCCTAACGAATGGTGCATCGATGCATTACTGGTTAAAAATACGTATGAAGCATCTACTCATTTACTAATAATAAGCATACTTACTTTTTTTATAATTTTCTTTAATTTAAATTTAAAATATGCAATATCTCAAGAACAATACATTTTACTATCCATCTGCTTTTAAATAAAAATTACATATAGAATGGTCATTTTTAATATACTTATATTTTTACTTTTTCAATTTTTGAAAAACTGAGATCTTTTAATGTTCAAATCTCCTATAAATTCCACAAAGCCTTTACAGTTACCAACTAAGATGCACCACATTTTATTTGAATTCGATAATTTGTTCAAACATTATCACACATCATTATCACCACAGACATCATTTAAAAAATGGTTGATTTGTGTCCAGTGATGTTAAAAATGTGGAAATTCATAGAAATCAGATAGTTGGATTTTTGACCCCATCACAATATATTCCTTTTATGTATACTACTGTAGGAACAGAAAATTTGAGCAAATAAATAGCAATTTTATAAATCATATTTTGCTTTTATTAATGACAATTGTGTGTATGTTAAATGAAGAAGTATAACAACTAATAGAAATATAGTTTATTTTACCCTTCTGAGCACTGATGAACACTTTTTCCTTCCATGTTCATTAAATATGGAATACTTGGTCCACATAAATCAACATCTAGCAGTCCAACCTATATATAAAAACAAAACAATAAACAAATATAAATTTGATTTTTTAAACTTATTCAACATGGCCAGGTTGGAATACACTCTTCAGTATAGGGTTACCTCATACAGTTGGATTTTGTTCAAAAAAAAGTGCAGTATACAAAATGCAGCAGTTTTAACCAAATTTAGTTACAAGCCTTTGATTAACTTTTATATTTTATTTGCAATATGTTTATTAAAAAAATTCAACTTTTAAATGATTCTGAAGACCATTGTAACATGCAATCAACAATGATAACTTTTATTATGACCTTAGCCCATCTTATTTTTACATTTTAAGTCCAATCAGTTCAAAAACATTCCCTATTCTTATAAATATATAATGCTTCTGGTAAATTCAAGATAGATTGAAGGATGTTTGGTGTTTACTAGCAGAAGTGGGGTTTAAAAATCTGCATCTGCAGTTTTTGCTTGATCTTCAGCTATGTGCACTTATGCATATAAAAGAAATTTGCCAAAAAACATCCTATATATGTTTTCTATAATCTACACTCATAATGAGAGTAACTGTACAAAACTGAAAGTGGCAGAAATCTAGAAGTACTCTTTGGAAAAGACTAAAAACTGATTAATTTCATAGGTATCTTTAACCAGACATTTAATATATTGGTCACATAATGAACAAGAATTGGTTATGTAATATGGAAATAACAATTAGCATTGTGTAGCCTTGGTGTGTATCTCATAACTTTATTTTTCTTTGTGTGTGTGTTGCATTTTCTTCATTGCAACAATTATGATGTTGCAGATTTTCTGCTAAAAATTTCATTAATCATTTTATCATTTTTTTAACAATCATTTAAAATATTTAAGCATAATTTAACGTACTTTAAAGTTAAGATCTCTAAGAGTTAGAGCAAGATGAGCGGCAACAGATGATTTTCCAACACCTCCTTTCCCAGATAAAACCAATATAACATTTTTTACATCTGAAATGCAAAAATAATTTCGTTAATAGAATAAAAATAATCAGAAAAGCAAACATTTATCATAAAATTTGTATTTAAAAGTGAATGATACCATTCACAGAATAGTAAGCAGATGCAGTTCTCAAGATATTGCCTGTTTTTAATCTAAAATGGAAAAAAATAAAAAATATTTTCATTATCATGAAATGAATAAATGCTTTGTAAGAACATTTAACTAGAATTAAAAGGGAAGCCTTTTTTCAGGAGTTATCAAGAATCATTCTTGAGATATTGTAGATGATTTCACTTTCACACATGAGGAGCTCAGTAATGAAGTGGCCGACGAACCACAGAACTGTTAGGGCCCCGACTCTTCCAGGTGGTCGTGCCCACTGGACTGCATCTATTCATGACCTGAGCCAAGGGCCAACCGGTGGCTGGTGTCGGGCTTGGCAGGTGTTCTCTCGGACCTCGTCCGGTGAATGTTTTCGCCAAGTCAGCGGCCTGGCTGCGGCTCTGCTGGAATGGAGATTAGAAACCCCGGTGCTGATCATTAAAGGCGCAAACCCCCATGGGTCGTCGGCCAGTTACCTTTAACATGAGGAGCTCACTCTCTAGGGCAGCTCACTTTGCTGCTCATGCCCTCGGGTGAATCGGGTGGCCTGAGCTTTTCACATGAGGAGCTCAATATTTTACAAACATATCAAGCAAACTAAACTAAATTTGGTAGGATTATTTCAATTGACAAACATCAGAAATCTATTAATTTTTAGGGTAAACAAATCAGAGGAAAGCCTTCCAATGTTTAAACATTTTTCTTTCAAAAATAGATAAAATGTTATAGAAAAGAATTAATGTATTTAAAATGCTATGGAAATAGATATCGTTTGATTTATTATTAAGAGAATGATGCAATTTATAGAATGCAAATATGTACCATTTTTGACATATTGCCCATTATTCATCTGAAATAAAAAAAAATCCACTACAAGATGTAATCAAAAAGTATTGACTGGTTGTATAAGTTTGGAATTGTATGATACAGCAGAAAGTAGTTTTCCACAGATTGACTTTGGAAACACCATGCATGGGCCATAAGTTATGTTTCGTCTGCTCTAATAGTTTTTTCACAGTATTTCTTTGTTCTAAAGTCTCTTGTTCCACTTGTCGAAAAAAATTGATCAACGAATTTGAATTACATTTTGCCAAAAACTTGCAAAGACATATACTTAAAGTTACAGAAAGTCGATGGAGAGTCATGCAACACACATACTTAAAGCTACAGAAAATCTATTGTATGAGTCATGCTCAAGTTTGTGAGTGATATAAATGTTTTTATCCCTTCAGGACCACTGGTGCATATACACAATGGAGAGATTCTCCCTTCTCCAGAACACGGATGCATACTCGCTACACAATGTGGACAGCTGCTAGAGCCCACTAATGCCAATGCACAATGTAGAATTGGAACATTTCATTAATATTTTTAAAAACACCCAGACGGCAATAGAATCCTAGTTTTTGCAAAGCTAGTTACTTGAATCATTGACCTTCACATTTTAGCTTCGGTTTCTACTTTTCATGAGAATGTTAACTAAGTCAATTGTATAAACAAACACATGTGCAAACTGTTGTGGTAGTTTCGATTTAAAAGGCATGCGGCTGAGAGATTTAAAGGAATGATTTCTTTCATGGCAGTTATTCTATTTAACGATGAGGGTCTTGGGTAGTATGTTTAGAAGGCGATTAGGGCTGAGATTCGTATTACTTGTTTTCAGAAGGAGTGCGTATGAACTAGTAAGTATTTAATCCGAAGAATGTTGCAAAAATCATGTCAAAAAGAGTAAAATATATTTCTGAAACTAAAATTTAACAATTGATGAATGAATCTCATAGTGATGCAAGTGAAATAGTTGCTATGCTTTACTGTGAAAGTTTATTTAAAAGACATCAATATGTGTATTGATGTTTCTGGGTACTTTTGGTACAGATAATTAAGAGTTTGAATGTTGCAGATCTGCCACTGCTTCAGTTTTCTGAACTCTGGATTAAATACAAACAGTTCAAAGCCTTTTTAAAAGACATTAATTTTTTAATCTATATTTTATTAATAATATTACACAAGTAATAAAACAAGGAAGTTTTCAACAATGGTGCAGTCTGGTCCCTCAAAATACAATAACATCTGTGTATTTTGTAAATAATAGTAGATGTATTTTAAAGCAAACTTTTTATTACGATTTTTTTGCCATGTTAGGCTTAGCATCAAAAGGTGCCTGTGCCTGTAGTAGCAGATGATTCTTGCTACACACGGTCTCACAGAAATACTTTTTCCTACACTTGGTGCTCATGAACTGGTTAAAGATGGTTATGAAAATATTCAGGGTGCTGAACATTCCAGGAGGCCACAACCAGCAAAAGTGAAAACAATATCAAACTTGTGCACACAGCTGTGCGAGAAAAACACTGAATCACTATTCGTGAGTTACTTGAAGACTTTAACACTAGTTTTGGTTTGATTTCGTTGATTCTTGAAGATAATTTGAATATTAGATGCCTTATTTGTACCAAAATTGTTCTCAGATGAGTCAAAAAACATCCGTTTCAGATGCTGCTGACCTTCTTAAGTGGAACAAAAATGATGAAAACTTCTTAAAAACTGTCATAATTGGTGCTGTATCATAGGTTTATAGGTAGGGCCCCAAAAGTAAGGCCCAGTCTTCATAGTGGAAGACCCCAAAAAGCACAACAGAGTCATAGCAACGTCAAGACGATGCTGGGTTTTTTTTTCGATCATGAGGAAATTGTGCATTATGAATATGCTTCATCAGGCCAGACAATCAACAAAGAGAATTGCTGTCAAGTTTTGTAGCATTTGATAAACGCAGTTCGTCACAAAAAACTAATATTGCAAGAGAGTGACAAGTGGATATTGCACTATGACAACCTGCCTGCGCATGCGTCGCAACTTGTGCAGCAGTCTGTGTTTCTCGATACGCACCGCATCTCACAGCTGTGGATTCACTACAGGAGGGATTGGGAGGGTTACTTTTTACTTAGTTTTACTTTTACTATACTGTTATTGAAAAAAACATTGGATATTTTCCGAAAACCATCTATGATTAAAATCGTCAAACACTGCACCTAACTCATTGATGTTTAAAATATAACTATCTATGTGTAACACTACAACAATACTTACCCCAAGATGTAGGTGAGAATGACAGAACATGACATACTGCTGGAACCAGACTATCAGATAGGAATTTGCTTTTTATGCTGCAGAATTCAATTTTTAGATGCACCCTTAAAGGTTTTTAAAGATTTTCTCTGTCAATTTTGGGCCTTTTTTCACATTTTTTTTTTTTATTATTATTTGCAGGAAAGTTTCCAGTAAAAGTTTCCGAATATGATTGATGACGGTTACCTTTGAAAGTTTCAAACTTAGTGCCAAAATAACTATGAAGATCGCCCCTTATGCAAATTTTAAATATTGATATTTGTAGAAGACATTATTGAATGATATCTTCCATTTTGCTCTGTAATATAAAATACGATATGAATCAATTCTGTTATCAATTGTTCAGGAAACTGGAAAAAGCAGACAACCTGATTTCCTTTCTTACATTGACAGTACAAGGAGTGCTTGGAATGTAACATGATTAAGAAGTTGTGTAGTTTTTTACAGCATCATTGAAATCTATATCAGTGCACCACTCTCATGAGAGATGTTTCTCAGTTGATACTACATTAATATTTGGATTTACCCCTGACACAATGCTGTCGTAGTACTCATGGTAGTTTTGAATTTGTTCCGTTGAAATTTAATCAACCAATATAAATGTAAGGAGCACCTCTGGACTGCCATTCAAAGTGATACCAAAAGTCGATGATCTTTAACTTTTCTTTCAGAATGTTCATGAAAATTTCAACACATTTAGAGAACTTGTCAGCTATTATGGAATTCTCTATGAGCAACAGCTGCATGTATCTTTTGAGTTGTCATTCATTTACAAATTGCTACGCCTCGACATTCAATATTTTAGTAAGGTATGGGAGTCAAAGTTCTGCAGAACTAAGTGTCAAAAAGATTGTGGGCACACCCAGCTGTATGACTATCAATTCTAATTTTAGTCCTTGCCTATATCAGTACGATGACAACCATGAGCTGTTCAACTGTGCCTTTAAAATCAGATATTTTTTTGCAAAAATTATGCTCATACTGATTGCATTGTGTTGTTGGTCTAGGTTAAAAACAAAGAAATGAAACTGCGTGTCATGCATAAAGCATTTGTTTTTGTAATGCATTAAAATAGATTCACTGCTTGAATATTGGGCAAAAAGCTGGATTACAGGGATGGCCAATAAATACTCTTTTACCTATAGGGAACAAATGCCAAAAAACTTAAATGATGTAGTCCTCAGATGTGAACTCATTAATTGCATACAGGTTTGCAGATGACCAATTAAGAAATTTAAATACTGCATCTGAGTCCAGGGCCCCCACAAAGGGGGGGGGTCAGTTGGTATTACAGTACTGGGGCCCGGCGATTGTTAGGGGCCCGTGAATATTGCTGCGGATAAAATTTTTATACATTTGTGTACGAATATATAATTTTTTTTCTAAATTAATTGAAGGTTTTGAAATTTACGTATTATGTGTAATTATAAAATTACAAATATAAATTATATATAAAGCCTAAACACAATCTGTAAGTTTGAATGAAAGAAAAGTACAAAATGTTTTGCAAACATCTGTTTGGATTCTGTGTCTCATTTTTTAAATAGTCAAAAGAGTCTCAAAGAAGGGCCCCTAGTTCAATACAAGCCTTTGATGAGTAATCAATCATTTGTAGAACCAAAGGGAGACATACTGGTCAGTGGCCATGCTTTTGATAGCTAAAGAAAGGAAAGGTTACCTCTAGTGATTCTAGCTCTTTGATAAAAAAAACCGTCTGGGTAAAGATAGCTTCAGTGTCATTGTGTTCAGAATCTGAGGCAATAAAAACCGATCCGGGTGAAATTTTCTAGAATTGCACCAAAACAGATACGTTTATGACCCTAATGGGTAAGTTTCCTCTTGCTCATTCATTCATGTTTACAGCTCATATCAATCACGTCCAGCTAACTACTGAGACCACCTGTCTAGAAGTTTCTTTTGTGAAATTATCAGTTTGGGAAGGGGGCGATACAAAGAGCTAGCCTGGAAGGGGCAATCTTATCTTCCTGCTCTTTGAGGTTGTAAACCAATTAACGCGATGGGGTGTTGCGACCAATTAACGAGGCGTGTCGGACTGAATGATGTAGAAAGAAAAATCCTTGTTTCTCCCTCCTGGCATGAACTTGCTTCCCATTTTGATTTTCGAGATAGCCGATATTAGAAAGCACAAAAAGCAAGTTTATTTTAATTTCTCATGCAATTATATTGTAATCTCATATGCGTTTTCAGTGCTAGTTGCTAATGCAACTCTCAACACATGATTAAATTTTGTAAAAAAATGAATCGCTGAAACAAACCCCAATGCTACCATCTAAGATTTAAGGTATGTTCAAAATCATTTTCTTATAGTTTTGAAATATTATTTTCAGATTTATTAATTTTAAACAAAGCTAATTTTAGATTTAATTAAAATTTATTTTATCAAATTTCTATGCTGTTTTGTAAATTCAATCGTCTAACATAACTATAATTAAATATGTACAAAAATCTCTGAGAAAATATTGCATTACGATAGGAAAATGGATTATTTTGTGTTTATAATGCTTTTTTAAACTTTCACTTTATATTGTATGATTGAACTTTATATTGTATGATTTTATGCTGAACTTGGTAATTACTAGAAATATTCAAAAATTTCCCTTGCGTCATCTATTTTTTGGAATTGGCTAAGGATGGAGCTTAGGCGATGATTTATGCAGTATCATATTTCGAAGGGGGGGGGTTGAGGAGTTCACTAAGAATTTCAACTTCTGGTTGTGGGGAGGTGTTAATTCAATTTAAAAAATTTATATTTTCCTTGCAACAACAATTTTTTAACCTTTACAACATAGTTGAAAAGTGTTTATGACTTTGTTCATTATGTCTGTCTGTCTGTCTGTCTGTCCCTTTAGCACGATACCTGCCGTAAAAATGACTTTATCAAAATGACATTTTAGTATATTGTTCAGACGTTCTGTGACACCTATGGGAATATAAATAAATAATATCACCCAATTAGTTTTGGATTGAAACTGGGCTGAAAAAATGAAATACCCTATGGGACCTAATTCTTCAAATATTTTTAAGCAAATTTAAAATTTACAAATTGCTTTGAAAGTTTTAGGAAATATTTAAATTATCCCATAAAATATATAAAAAAAATTTCAGAAAAATATATTCCATAGTTTTTTAAATAAAAATTAAAATAATCATTACACCCTTTATATAACGAGATCACGTGACCCACTTCAAAATAAAATATTGCATCCATCTTGTGTCAAAATCGTGATTTTTAAAGTTCTTTTTAATTTGTAGTTAGTGTTGTCTCTGTCCTAAAACCGCTTTATTTTTGCTTAATTTCTGTTCATCAATGTTCAGAAACAATGCAATTACAATATATTTGGGTTTAAATGATCATCAAACTTTGATTATTTTTACAACGAAGCCTAATTTTCAGTTATGGAGATTGTAAACACATCAACCTGTAAGATGAGTTGTATAAGAATTGCTGGATTTTTTTAACGCAAAATTATTTAGCGCTAGAGTCTGCAACATAGTTGATATGAATGAAACAGTCATTGATTTTACATAGAGAACAGACTATTTTATATCAGACTTTTTCGGTGAAGTTTTAAGCACAGAGTTAAATTACTTTTACCTCCATGGTTTTAAGTTTTTAAGTAAAATAAATTATTGTAGTATTGTGATGAATGAAAGGAATTGCATAAAAGCTTATGAATGAAATTTTTACTGATTTTTTATAGAGAGCCAGGTGATTTATATTTCAATGACGTCATTTGATAAAGTTCATTTTCTTTTGATGAAGTTTTCAAATATAATAAATTATTGTAGTATTGTGATAATCACAAAAATATCGTCGTTGAATGTATCGCAATTTAGAGATGTTTAAATGAAATTGCATTGCAGTTGGAAAGTGTTTCATAATCAATGCTTTATGCATGATTGATCTTTCCTATTAAAGATGAGCTTAAATGATGACTGATATTCAGCATCATATTCCAGAGGAAGTAGGGAATCTCCTGCCCTCTCTGGAATTTACATTTCTAAGGATTTCTACTTGTGGTTTTTCATCTTACGGTTCAGAACATTTCCTTGAAACGTATATTTTGATTGACTATAGAGCTTAAATGATGACTGATAGGAATTTAGCATCGAATTTCAGTAAGGGTAGGGGTTGAGGATTTACTAAGAATTTTCACTTCCAGTTCTTTTCCCAATAATGGATAAAAAAAATCATTTTTCTTCAAACATTTATTTCTCAAAATCGGCTATAGATAGAGCTAAATGATGACTGATATGGATTCAGTATAAAATTGCTTAGGGGTTAGGAGAATTCATTAAGGATTTCCACTTCTGGTTCAACAGATCTCATTTCCGATTAAAATAATTTTCTTTACAATACCTATTTCTCAGGATTGTCTGTAGAAATAGTTTAGTTAATGACTGATATGTATTCAGCAACGAATTTTGCAGAGAGTTGCGATCACTAATGATTTACATTTCCGGTTCTGGAGATGTCACTTCCGATTTTTCCCAAAATTCCTTTGACTATGCGAAATAAGTGTGCAACTGAGTATAAAAATATTTCGTTTAAAATGAAATGTACACACCACTTGCCATTATATGAACCATCTTTCATAAACTGTGTTATATTTCGTACTTGATATATATTATTAGATTGTATAAACTGTGTTACTTTGTGTAAAACCTTGTACTTGATATATTTTATTAAATTCAACTCTACCCCTAAATAATACATAAAAGAAAAAAAAGGTACCCCCTCCCCCTTGTTTTTATCTAGGGCCCGCAGCTCGACTTAGTACCCGGCCCCAAAATTGAATGTGGGGGGGCCTGTCTGAGTCACATTGCTATGGTATAATACATATGCATATTTCAAAAACCTGGTTATCTTCATGAACTGACGTTATTGTGTAGAGATTGGAGATTATCTGCGATAAAGTCATCTAGCAGTAAGCTTCTAATAACTTCACTGTAATGAGGGTTATTTACTTTTAGGAGCTACAGATGCAGATTCATGGTGGCAAGGTCACTAATGGTGACTAAATTTGCAACCATGACAACCAAAATTATTACAATGTCACACATTTTTGGTAACCAAAATTCCTTCGAAATCCTTACAATTCCAGGGTAAATTGAACTGGTAAATTAGATTGGTTGATTACCTTGCAGTCAATCATAGGGTGACTCTAAGAATGTCTCCCCTGCATGTGCTGGTCGCAAATTCGGTCAAATAAAATTTTGCTCTATTTTATAGAATTCTTCCATGGATATGCAATTTTCTGCTTTTTTGTTTTTTCAAAGTACTTCTCATATTTTTCATTTTTTGTCCAAGAAATTGGGCAAAAATCCTTTCCTTGGTTTGCAGGATGTAGACAAGTAAAAAAAATCCCAAAAAAGTTATGAAATCAGTCATAAATGTCACAAAATTGGAACAAATACGAATTCTGATATCAGAGTTTTCCCTTTCTTACATCAAGAAATCTGTTTCTCAGTTGGGAAATTGGCATTCACATGCAGCGACAATGTCTGGAAAAAAATGATGAATGATTATCTTTCTGCCACTTTTACAATTCATTTGCATCAACTAAAACTTTTATAGTTATTTTGTTTTATATACAAAAAAAAAAATTTTTTAAATGTATTATTTATGAAATGAAAGACTATTTTGCAGCAGCATCGCAACAACTGCCTTTGTACGCAATGGCAATCCTAGGCATATATCATTTAATTTGGGAAATATTTTTCACTTTTGGAATCTGTTTGCATCGACTACAATTTCTTTAATTATTTCGTATTTTATTAAAAAACTATTTGTAAATGTATTATTAATGAAATGAGACTATTTTGCAGTGAAATCACAAAGAACAGCATTTGTACATGATCCTGTATATGTTTCGTGTAATTATGAAAATTTTTCTTATATTTTATGCAATCTGTTTGCATCGATGAATATTCACTTTGCAGTCGGATTCACACTTCTAAAGTGAGAGTATGTTGATTTATGAAATGATTATATGTCTGTGTATATAAGCATTTCATAAATCAACATACTTGAGGTAGCTCTGTATAATATTATAGATTTTCTTTATGCTATTATAATTTGCATTTTGCATCATGAAATAGTTTTAAATAAAAAATCCAGCTAAAATTTAAATAAACCAGTCTGTTTATAAAACTCAATTCATTGTAAGGAATTTTTTTTTAAATAAGTCCCTGAGGGGGGGGGGGGGGGGGGGAGAGAAAAAGTCACAATTTCAACTATTCTTAAGACGATGTTTCAGTCACATACTCTCTATGCCATCAATGTAATTTTATAAAAATGTATTAATAAAAAAATACTGCATATGAAAGTCTGAAATTTACTTTGCTTGTAAAATGCGCTTTTCTGAGTCTTCTAATACAATTAGAACATTCATTATAGTCAGTAAACATATCAAATTAATTAAAAAAAGGGCGTCATTATATTTGAGGGGGTGTTGTGTGGTGGTGCCATCTATATTTAAAATGAGTAACTGCGTTTTAGAAACCGCCAATAATGTATGGTAATCCACTAGCCAGTCAACGCAGTAATGTACCGGTGAGTTCATTCCATCCTACGGTAATCAGTATAGTAGGAGGAATCGGGTCATTTTTACTCAGTTCCATTCCTTCTGCACATGGGAATTCTTCAGCTGCAGGGAACTTGTTTTTCTGCTTTCTGCGGTATCTGAGGGTCTATGGTCTGCGCTAGCCTGCAGAATTGGGTATATTTTTAAACGACAATAACACGGTAGATTTCTATATCAAACTTTCTATACATGAAAAAACATATTTTTACTGATTAAAAAATCTGAACACATGATTTTCCCTGCAGACTCAAATTCATTTTCTCTTTATTTCACTATTAATTCATTAAATTGAGATTAATTGCACTTAATAACAAGCATAAAAAATTGAAATTACGCTGAGTTTACACATTTAATTAAACTTTTGTTTTCATTTGGTAACTGGACTTATTCTCAAAACCGGCGTAGCAAAAATTTGAAAAAACTAAAATATCTCGAGAACAGCTAGTCCTAGAGTAATGGCGTTGATCTTATTCTTTTCATCATCAAAAATTACGTATGAAACAAACATTTAATCAATGCATTTGATCATGTCTTTTATTTCAGATTTTGATGATTTTTGAGAGCAATTTTACAAAAGAAAAAAAAAAACTGGTTCATCTTTTCAAAATCGCACAAAAATCTAATCAGCACTTGGGTCACTAAATCTACCAAATTTTGTGTACTACCTCTATTAGTTTTTCAGCTAGAGTGAATACAGGCAATTTTTGCAGGCCATTTCGCAAGACGAAAAGAAAAAAAAGAAAACAGTTATTTTATCCTGAATCAAACCAAATCTATTCAGCACCAGGGTCACCCACAAGGGACTTATCAAATTTTATGAAATTCCGTCAATTAGTTTTTTAGTTAGATTGGATACATATATTGCACATACAGACCTCAAGTTCAAAATAGTTTTATCGTGATCTAGAGGTAGGTCTCAAAACGTGTAGATCCGTCGAAAACTCCAGTTGCGATTTTCGACACATTTCCAATAATTTTCCTATATATTACCAGTTATAGCAGGGAAAGTAAAAATCTGATGTGTGCAGCACATGACTTCCCACGCAGACTTATATTCACGTTCTCTTTATTTAAATTAAATTTAATTCACTTTTAATTCAATTTTCGTTTTCATTTGGCAACTGGACTTATTTTCAAAGGTGGCGTAAAAAAAATATAAAAAAACTAAAATATCTCAAGAACGGCTAGACCTAGTATAATGGGGTAGGTCTTATACTTTTCTTCGTAAAAAATTACATATAAAACAAGCATTTAATGGATATATTTGAGCATACGTAGTTTTTTATCCAAGATTTTGACGATTTTTGCGGGCCATTTTGCAAAAAAAGTCACTTTATTTTTTTCTGAATCGTACCAAAATCTAATCAGAACCAGGATAACCCACAAGTGACTTATCTACTGAATTTTATGAAATTCGGTCCACTAGTTTTTCAGCTACAGTGGATACAAGCAATTTTTGCAGGCCATTTCGCAAAAAAAGTCGGGTTCTTTTATCCCGAATCGTACTATCGTACAAAAAACTAATCAGCACCAGGGTCATACCCAAGTGACTTACCTACCAAATTTTATAAAATTCGGTTCATTAGTTTTTGAGTTAGAATGGATATATACATTGCACAGACAGACACACACACAGACGTCATGCTACAAATAGTTTTTTCGTATTCTAGAGGTCTCGAAACGTGTAGATCCGTCGAAAACTCTAGTTGCGATTTTCAGCATGATTCCAATACTTTCCCTATACATTACCATGTATTGCAGGGCAAGTAAACAATCTGATGTGGGCAGCACATGACTTTCCCTGCAGATTTATTTATATCCACGTTCTCTTTATTTTAATTATATTTAATTCACTTTTAATTCAATTTTCGTTCTCATTTGGTAACTGGACTTATTACATTCCCTGAAATACATGGTAATGTAAATGGAAAGTATTGGAATCATACCGAAAATCGCAACTCGAGTTTTCAACGGATCTACATGTTTCGAGACCTCTAGAATATGAAAAAACTATTTTTAACGTGACGTCTGTGTGTGTGTGAGTCTGTCTGTCTCTGTGTCTGTGCAATGTACGTATCCACTTCAATTCAAAATCTAATGGACCGAATTTCATAAAATTTGGTAGATAAGTCACTTGTGGGTAACCCTGGTGCTGATTAGTTTTTAGTACAATTCGAGACAAAACAACCTGCATTTTTTGCGAAATGACCCGCAAAAATTGCCTGTATCTACTCCAGCTGAAAAACTAATGGATCAAATACTACAAAATTTGGTATATAACTCACTTGTAAGTTACCCTGGTGCTGATTAAATTTTGGTATGATTTGGAAAAGAAGAACCTGCCTCTTTTTGCGAAATGGCCCGCAAAAAAAATTTTATGTATCCACCCTAGCTAAAATATTAATTGATCAAATTTCACAAAATCTGGTAGATAAGTTACTTTTGGGACACTCTCGTGCTGATTAGATTTTGGTACGATTCGGAAAAGAACAAGCTGCCTTTTTTAACGAAATGGCTCGCAAAAATTTTATGTATCCACCCTAGCTAAAATATTAATTGACCAAATTTCACAAAATCTGGTAGATAAGTTACTTTTGGGACACTCTGGTGCTGATTAGATTTTGGTACGATTCGGAAAAGAACAACTTGCCTTTTTTTTACGAAATGGCCTGCAAAAATTTCATGTATCCACCCTAGCTAAAATATGAATTGACCAAATTTCACAAAATCTGGTAGATAAGTTTCTTTTGGGACACTCTGGTGCTGATTAGATTTTGGTTTATGAAATTCGGTTCATTAGTTTTTTAGTTAGAGTGGATACAAAATCTGCACAGACAGACAGTCACGCTAAAAATAGTTTTTTCATGAGGTCTCGAAATGGGTAGATCCGTCGAAAACTCGAGTTGCGATTTTCGGCATGATTCCAATACTTTCCCTATACATTACCATGTATTGCAGGGAAAGTAAAAACGTTTCTGCAGTCTGAAATTAAAAAATCTGATGTGAGCAGCACATGACTTTCCCTGCAGACTCAAATTCATATTTTCTTTATTTCTTTAATAATTCATTAAATTGAGTTTAATTGTACTAAATAACACTAAATTTGCATTTTAAATTTAATTTTGCAAAACTAGCATGTATCCACTCTAGCTAAAAATTTAATGGACCAAATTTCACAAAATTTGGTAGATAAGTAACTTGTGGGTGATCCTGGTGCTGATAATATTTTAGATTTATTCAAAAGAAAAGAACCTGCCTTTTTTTTAGAAATGACCTGCAAAAATTGTAAAAATCCGAAATAAATATCTTTGTGTACTCAAATGTATCAATTAAATACTTGTTTTACACGTAATTTTGACAGTGACAATAATAAGATCAACCTCATTATTCTAGGATTAGGCATTCTTGGATATTTAAGGTGTTTTTTGCAGTCTACAAATGTTTATTTATTTGCAAATTATATTAAATTAATATTTTTAATTATTTATGGAATAAATATTAAAATATATAGAATTGCATATTTCACATTTTTATTATTTTAATATACACACATTACTATATTCTTTAGTATCAATTTAGTATTTCAACATCGCTAGAAATAACGAGTTCGTACTATAAGCATCGGAACTGAATCCCAAAGCTTTCACCACTCATGATCCCAAGTTATTTATTCACAAAGGGGTCTTCCCTGACCCAACAGGAACAGCGGTGGGGTTCGTAAACTTGTTTCTGAGAATTCCCAGAAAATATGTCACCTCCTCAATAGAGGAAATGGGACTAATCTTTTGGTAAGCTTTGAATGTCACCAAGAGGCAGAAGTAGATAGAATTGACGAATTATCGCTCTTCCGTAATTTTGAAAGGGTTCATCGCCAAATACATTGCGCCATCTAGTGATAGCGAATCAAAGCTAAAAACACTGAGGATTACTCTCAAGGCTACTGCTGCTGAGGTGCTTTGCTAAAAGAATCCTTTCCCATTCTTGTTCATCTTATAATTATTCTACCTTAATGCATCTGAATTACTGTAATTTTGTTTTCAATATTCATGTGAAATATTTTGTTTAGAAGAGATAACATTCTTTTGTACATTTCCAAGCTACTTATATATTATATCTAAAGACATCTGTATTACGGAATCAAATCAAATTTAAGCTAAATGAAATATCAGCTAGAAAACATCTACCATGTAAACACATTACACACATTTGCATATTATATTTAAAATGAAATATAATAATAAATTTCACATAGATTTCAATTGTGCAATGCTCTCTTTCAATGAAAAAATAACTTGCACCACACTCTGTGCCATATCATCCACAATAGATAATTTATAATAAGGGGATAAAAAGATGGTGAAAAAAGGAACAATCAGCAGAAGAATGGACTTTCTAACTATGACCGCACATTGAACTACACTCATCACATGAAGCTCAAATATTGAGGCAGTAAAAACCAATAATATAAAAAATTTGTCTAAATACAGCATACACTGAATTTTAGAGGCCAACTAGTTTCGAAAAAAAAAATAGATTTTTGGGGAGACAAGAAGTACCTCATTTATTCATGCAAGATGCCGAACTTGATTGATACCCAACACAGATGTCGAACTTGCTTGGATAAGTAATGTTACGCTCCTGTATTCTGAAAAAGATTGTTTTCAGCCTTCAAAATCGATTGACCCCTAAAATTTAGTGCACGACTTAGATGAAGTTTTCATATTATTAGTGAAAACTACACCTACAATATTGCAAAACAGGATTATAATCTTATGAGCTCAGTTCAATTGATCCCCAGAGAGTATGTAACATTTTTGTCTACAAAAGTTTACACAGATTATTGACATTCTCGATCCTTGTTGAGGGAATCCTGAGCGAGTCATATGATTTAAGGAACAGATGAAATATAATCCTTTTTCATTTTTGGCGATTTTAGGTGAGATTTTGGCAATCCCTATGATTTGGAGAAAATTACATTCAGGCAACTCTTTTCGTGTCTTTTGTTGCCAAGGTAAAAATCGCAACATTCCAATCTGGCAACGTTTTCTGTTAATCTTTTGTCATCATTTTGTCGCCAAGATAAAAATTGCCCTTTTGTTGCCATTTGTGCAACAGTTAATCTGTAGTAAATCAAACATGGGCCTACGTCTGCTTTGTGGACTTAACTCGTTAAGCTTGCCCACTATAGAAAACATCACAGAATCTGGTCCCGCTGGCTGCTGGAAGTCGTACGTAGCAATAGCTGTTTGTGCAACAGGTGTTCTGTGGCTAATAGAGCACAACATAAAAATCAAAAAATTTTCTGACTTTTACCTTGGCGACAAAAGGGTGATTTTTACGTCAGTGACAGAAAACAGGAAAAATGTTGGCAGAATAAAATGTTGCGATTTTGACCTTGGCGACAAAAGACATGGAAAGCGTTGCCAGAATAGAATATTCTCCAAATCATACTAGGGATTGCCAGAATCTCACCTGAAATTACCAAGAATGAAAAGGGATTATACTATATCCTGTAATGTTTATCTACTGTACCTGATTGTAAAATGATGAAGAAAGAGGGCACGGAAATTTCGAAAAATTCTGATGTCATTCCACATGACTTGCCTCACCATGGATATTCATAACTAAAGTTTCTATTTAAAAAATAAAACATCTCAAGATTTGTATCAAGATAAAAAACGATATCTCTAAGATTAAGACGTGTCCAAAAAATGACAATTTTGTCGCTGGATGAAAATCAATATTTCCAGATCTAGCGACAAAATCACTAAATTGGCATTCAAGCCTCTGAATATAAAATACATTATAACCCACAAAATAAATCTCAGGACTATCAAATTCAGAAACTTTCGTCATTTCATTAAAGTACATTAGGTAGATGTGTTTATTCACTTTTCTTTTAAAAGCAAACCACTTTATTACAGTAAAATACCTTTTATTCCCATCTTCTCATTCAATAAAAATAAAATTCACGTACAAGTGTACAACAAATGACTCGGTTTTCGTCCGAACCATAATGTTGCGAATAAAATATTCGAACTAAATTCGAGAAAAAAATTTTGATTCGAAGGTTTCAAACTACAAAAAATTTTAAATTACAGGGGAAAATTTTATTTCTACTCTTTGCACTCTGTTTTTTCCAACTCATGCCTTTCCAACATGATTTTTCCCACAGACTAATATAGTATTCTGTGCTTTTTCCAGCATCATTTTTATCTCCATGACTTGCGCACGCGCACTGACTTGTTGATTAAAAAACCGGTAAAGTAGGTTGATATTAGGGAAGTAATAAAATAAACATTATTGCCTTGGGCGGTAGATATTAGATAAGAAAAGGAATTTTCCTTCTTTTACTTCGTAGCGTCTGCTCTAGCTATCAAGTTTAAAGTGCTTTAGTTTGTGTGATTCAATTCCAATAAAGATGTCTCTCGATGAGGTATATAACATTGTTTTTGCATGCATTATTAAAAACCCTTTCGTGTTTCATTGATCTAGTATTTATTTCTGCATAAAAAATGTAAATGTACAATTTAAATTTTCCAGCCCCTTTGATAATACTTTGTAACGGTATTTCAGAAATTCAATAAAGCTGCTGAAGATGTAAAGAAACTAAAAACAAAGCCAACAGATGCAGAACTTTTAGAATTATATGCTTTGTTCAAACAAGCCACTGTTGGAGACTGCGACACAGGTATTATATGTAACAACTTAAATATTCATATAAACTTTATGAACATTTGAATATTTTATGTTTAAATGTTTATCACAAAATCAAATTTGCTGAAATTTTTAAGTTCCCTAAAACCTGAGTTCTGCTGATAAAGTTGGTATTGAGTTTCAATTGGTATAACAAAATATTATATTTAATATAATAGTAGTAGAACATCTTAAATATCTTGAATATATATTGAAAACAGAATGACTGTGGCAGCATCTGACTGGCAATGTAAGAAAAAAAGAGAATGGGAAAATTTGATAGTCTAACGTTAAATTCTTTTATGCTTAGGGCCAACCAATCTGATAGGTCACTTCTGTGGGGATTCTTAAAATTTGTGTAGTCACTTTGAATAACAGGAAGATGCTTTTCATTGAAGAATTGATGTAGCATTGTGTTTCTCATCATGATCCAACCCTAGTTTATGAAAAGTTCTCTGGAAAAGTCAGGGAATTTTGTTTCAGAAATTGAGTATAAACTCTGGAATAGGCCAATGTAGCTGATATATGATCAGTTGTAAAATTTCAAGCTTTTAAATGTATAAAAATTTATTCATGAGAGTTTTTGATATGGATTTAATTTTTGTTTGCATTAGGTCACATTAACCAACAAAGTTATATCGCATTTACCGGCCTCACAATCACTGTGAGATACTAGTGTAGTGAAAAATTATAGTGAGGCCATGTCTACTTTTAGACTGTGGTAGTTATAAAACTGTAATTAACATCTTAATTGTAAATTGATTCCCGATTATGTATTTCCAGGGAGACAACTAAGTTCACTGATATTTATAAATTGTGATATGAATGCTTTTTCCCTCCTGGTTTTTTGATTTTTTGGTATCAGAAGAAGTAAGCAGTTAGTTACAATTAGAAATATGTGCCTATTTCATGGACTGCCTATGATAATTTGCAAGTTAAAAGACCCCATCCTATAAAAATGTTCACTGCTGAATTTCTAAAATATATATTATTTCTAATTGATTTTTTACTGTGTATCTGTGGTCTTTGCTAATCTACCATAAAATTATGAACCGCATATCAACTTGTTAAGTTCAATCTGTAAGTAATGTGCATAAGTTGTTTTTTTTTTTTAAGATAAAGGGGAATTAACTGTAATGAGGAGGTGCCTGCATCTAAGTGTCAATATAAACAATTAAAATTTAAATAACTTTTATTTATAATTTTAAAATCAGTTTTCTTTCCTAAGTTAATTTAAGATAGAGGTTATAGTCCATGACAACATGCAAAGAGAGGATATGATAATAAATCATTTGGCAATCACTGCTTCTTTAATGAAGAGCATTAAACTATTTTAAATACTTATTAATTGCCATATTTCTTTGATTCCAAGGCATCAATTATAAGATGCACCTTCGTTCAAGGTTTGATT
This sequence comes from Amaurobius ferox, assembly GCA_951213105.1. Taxonomy (NCBI): domain Eukaryota; kingdom Metazoa; phylum Arthropoda; class Arachnida; order Araneae; family Amaurobiidae; genus Amaurobius; species Amaurobius ferox. Next base: position 78,201,330 of record OX578134.1, on the reverse strand, counting down.
TAAATGGTATTACATCCTAAATTGTGGATCAAATTTACATAAAAAAAAACAAGAAAATTGTGACAATTTGCAGTAATTGCCATCCATCTTCTGTAGTGATGATAGTCTTCCATCGCAAATTTATTTTCAGAACATGTGCACACTTTCAAATAAATGTGTGATGTTAAGATACTGTTGAATATGTCAAATCATGCTGTAATATTTCTAGTAAAAGGCATGCTTTTATCAATAAAACAGACTTCAGATAGTTTTCTTCATAGCATAACTTCAAGTTTGCTAAATCTACAACAAAGCAAAAATCTGTTTTAAAAATACTTCACAATGAGCATTTTGTGGAGAAATTTACATATGGTGGCAGTTCTGTACTTTCACGAAACACAGATAAAAATGCTCTACTGATCTGCTTTTTACGTTTTTTCCTTAAGATGTTCCACTTTTCCTGAAAATTTCTTCAACAGCTTTATCTGGTATAGCTGCAAACCATTATTCCATTCAAATTCACTAGATACTAACAAGTCATGACTTTGTGTTTTTTGAATGAAAACTTTCATTAACTCTTGGGTGTATAGGAGAGGGATGAGCTGCCAACTGTTCTGATGTTCCTGATTTTGTTCCTATTTTTTTCTTTTAGCTTGATTTGGAGAATCTGATTTTCTATAAAATATAGTCCTGCTTCCCATATTATCAAAGAAATCGTAATATGTTACATAGAATATCTTCAGTCTTGATGTGCAGTAATTATTACACCTAATTTCTCGGCAAAAATGCAATTAACAGTATAAAAAAAGTGTCATCACCACATTCAATGTATGGAAATTCGGTCAATAGCAATTCAGATATAAAAACTACAATGCACAATTTAAGATCTTTTGATTGGTTTCTTCAAAATACTGAACCTCACTTGTGAATTTTAAATTTTTTCATTTACGGGAAATTTTTTTTATAGACTTTTGATAGAATTTCTTTAAATAAAACACTTTTAAATGAAATCCCACACTTTAGTAAAAATAGCTATCTATGGTCAACTCCCCCCCTCCCCAACCCTTCTTTTCCTCCTATTTTTTAGCAAAAAATTCCCTTTAGTATATTATTTATAAGATTTTAATGTGTTTCATTTGTTAGGTAATAATTTGCTAATTAAAGGTTACCAATATCCTGAAAATCTGCATTTACACACACAGGCGATCATTGGTACATTTTGCTCTATTTTTAAATATTTTTCATTTTTACAATCTGTTTGCATCCACTAATACGAAGGTCACATTAAAAATTTTGAGATAATGCTAAATGGTATAAGTTAAACTTACTCTTAGGAGTGTTCAAAGTACTCCTCTCCAACATGAATGCACTTTTGTAGGTGAATTTTCCAAAGATTAAATGCTTCAAGCCATCCATTTCTTGGAATCGATGAAAAATATGCTTTTATAGCCTCATCAATCTCATCTTTAGAATGAAAACAATGCCCACATAAAAAAAATTTTAGGTTAAAAAATAGCCCAAAATCACACATAGCAAGATCAAGAGAATAGGGTGGATGTTCTATCACTTTGATCTTTTCTCGTTCAAGAAATTTGACTTCCATTCATGCTGAATAAGAAGATGCATTGTCATGGTGAAGCGTGAGTCCCCTAACATTCACTTCCTGAAGAATTTCTGGAAGACACTTAGTGATGTACAGAGTTGGGCAGTATCGAAAATACATGATTTGAAATACATTTTCAAAATACATTTGTATTTTGTATTTTAAACGGAATAAACTAAAGTATTTTAGTAATGTATCGAAAATACATTTTCAGAGTATTTTGTATTTTCAAAAAAAAAAAAAGATACATTTCTTCAGATTTCAAACTATCATGTTTAAACTGCAGATGAACAAATTGCAAAAGAGAAAGCTGCCAATCTGCATTTTGTCTAGTCATTGATTTCGTTGCAAGGCGTTAATCTAAACGACTTTTTTCAAGCTGGTGCCAATACATTAATTAGTGGGATGTTTAGTATATATGCACAGTGCATTGTAGTAGCCTTTGAAAAATATAGTTTCTGTTATAAGCTTTACTTTCATATTAGATGTATGTATATAATGATGTTTGGTTGATGAAGAAGAAAGCTTAAAGTTGCATTCTTTATGAAAATAACACAATATAGGCAATTCGAGTTCTGCTGTGCATTATTATATTTTGAGTAAATTAAAGAGATGCAATGCAATTAGTTATTGCAAAGACATGAGAAAAGATGAAATATACTGCTGCTCGTTATGCAAATGCATTTAGATAATTAATGGATTATGATGTGCACTGTGTGCAGTTTAAGATGGGAAATGGTTTAAAGTTATATCTATTAATGATAATGGGAAAAATAAGATGGAATGCCAATGATGGAAACCAAAATATGCCGTTATAAATGGAACTTTCGAAGCTACAAAAAATTTTAAAACGCATGTAAAGTTAAGATTTTAATTTTATGCAGTAGTACCTCGATTTGATAAGTATTTATGTTAGTCCCTTGGCATTCATTTAATCGAAGTTGCGCTATATTATAAATTTTGTTGTTTGCAAAAATTTGCCATACTATATTTTTTAGGGAAAATGGATCCTTGAAACATCTATTTCTTGAGATCTGCTATAGATAGAGTTCAGATGATGACTGATTTGAAGTTAGCATCATATCTTGGAGGGATTGGAGGTTCACTATAGATTTTTCTTTGGGTTTGTTTCTCATTTCCTGTTTGAAAATTGTCATTTTACATGAAACGTCTATATCTCAAAATTGGCTATACAACTTTGATGATAATTGATGATATGGATTCTGCAAAAAATTTTAGAAGATTCAGGATGGTTCACTAAGAATTTGCACTTCGGGTTTCTTTTCCACATCTGGTTAAAAAAATTTCCCTAAAGCATTTCTCAGAATTGGCTACAGATAGAGATAATGACTGATATGGATTCAACATCAAATTCCGGAACGAATCGGTGATTCACTAAGGATTTCTAACTCTAGTTCCTTTTTCATTTCCGGTTCACAATTTTTCTTTAAAACATCTATTTTACAAAATTGGTTATAGATAGATATAATGACTGACATGGATTCAGCATAAAATTCAAGAGCGGATCAGGGATTAACTAAAGATTTCCACCTTCAGTCCTTTTTTCTCCTCTGGTTCAAAAAAATTGAAACTTATATCTTAAGATTAGCTGTCCATAGAACTTAGATCACAATCGATATGGATTCAGAGTTGAATTCTGGAGAGAATAGCAGGATTCACTAAGGCAGTATTTTTCAAACTTTTCTAGTAGCAGAACACTTTTGAAATTTAATTTTAAAGCAGAACCCCAAAATGAGGAAATGTCCTTTTCTGTCCAAATTATGCATTCAAATGTTGTTTGTTTTTTAATTTTTAAGACAATTTACACAAAACTATCACGTCGCAGGAGTTCAAGGGTTCTGCTGAACACACTTCGAAAAACACTACACTAAGGGTTTTCTTTTGGAGTTTTGGAGATGTTAGTTCCGATTTTTCTGAAAATTTATATGACTGTACGAAATATGTATGCAAAAGAGAATTAAAATACTTTATATTTCTGTCAGAAATAAAGTGTACAAACCATTTGCCATCATATGAAGGTTTCTTCATAAATTTCTTGTTTTATTTTCCCTCCTAATACATGGTAATGTACAGGGGAAGTATTCGAATGATGTCGAAAATCGCAACTGGAGCTTTTGAAAGATCTACACATTTTAAGACCTCGCGAATACAAAAATACTATTTTAGCATGATGTCTGTGTGTATCCACTCTAACTCTAATTGACCAAATTTCATAAAATTTTATATGTAAATGACTTGTGGATTACTCTAGTGCTGATTAGATATTGACACGATTCAGGATTAACCTGCCTTTTTTGCAAAATAGCTCACAAAAAATGTCTATATCCACTCTAGTTAAAATACTAGTAGTCCAAATTTCACAAAATTTATTAAATAAGTCTCTTGTGTATTTCCCTAGTGCTGATTAGATTTTGGTACAATTTGGGATAAAAAAGACTTGCCTTTTTTTGCGAAATGACCCCCAAAATTATCAAAATCTAAACTAAAAGACTACATATGCTCAAATGTATCGGTTAAATGCTTGCTTTATGTAATTTTTGATGATGAAAAGAATAAGACCAACCCCATTACTCTAGGATTAGCCATTCTCGAGATAGTTTAGTGTTTTGCATTTTTGCTATGCCACCTTTGAAAATATGTCCCGCTACCTAATGAAAACAAAAATTGAACTAAAAGTGCAAATTCAGTGTGTCATTTTTTGCAGTGAAACTCAATTTAGTTAATTATTAAAGAAATAAAGAGAATTTGAGTCTGTAGGGAAAGCCATGTGCTGCCCACATTATATATTTTTTTTATTGTAAAGCTTTAGAAATTTCAAAGAGTAATATTTTGAAAAAGATTAAAGTAATAAAACATAAAATGTTTGAAGATTTTAATAAACAAACAAATATAAATCAAATATGAAAAGAATAAGACTAATCCTATATAAGACTATTATTCTAGGACAAGCCATTTTCAAGATATTTGATTTTTTTTTTTTTTTTTTGCATTTTTGTTATGCTGGTTTTGAAAATATATCTAGTTATCAAATGAAAACAAAAATTGATATAAAAGTGCAAATTTAGTGTATTTTTAAATAATTATGCCAGTTATTTTGTGCAATTAAACACAGTTATTAAAGAAATAAAGAGAAAATGAATTTGAGTCTGTAGAGAAAGTCATGTGCTGCCCACAACAGATTTTTTATTATATCTTTGTCTTTTATATAAAATGTGTTGTTCTCCCCTTAGATTAATTTATTTTTACTTTATTAGATTAATTTACTTTATTAATTTAGAGATTTAAAATTTCAGAGTTTAATCTTTTAAGTCATACTTTTACAATACATTCTAATCTTTTTAAAATGCCAATATTGATATTTTTCAAATATGAGGCTGTTTGTTTCCAATAAAATGTAAAAACAAATGTTTGCTTTGCATTGAAAATTCAATTCAGTCCAATACAGAGTAATGTTTAATTTGTTTTAATGAATTTTGTATTTTGGATGTATTTTGAAAATACATGTATTTTGTATTTTGAAAACACGTGTATTTTGTATTTGGAATTTTTTTAATTTGAAAAGTATTTTGCATTTTATGCCCTAAAACCTATATGTATTTTGTATCAAAAATACATTTTTAATGTATTTTGCCCATCTCTGGTATACCAGTTAGCTATAGCTGACTTCTGTCCCTCTAGCATTATGGCTTTGACCACACCTGTACGTCTGAAGAACACGGCATACATTACTTTTTTCATTGCTCATTGTCTTTTCATCATTGTTGGTTTGGGGGTCATCTTCAAAGACCCATATTTTACTTTATTGACGTATTTGAAAATCAAAATATGGTATGTATGTTTCATCACCAGTTATTGTTTTAGAAATAATGCGGTGTCCACCATCATTAAGTAATTTTAGGGTTTCTTTACTAATTCTGGCGTGCTCCTCATTTTGGTGTTCTGTTAAATTATGGGGAACCCAACAACAAACTACTTTTCTCATGTGGAGTTCATGAATAATTTTATGTACAGCTGCAGATCCAATAAGTTCCTTATGTACCATTTGGTAGGTGCAGAGATTATCATCGATTAACATTTTTCGAATGGCCGACACATTTTCTGGGACTACAGCTGAAAAGGTCTTCCTGTTTGTTCTTCATCCAGGAGAGAATTTTGACCTCTTCTAAACTCTAAACCATCACTCAGATTACATTGGCATGAGATAGAGCATCATTTCCATGTGCTAATTGTAGACATTGAAGACATTCTTCTTGATTTAGCCCCACTTTAAAATTATGGAAAATAACAGCTCGATAATGCTCTCACATCAACTCCATTTTCTTTTCTTTCAGAATTTATTCTATGATAGCTAAATTGTAATTGTTGCCACAAATTATCATCTGTGAAAAGAGTTCAAATTTTAAAATATCCAACCAATAATTTTTTTTATAGTACATATCGTCTGCCCCTGTCTCAAAAATTTCAGTGTGTCCCTCATATTTCTATGTATTTATTTTGAATTTTATACAAAGAAATTATCTTTAAAACACATAAAAATGAAATTAAGTTACATATATAGACACTTTTGAATTTAAACTCATTAGAAACTCATTTAGAGAGCACTCTAAAACTCTTTTTATGGAATTTGCTTACTTTTTGAAAACATTAAATTCAATTTCCAATTTCTAATCAAAAACACTAAATTGCTACTCAAAATGAATTTTGTGTAGCAATTGTTGCTATATACATTTTTTTCTTCTATGAATGAATGATTGCCTTAATTTCATACCACCAATAGAAAGAAACTTTGATTCTACGAAAAAAGATAAAGTAAAATACTAAAACATATCTAACAAAAAATTTTATTATTATCTAATTCAATTTACAAACAACAATAGTATTAAATATATTTTCATCACTTCCTTCTAAATCAAGAGTTATTCTAATTTTGAGCAAACTGTATCTTCATTATCCCATAAAAAAAATTGTGATTCTAAGATGACCTTAGACGACTTTTAGATGATTTTAGAGACCTTATATGGGGGAAAAGTGTGTACTTCAGAATCGAAGAAATATGGTAAAATAAGTTTAGAAATGGGTTAGATGCTGATGTTTTTGTAATCCTTTATAGGTAGTCCAATTGTCTTGTGAAAAAAAAATATGGAACAGCTTTAGTATACAGAATCTTGGCATAATCTGCCATTTTCTGGGTAAGAAAAATGTCGCCAAGGGAGGTGGTATTTGAAAAGTGATTATGAATGCCATGTTAGGCTTTGTAAATAATTGAAAAATATATATAAGTAACATTTAAAAATGCATAAAAGTCACATAAAACTGAAAGATAGCGCATTTCAACACTGTAAAAATAGATAAAATAATGTAGAAACAGAAAATTTACATAGGAATGGTCATTATCTGTTAAAGGCCGCAATGTGGAAACGGCTGTTTGTGCAGCAGTTGATCCGTAGCAACTTGGGCATGGACCTATCCCCACTTCGCAGACTTACCTCACTATGCTTGCCCACTAAAAACATCATAGAATCCGGCCCTGCTAGCTGTCAGAGATTGCACGTAGTAACAGGTGTTCCATGGCTCATAGAGCACATGCCTACATCCACTGTGTGGATGTAACATGAAAATCAGCAAATTTTAATTTTCACTCTATGAAAAATGCAATTGAAATGGACCCTTTCAAATCAAAACCAAATACATGCTATTACATGCATATTCTTTGCTCTTACGACGTGGTGCAATTAGCTACAGCATTGCTAACAGAAACCATACCCAGTGATTACCACATTGTGCCAAATGCACATTCCGTATACTAAAGCTGTACGCAAAATGTATAGAATTTCTAAAATTAAACAAAAATATGTTCAAAAAAGTGGAGATATGCTGTTTAGAAATACACCCAGAATAAAAGCCCTATGCATGATACATAAAAATTTGGTCATTTGTATTTAAAGCACAGGCCAATAAGCATTCTTTATTATATTAATGTAAGCCATTGACACATCAATTCAAGATAAAGTTAAAATACTCTGTAAGTAACAACATAAACAATTAATTTTAATTATATGTGTATGCTGTTACTAATAAAGTACAGTAGAATGCTGATAATCCTAGGTAATTAGGACCAGAACCAACTTGGATTTAGCGATATTTCAAAACATGATCATAATGTTAATAAAATTAAACTATTTATAAATCAAAATATCATAGAAATGCTTTTTAATGATCGATTGAAATAACATAAAAAATGAATCAAAAAATGATTATAAAACTTGCATCAAATTAATGATGAAAATATCATCTAATATTTTCTGTTTTGTCAAAAAAGCATGTGTTAAGAGTAACAACTTGATAAAAAAAAAAACTTACGAATGACCTCGGATTAAGCGAAACCCAGTTTACCGAGACTACCAAAACTCTACCATATTTTAATTTCAGATATTTTGGGGCATCAGTTAAAGTGAATTTTTCAAAGATAAAATATTCAAAGTGGGGTTGTGCCGCCTTTTGATAATTACAGGTGCAGATGATTTATCAAACAAATTTTGGTACTGTTATCAAGTGGCATTATACTATTTGTGAAATTTAACTTTTTTCACTAGTAATTGAATTGTTTGTAGACAACTGCTTACTGTTCCTATTATTAATTATATCTGGTTAATGGTCAGGATACAAAATGTCCAATGTGCTATGCCTGTTATGGAAATGATCTTCAAAATAGACTTTCTCATTTGAATGTTATTAATATTTCATTATTTTTCATGGGTTTTTACTATTGCAAATTTGTATAAAAAGTAGCAGATTTTCCATAAAATCCATGAAGAAAACTCTTGTAAAGAAAAACCATTAAAATATGTGTAAAATTATTTAGCTCATTTCAGCATAAGAAATAGCATTTTATACATAGTAGTTTTCCGATATCATATAGATAATCACCGGACTTATATAACACTCCTGTTCCATCCTGTATAAAACTAACAAAGTAGATTTTTAAAGGAGATAAAGAAAAGTAAAATTAGGAAACACGGGTAATTATGGTACAATATACTACAGTGATGTATTCATTTTAAAGTCAAAATTTTTTTTGTATAAGAAATTTTCACTACTAATTATTTTTTCAAAATATATACTTTTTTTGTAGCTCGTCCTGGACTCTTTGATTTAAAGGGCAAGGCAAAGTGGGATGCATGGGATGGCAAAAAAGGTAAATTACATTGACAGTAATTTATAACATTGTGTTACAGTTAGTTATATAAATTATCATATGTTTCATTATATATTTAACCTGGTAAATGATAGGGTTAAAAGTTAAGATTGTAAAATTATAACTTTTCCGTTTATTGCTTTATTCTAGTTTTCACAGACTTGTAAAATATGCTATAAAAATTTTTCAAATACTATTCATCCTCCTTTTAAATAATTTCAATTTTTAAAATAAATGTATATGTGTATATATATATGTGTGTATTTGTATTTTTTATTTATTTTTTTTTTTATTATTATTATTTTTTTTATTTTTACATAATTCTTATTATTACATTTCAAATATATATATATATATATATATGTATGTATGTATGTGTGTGTATATATATATATGTATATATGTGTGTATATATGTATATATATGTGTATATATATATATGTGTGTGTGTGTAAGATAGTGTATTATGAGTTACTGCTTCCATTCTACCATTGGATTTACAATTTTAATATTTATATATATATATATATATATATATATAATAGAAGTTGGAAAATCCAATGAACGAAAAGTAAGAAGATGTAACACGATAAACCTAACTTTTTAAAACACCCACAGAATAAAATAAAAAAAAAAACGATAAAAAATTAGGAGAATACGTGCAACAAGATTCCTCTAATAACATTGGACGAAAGTAAATTCAAAAATAGAAAAATCAAATATAGAAATAACTAATTCTATTACTAAATTTAGCGCAAATGCAGCATAAATTTGAATAGATTGCAAAAAAAAATTATAGATACTATAGCTTACTAAAATATGAAGGATACTATGCAAATATTATTAAATAAAGAATTTAAAGTTATTAAGTAAATGGATTGAAAATGCAAAATACATTTAATTTATTGCGCAAATGCAGCTCTTAAATAAAATGATTTCAATAATAATAGAAGTTTGAAAATCCAATGAACGAAAAGTAAGAAGATGTAACACGATAAACCTAACTTTTTAAAACACCCACAGAATAAAATAAAAAACCGATAAAAAATTAGGAGAATACGTGCAATAAGATTCCTCTAATAACATTGGACGAAAGTAAATTCAAAAATAGAAAAATCAAATATAGAAATAACTAATTCTATTACTAAATTTAGCGCAAATGCAGCATAAATTTGAATAGATTGCAAAAAAAAAATTATAGATACTATAGCTTACTAAAATATGAAGGATACTATGCAAATATTATTAAATAAAGAATTTAAAATTATTAAGTAAATGGATTGAAAATGCAAAATACATTTAATTTATTGCGCAAATGCAGCTCATAAGTAAAATGATTTCAATAATAATAGAAGTTTGAAAATCCAATGAACGAAAAGTAAGAAGATGTAACACGATAAACCTAACTTTTTAAAACACCCACAGAATAAAATAAAAAACCGATAAAAAATTAGGAGAATACGTGCAACAAGATTCCTCTAATAACATTGTACGAAAATAAATTCAAAAATAGAAAAATCAAATATAGAAATAACTAATTCTATTACTAAATTTAGCGCAAATGCAGCATAAATTTGAATAGATTGCAAAAAAAATTATAGATACTATAGCTTACTAAAATATGAAGGATACTATGCAAATATTATTAAATAAAGAATTTAAAGTTATTAAGTAAATAGATTGAAAATGCAAAATACATTTAATTTATTGCGCAAATGCAGCTCATAAATAAAATGATTTCAATAATAATAGAAGTTTGAAAATCCAATGAACGAAAAGTAAGAAGATGTAACACAATAAACCTAACTTTTTAAAACACCCACAGAATAAAATAAAAAACCGATAAAAAATTAGGAGAATACGTGCAACAAGATTCCTCTAATAACATTGGACGAAAGTAAATTCAAAAATAGAAAAATCATATATAGAAATAACTAATTCTATTACTAAATTTAGCGCAAATGCAGCATAACTTTGAATAGATTGCAAAAAAAAATTATAGATACTATAGCTTACTAAAATATGAAGGATACTATGCAAATTATATATATATATGTATGTTTGAAAAATCGACACGTCATGAGGCAAGATATGTATGTCGAGTTATCAAGGTAGAGAAAATTTTAAAAAATAAAAATATTCTAACAATTTTGTTTAATCATGCATTTTGTTTAATCATGCATCTTCCTGACACACAGACAACTTTTTACCATGATTGTGCTCAAACCAATGTTATGGTGATGTTTAAAACAATCTAACATAAACTCATTTACTCTTAAGTTTCTGAGTAAATTTATTAACTTTCTCTTGGATTACCTGATAAAGGAAGTGCAGGTTCATAAACATATTTAAACTAAAACTAAGTTGCTTCTTCTACTACACTAAAGTCAGATTTTTTTAAACTTTTTCCTGGTATTGAAATTTTGACACTAAATTTTGATAAAGCAAACAGTTTTCCATAACTTTCATAAATAGTTTTGCTTATAAAACTTTGATTTTTTGTAAATTTTTATATTTGTGCATAAGTATAAAGAATCAAGTTTCCTCACTGTAGGGGAGACTTGATCCTGAAAGGTGTTTCTGATAGATTAATGATATTTATTAAAAAATGTTTTATTAAATGAATTGTATAGACATTTTGCATTGTATCAGTAGAGTTTCCACTTATTTTGGACAATATTTTTAAAACTTAAAGCATATTATAACCAGCAAAAGAATTTTTGAAAATGAAGTTTGTTATGTGATCATTCTTTGTTTCAAATTTTCGAGTTGAAATCATTCCATCTATTTGACAAATATCTTCCCTATTTGGCCATTTAAAACTTTAACCTTCAATATTTCTTCCAAAATTAACTAAATATTCATCATTTTTTCCCCACCAACAAAATTTCTATTTTTCTTTTTTATGATGTTTCATTGTCATCTAAATTATCAGCCACTTCAGACACAGGTGAAGAAAGAAAGCTTTCTGATTCCTTTGTTTCTAGAAATTTGCATTTTTTTTTTTTTTTTCCAACTGGAAAATGTAATTTCTTCACTCTTTTAGTCTTGTTGGGTTGCTTTAGAATTTAGGTAATTTGGAGGTTTGAAAATTTACTTTTATTTCTTTTTCCCTGGCTCAATATTCTTAATTTGGTAATATTTAAATAATATTTATTGGCTTTTTCATTTATTCTTTAATTAGAATATTTTTAATCATCTAAATTAATTTTCTTTATAATATTCTTAGTTAAAAATGTTCCATTCCTTAAATTAATATTACTTTTGATTTGCAAATTTTAGAAATTATTTATTTATTTGATTCCCCTTAAAATTCCCTTTAATTTGATGTCTCATTTTCCCATTTTGGTTAGAAATTCCGTTTGTTCTACAGTTTCAAGTTATTTCCATGTCTCACTGTAATTCAAAAATTTCAGTTGCGGCCATTTTCGGAATTCTGTTTTGCGGGCTTTTTACTGCGATTAAGCCGCCACCTAAGCGTTTTTCGCGCCTCTTTAGAATTCGGGATTTTTTTTAATTGGTTCGCGTTTTTACGGATCGTCTGCTCTCGGAATTATGAGTATTATTTTGGCAATTCTAATTTCGGTAAGCGAATTTTAATTGCTGCCGTTTATCTAAACTCGCCCTTTTGCCGCAAGTATAAATACGCGCGCAGAACTTTTCAGTTTCAGTTTTTTTGTTGAAATCCTTCGTTGTGGTTAGCGCGAGAAGCGCGTTGTTTATTTTCGAATGGAACTTATGTTCCACGCGAGTTTTTTTAATGGAACGTTAAGTTCATCGCGTTATTCTTTTTTTTCATTAGTTGTTTTAATTTAAATTATGCATTTTTCAAGCTTTTTCGCGTAATTCGCGACGTAACTCTCCAGAAAAGTGTATGGTGAAATTCCTTTTGCGAGTTATGTGAATGAAGCGTCTGACGATGACGTCCGAGTTTTGAGAAAATCCTAGCGTTCCAGATGTGGTTGTTAGGCCTCTGCTGATGTTTTTCAAAAGTGCTGAATCCTTTCCTGACTAAAGTTTGTTGAGATCCTGATCCCAAGAAAACCAGTTTTTTCCAAAATCTGTGCTGCTCCAATAATTGGAACTTTCCCCCTGTCTGGCGGCCCATCCGGGTGAATACTGATGTTTTATTTAAACCCTTAATTTCTTTAATTCTGAATATGATTTCTCAATATTTTTGAAATGCATTTAACTAAAATTTATTCTGTAAAATTAAAATTCTAAACTTCATTCTGAGAGCAAATTTCTAAACCTTCATAATTTTTAAGAGCCTGGGTTAAAAATTCTAAAATTCTTTAAATTTAATATTTTTGTTAATGATTTTTGATGAAATTTAAATAGATTGTTTTGAGTTAAGTTTTTTATGCTAATTCCTTAATTTTAACTAAGTTGATAAAATTCTAAAATTCTAATGTTAATTCTTCCTGAGTTGCCTGCCTGTGAGCAGTGTTTTTGTATTTGTTAATTGGAAATAATTGAAGTTACAATTTAATAAACTAATTTTCTTTAAACTAAATATTATGTCTTCATTTATCTTTTTAAACACAGCAGGTTTTATTCTATCTGTCAAACACAACAGTAGTTTTGGTGCCGTGACCAGGATAGAAATTGCTCTCATGTTTTATAATATTTATTAGTAGTATTAAACTTTCAATTGTATTGCAATTATGGATGATATTAGAGAAAGTAACTGTATGTATGTTTCTGTATTTGGGTCAGATGAAACTGGAGATGGCTCTAAAGATAAGCCTTTTAAAACTTTATTATATGCTATGTTCTTTGTTGGTAAAGAGCCATTTCCTTCATTTCTTACAAATTCAAATGATGGTAAAGATTGGGATTTAATTCCCAGAAGTCAGGTTGCTAGTACCAAGAAAACTTGGTTATCCTTATTGGAAAGAAATTTACCTTCTAAAATAAACATTGAGGCAACCTCTGATAATGTAAATTCTGTTGGTAACAAAAATATTGATTCAAATGTTAATAGTAAACAATATGACTCAAATGAACAGGGATTAAAAATAGATTCTTCTAAATGTAATGTAATGAGTAATTTTAAAACAGTCTCTTCAATAGGAGACTTTTTAGATTCAATCCCAGTATTTTCAGGAGAGGAATCTGGCCTCCCATTGGAGGATTACATAGATAGAATTAAAATGTTAGCTGACCATGCAAATTGGTCAGAGTCAGACAAGGTCTTAGTTTTAAAGTTAAAACTGTCAGGCATAGCTGCAAGATTTATTAGAGATAATCCTAAGTTAAAAGAAGAGAAATCTTTCTCTCAAATTCTTAAAGCTTTACGCGACAGATTTTCCTCAATAGAATGTTTACACAGTAACTTGAGAGCATTTCTGCAGAGTTATCAGAGACCAAATGAATCTGTGCGTCAGTTTGCTGCTAGAGTTGAGGCTTCCTCATACAAAACTGTTTCACCTGGCTTACTAAATGACAGAGTGGCAAACCAGCAAAGACTTGATGTCTTGTGCTCGGTTTTCATTGAAGGCTTGAAGCCTCATTTCAAACGGCTAATCCTACCTCAAAACCACAAGAGTTTTGACTCTGCAAAAAGGCATGCTGTGGCGGAGGAAGAGGTGTGGAGCAAGCAACATGGGGATGATCCCCAATATGTCATGAGTATTGGAGAGTCTGAAAATAAGCAGCTACATGATGAGCTTAAGAGAAATAAAATGGAGGTAGAGAACCTCACTAAAAGGCTTGCTGAGTTGCAAACTCAGATTAACACCAAACCACAGCTGCCTCAAACTAGAGTGACAAAGGATAGCCGAAGGTGTTTTTCATGTGGTCTATTAGGTCACATAAGTGTGGATTGTAGGAAATTTCCTCAATCACACAGGTTCAACAGAAATTCTGGGTCTCTGCCTACTCGAATGTATCAACAACCTTTTTCTTTTCCACAACCTACACAAAACTATCCATATGGTTTTCCACAACAAATGCAAGGATTTCAACAACCTACTCAATTTTTTTACCATCAGCCAAATCAAAACTTTCAGCCTGACATTAATGAAACTAAACCTAAAATGAGTTACAACACTTTTTATACACCTAGGAGTGATAAAAATGACAGTGAAAAACAGAATTTAAACTAAGTAAGGGTGAAGGGAGTTTTCACTCCAACTTACCTTCTGAAGCCCTTGGGGTGTTACCTGTGGTGCAAAATTCAAATTTGATTTCATTACAGAATTTGTCTCTACCAGTGATTTCTGGTATGATAAATAATGTTGATATTCCTATACTTATTGATTCTGGTGCTTCTATTAATGTGTTGTTTACAAATGTATTATCTCATTTAAATATACCTGACAGTCAATTAACAAAGTGTAATATAAATTTAAAGGGCATCTCTAGTGATATTATAAAAGTTTCCAGGAAATTAAATATTAATTTAAATTTAAATAACAAAATATTTAATGTTGATTTTTATATTATGGACTGTGATTCTTGTAATTATTCAGCAATACTTGGTGTGAAATTTTTAAAGGGTTATAAGATGTCAATAGATTTTAGTAATAATGTTTTATACAATAATATTGTAACTGTGCCTTTTGAAATTAAGGATGAATCTGTACCATTTTTATTGTCTGATACAACTCAATTCTTTAATAATTATGAAATTAACAGAGAAAATACTTTGAATTCTGAAAAATATAGGGATAATTTGTGCTATGCACTTAGGAAATACACAATTCCTCCTCTATCGGAGGCTTTCATACAAGTAAAATTAAAAGAGATTGTTAAATTTAATTCACCTACTGTGATGATTGAGCCTTTAAACAACAGTAAAATTCTGGTCGCTAGATCAGTAAATAATGTATCTAGATCTAATATATATATAATGTAAAAGTATTGAATTTGTCAACTGATGAGTTGCACATAAATAAGCATTCAAATTTAGCAAAAATTGCTCCTATCACAGTAGTATCTTCTTTTTCAGTTAACAATATTACTGAGTCAAGTGCAGAGAGTGGTGATAATTTTGATGTTTGGGGAGGAAATTTTGATCTTTCACACTTAGACTATAATGAAAAAAGACAAATAGAGAGTCTAATTAATGATTATAAACATATTTTTGCTAATTCTATTCCAGATTTAAAGGGGTGTGATACAGTTTTTCATAACATTAACTTAAAAGATGATATTCCTGTTAAACAAAAACCTTATAGAGTTCCTTATCATGTAAGAGATGAATTAGATAGACAAATTAATGAGCTTCTTGAAAATGACATTATACAAGAAAGTGATTCACCATTCTCCGCACCTGTACTGTTTGTTAAAAAGGCAGATGGAACATTAAGATTAGTAACAGATTTTAGAAAATTAAATGATAAAACTATTGATGATATTTTTCCACTGCCAAATATCACTGAATTGATTGATAGTTTAAATGGTGCGAAATATTTTTCTACATTAGACTTAACATCAGGATTTTATCAAATGAAATTGCACCCAGACGACACACACAAATGTGGCTTTTCTACACCTTTTGGCCACTATGAATGGAAAAGAGTCCCTTTCGGTTTGAAAAATGCCCCCAGCTCCTTTCAACGACTTATGTCCATCGTCCTAGCTAAGCTTTCCCCTTTACAAATTTCTATTTACATAGATGATATTGTTATTGCATCTAGAACCTTTGAGGAACACTTAATGAAATTAAAGGTAGTATTTGATAGATTATCTCAACATAAATTATGTTTAAAGCCAAGTAAATGCAATTTTTTTAAATCTTCAATAAATTATTTGGGTTTTCAAGTTTCTGAAGGTATTGTCCAGCCTGACCCCTCAAATTTAAAAACTGTTAAAAATTTTCAAATACCCACCTCTAAAAAACAAATTCGCCAATTTTTAGGATTAACTGGCTTCTACAGAAAATTTATTGAAAATTACTCCTTAAAAGCTCTTCCCTTAACTAATTTAACTAAGCAAAATATTAAATTCTCTTGGACCCCTGAAGCAGAAAATTCTTATCAAACCTTAAAATCCGAATTACTTAAAGAACCCATTTTACATCTCCCTGATTTTTCAAAACCGTTTTCGGTATGTACCGATGCATCAAATTTTGCTCTAGGAGCAGTTCTCTGTCAAGAAGGAAAGGATGGATTTTTGCACCCTATTGCTTATGCTAGTAAAAAACTAAAAGATGCAGAAATAAACTATAGCACAGTCGAGAAAGAGACTTTAGGAGTTGTCTGGGCAACATCCTATTTTAAGCAATACCTTTTGGGAAAACATTTTACTGTTTATTGTGATCAGGCCTCCCTTTCAAATGTTTTAAAATTAAAAGACCCCACTTCTAGGATAGCACGATGGATAATGTCCATGACCCAGTTTAATTACAAAATTATTCATAAACCTGGTCGCCTAAATTTAACAGCTGATTATCTATCTAGATGTGTAAATAATGTAAACGTAAACACTATAGACTTGGATGTTGATACAAACCTTCTTTTAAGAGTATGTAATTCTCAAAATTCTGACCCTAATTGTATAAGAATTGGCTCATGCTTAGATAAAAATATTGACCCATTCCCTAAAAATTTAATGTTTTTCTTAAAAGATGATGTATTATATTGTACTAATAGGAAACCTAAATTAAAATATCAAAGAAAAGAGCATATTGTTGTTCCACAAAATTTGATCTCTGATATTCTAAATTATTGTCATGATTCGATCACTGCAGGACATGGTGGTTTTAGAAGGACTTTGAGGAAAATTCAGCAACACTTTTATTGGCCTAGGATGTATGTTCAAATTTTAAATTATGTTAAGAGTTGTCCTGATTGTTTACAGAAAAGAGGATTTAAACAAAAACAAAAAGCTCCTTTACAGAGGTTTCCAAATTCTACTTACCCTATGGAAAGAATAGCTATGGATTGTATTGGCCCCATGCCTCTAACTTACTCTGGCAATAAGTACATACTGGTAATTACAGACTATTTTACTCGTTGGCCAGAAGCTTATGCTATCCCCAATATTAAATCTGAAACTATTTTAAATTGTTTAGAAAACTTCTTTTCTCTTCATGGTGTGCCAAAACACATTATCACTGACAAAGGATCTAATTTCATTTCGAATGCTGCCATGAAGTTGTATGAAAAATTAGGTATTGAAAAACATACCACTACTAGCTATCACCCACAATCGGATGGAGTCTGCGAGCGTTTAAACAGTAAAATAATTAACACACTTAGTCATTTAGTGTCTGAAACACAAGAGGATTGGGATCGACATTTATCTTTTGCCTTGCTGGCCCACCGAACTTCAATCCATTCCTCGACTGGTGAGTCTCCAGCTAATCTTCTCTATGGTAGAGAATTAATTTTGCCACATCATCTTCTTTTTAATTTAAATGAACAAAATTTTACCACTGTTAGTGATTATAGTCAGGATTTGGCAATTCGTATGAAAAAATCTTTTGAAATAGTAAAGAAGAACTTACTTAAAGCAGCTAAAACACAAGAGACATACAGAAATAAGTCTGCTGTTATAAAAGATATAAAAGTTGGAGATTTAGTATATTTATACATTCCTGTTTTTCCAAGGGGACATTGTAAGAAACTCTCCAAACTTAATAAAGGTCCTTTTAAAGTTATACAAAAAACATCTAATGTAAACTTTAAAATTCAACATGTAAATGACACACGAAATATTCAGTTGGTGCACATTGACAGATTAACAAAAATTCCAGAAAGAGATTCTGTGTTCTTTTCTTGTGCACAATCTGATAATTCAGCAAGTAATACATCTCATGAGAATGATATAATTCCAACACAAAGATATAATTTACGACAAAGGAAAAACTAGAATGACATTTTTTTTTATTTTATTGTTGCGCAACATAATTTTTTTTAAGTGTATAATTTTTATATGTGTGTATTTGTTATTGATACATTGCAGAATGCTGCAAACTGGATTTAATTGATGTTGATTTAAGATAAAATTTGTTGCTATTGATATTGCAGATTACTGCAGGATTTAGAGAATGATTGAGAAAAGATTAATTTGGATTATATGAATTGATTATATTTATATTGATAGAGATATATAGTTACTTATTTATTGTTATTGAGAGTGCAGATTTATGCAAATATTTGATTAGGTGGTCCATGACGTAAGTTCTGATCACATATGTTGATATTTTTTGGTATATATTTGTTGTCGTTAAAAGTATTAGAGTTCTGCAAAGATAAAAGTGGCAGTGTATATTAGATAACTGCAGATGCAGATGATGTTATGTGTAGTTCTGAATGGACATGAATAGATACTTGTGTCTTTGAAATTTTAGTATATTATTGTTACTTATTGATAATAATTGTTATTGTGTCAATTGTCATTTGACACTTCTATTGAAATTTTATTTATTTTATACAACTTATGTACATTATTTTATTTTTTTAGATCACTCTATTTACACATTTTTTTTTTCTCTTTCCAGCTGGTATTTATATTTTGTAGTGGAAGTGAGAGTTGTTTCTCATTGGTTATTCAAGGTACCTTTTCAAAATTCAATGTTTCGATTCTTTGAAAACTATTTGGCTGGTCCAATGTTTTCTTAAAAATTTATTTTTATTTATAGCTAATGAGAATCAATGTCAAATCCTCTACCTTTACTTTTGTCTACACAAATTTAGTGATCTGATGTACAAAAATTTATTCACTGTTATATAATTATTGTTTTAGTTTATAGTTTGTTAACAAATTGCTTATTCCGAAATAGAGGTTGAATTCGGATAAAAATTGCTATACTTAAATTGGTAACTTCTGATAGATATTTTATTTTTATTATCAAAAATTTTTCATTTTTCAAATGAAAAATTTTTGGGGGATAGGTGGAAGGAATGTGTTGGGTTGCTTTAGAATTTAGGTAATTTGGAGGTTTGAAAATTTACTTTTATTTCTTTTTCCCTGGCTCAATATTCTTAATTTGGTAATATTTAAATAATATTTATTGGCTTTTTCATTTATTCTTTAATTAGAATATTTTTAATCATCTAAATTAATTTTCTTTATAATATTCTTAGTTAAAAATGTTCCATTCCTTAAATTAATATTACTTTTGATTTGCAAATTTTAGAAATTATTTATTTATTTGATTCCCCTTAAAATTCCCTTTAATTTGATGTCTCATTTTCCCATTTTGGTTAGAAATTCTGTTTGTTCTACAGTTTCAAGTTATTTCCATGTCTCACTGTAATTCAAAAATTTCAGTTGCGGCCATTTTCGGAATTCTGTTTTGCGGGCTTTTTACTGCGATTAAGCCGCCACCTAAGCGTTTTTCGCGCCTCTTTAGAATTCGGGATTTTTTTTAATTGGTTCGTGTTTTTACGGATCGTCTGCTCTCGGAATTATGAGTATTATTTTGGCAATTCTAATTTCGGTAAGCGAATTTTAATTGCTGCCGTTTATCTAAACTCGCCCTTTTGCCGCAAGTATAAATACGCGCGCAGAACTTTTCAGTTTCAGTTTTTTTGTTGAAATCCTTCGTTGTGGTTAGCGCGAGAAGCGCGTTGTTTATTTTCGAATGGAACTTATGTTCCACGCGAGTTTTTTTAATGGAACGTTAAGTTCCTCGCGTTATTCTTTTTTTTCATTAGTTGTTTTAATTTAAATTATGCATTTTTCAAGCTTTTTCGCGTAATTCGCGACGTAACTCTCCAGAAAAGTGTATGGTGAAATTCCTTTTGCGAGTTATGTGAATGAAGCGTCTGACGATGACGTCCGAGTTTTGAGAAAATCCTAGCGTTCCAGATGTGGTTGTTAGGCCTCTGCTGATGTTTTTCAAAAGTGCTGAATCCTTTCCTGACTAAAGTTTGTTGAGATCCTGATCCCAAGAAAACCAGTTTTTTCCAAAATCTGTGCTGCTCCAATGATTGGAACTTTCCCCCTGTCTGGCGGCCCATCCGGGTGAATACTGATGTTTTATTTAAACCCTTAATTTCTTTAATTCTGAATATGATTTCTCAATATTTTTGAAATGCATTTAACTAAAATTTATTCTGTAAAATTAAAATTCTAAACTTCATTCTGAGAGCAAATTTCTAAACCTTCATAATTTTTAAGAGCCTGGGTTAAAAATTCTAAAATTCTTTAAATTTAATATTTTTGTTAATGATTTTTGATGAAATTTAAAGAGATTGTTTTGAGTTAAGTTTTTTATGCTAATTCCTTAATTTTAACTAAGTTGATAAAATTCTAAAATTCTAATGTTAATTCTTCCTGAGTTGCCTGCCTGTGAGCAGTGTTTTTGTATTTGTTAATTGGAAATAATTGAAGTTACAATTTAATAAACTAATTTTCTTTAAACTAAATATTATGTCTTCATTTATCTTTTTAAACACAGCAGGTTTTATTCTATCTGTCAAACACAACAGTCTCTTGCTGATTGATGAATAGCAGGCAACACAGACCCTTAATTCCTCCTCTAACTTGTTTATTTCTGGTGTATCTGTGAATAAAGTAGACAAGGCTATATTCCTGTTGAGGACATTAATTTCTGCATCATGTATCCCTGTTTCATCTAGAATTAATTCTCCCCACATTGTATAAATAACAATGGCTTGATGCATAAAATTAGGTATCATATTTCAGACTTTAATGGCTAAACAATGTACTAGAATGTCTGTTTCTTTAATAATTAAATATAACTATTTTATGTATTCTTCTAAAGTAGAAGGAAAATAATATATTTACTGAAAAAGAACTTTGTACCCTTCAAAATCTTGCAGGTATATCTTTTACAAAATAACTGGGATGCTAATACTACTGAAATAAATGCATTTTTAGTAAACAGTTGACTACTGTTGCCTACTACTATTGTACTTAATTTATAAAGAAATTAGGAGAGGTAAATCAAGTGTCCCCAGTCTCCCTTACCCTGATGCCTCTGATAATTCTCAAAGGTTAAAATCAATTAAAAAGAATCTTCTGAATTTATCCCTGAGGCATCAAGTGGCCATGTAACAGAGCAGTACTTCGTAGGTCCAACAAAATATACATGTCAGAACAGATGTTAGAAATTAGAATTATTGTATGGATAGGTAGCCAAGAACATACATAATATTTCTTAAGTCGTAATATTTGTATATCCATTATATCTTTAGAGCAGATTTACTGTTTTTATGTTACCAAAGTAATGGGATTTTTGTTCATCCTGTTCAAATCACACCTACTACTCCTATTTATTTATTTAATTATATTTATTGATTGTTTTTATGGTGAATATTTATTTATAAACATAAACTTCATAAATTTTATCTTAGGCATGGAAAAATCTGCTGCTCAAGAAGCCTACATCAACAAAGTGAATCATCTCATTGAAGTCTATGGTCTTGCAGAGTAAAATTAAAATACAATGCATTTTACATTCTCCTAATTTGAACAAATTTTTTTTTATGTTTGAATAAAACTAACCTTTTTAATAATCTTGAATATGTTTGTGTAAAGCATTGATATATGGAGTATATCTGAATACTTAATTTCATCAACGAATTTCAATCAATTAACACTAATATGTTTCATTTATAATTTTTTACGAAGGGAATAATACTTTTCCTATAAAAAACTGCTAGATATCAAATAATTAACAGGCTAATTAAATATTCTACTGTATTGTACATATGCCTCTTAAAAAAATTATACCAGTTTTTCCAAAAAAATTTTATTTGTGTGCAATCAATATGTTTAAATTCTTTTAAATATTTCAAAGTTAATAAGTAAAAACACATTGTGTGCAAAGGAAAAAGGAAATTTAGGCATGAATTAATAAACAGTGCATCATACATACCAGCTGTTTTGGGGATGTACGGGATCCCTTTCTTCAGTGCTAGATAAACCAATGAAATTCATTGATATCAAAAATATGAAATGTACACAAATGAAAAACACAGGAGGACATATATATTATATCCAAATCAGCATGATTCAGGATTCACCTGAACTGAAAGGACCAATCAGAAAGCAGCTAATGAAGAACAAGCAACCTTGTTAATCCGAAACACAACTAACCAGATTTGAGTATCCTCAAAATACAATGTAATAAAAGAAGTATAATTATTAAAAACTATAATTATCCTAAATTAACTCTATTTTTAAATCTACAATGCCAACAATTATAATAAAATATAAAAATTCATAAAATATTTCAATTGTATATGATTGTTTACAGGAAACAGTCCAGCTATCGGTAATTTTACTTCTAAGATAACCTCTTTATAGCCATTATACTGAAAACTGTACCCATTTTAGTTTTCAGTGGTGCTCAAAACGTGTTGATCCATGAAAATCTGAAGGTCAAATTTTTTACCCCAAATAATGATACTTCCCACTTACATCATTCAGGGTGCATACAGGTACATGAAAATCAGGAAAGTGCTTGAATTTTAAATAATCAATTTCAACACCTTGAAAGTACTTAAAATTCCCATTTTCTTGATTAAGTGCTTGAAAAGGGCAGGGATGAAAATGTTCCGCTGATCCTAGGCATTGTGTTTTTTCAAAAAGTTCTGCTTTTGTTGGAAATTTTCCTAGCGTTCCGCTGTTTCCAAAAATTTCCTAAACATTGTTTTATTTTTCAAAAATCTCATCAACGGCTTCAACAATAAACAATAACATTAGTTTGCTATTTATTTTTCCTCCAGAAACGCATACAACTTTATAATGAGGAGTTGATTGACATCCTTGAAATAAAATTACATGGTGCTTAAAATTTTTTTTTTTTTTACGGGAAAGTGTACTCGTCCTGATTATTACAGAAAGCAAAAAATAATAATCTTGCAGTGTTTTAAAAATAAGTCGTTATATGCCCTATCTTTCAAAAGCTTGTCAGAGACTTAAAATTATAATTGTAACTGGTGGGTACCAATAAAAAATCATGTATAAACTTGTGTTGTATCTCAAAAAGTTTAAATATACAAGAGTCATATGAGAACACCTATAAATATTCATTTCTCTCATAAAGTAAGGATTAGGGAAGGAACTAATCCCACTGACAGCAAGATTAGTCCCCACCAGAGGGGTTTCCCACTGGCCTTGGGAATTCTTTGTTACTCACATTCAAAATTGTATTTTTTGATATTGTGTAAAAAAATATATGTGTGTGTAACCATTTAAAAAAGTTAAAAGTCAAGGCCAGAAAAATCAGAACTAAGCTGTAAAATTTATATCAAGTAAAATTTTAAAGAATATCTATTGAAAATATACATGCTGGACTAATTTTCCATAGTTCTGTTTAAAGATAAAGGATGGACAAATTTGCTAACATATAAACTATAAATATATGTATATGTATAACAATTTTTACAATCAATACAAAAATATACATTATTTTGATTGGGTTATTGATTTGTTTACAAAAGTTAAATGTAAGATGTTTGATGATTTTTGCTGGTTAAAATACTTTAAAATACTAGTTTTTGAAATATTTCCAACTTTGCTAACAGTATAAGACAATTTATTAAATATATATCAGAGCTAAAAAGAGCATTTTTAAGCTGAGACAGCCCAATGCAGTAAGCACTATGCCCCATGTCATTTCATTTCATTCAGGCTGTTTAAACTCTAGGTTGATTATTGACAGAAAGAGCTAACTTTTGAGGTGCAATTAGAATTAAAAATGTAGCTGGCTACATGAGGAGCATTATACAACACCAAAAAAAACCAAACATCAATACAATTAACCACAAAGTAATTTTATTTAATAAAAAATAGTGCAGTTTTGTTGGAAATGAAATTGCTTACAGTGTAAATTTAATATGTAAACACTAGTTTGTTTAATGTGTATTAAACAATTTTTAAACAACTTGCAGAAAAAAATGCATGAAATTGCAGCAGTATCAGCCCTTAAATTCTTTTTCTGCCAAAAAAATTACTGTTTTGCTCTTTCTGTCAAAAATGCTAAAAATCAACCTCAAGTTTAAACAGTCTGATGGATTTATCACACATCATTTGATAAGGTACTTTTCTGGAAATAATTTAATTTTAATAATGAATTTAGTTCCATGGGAGTGAAAGTTACATTTAAATATTGGAACATTGAGAAACAATGACCACTTCATCAACAGAGGGTGAAGGAAGTATATCCAGCCAATCACAACTTCAACTCTCCTGTGTTTTATAAGTTCTGCCAATTTGAATACCAGGATTTTGATATGCATTGCTACAATTTAACATAGACATTTTATTTCTTATAAGTTTCTATTCTGTGTGTAGTTCATTTCCTTAGAAGAAAAATGTAATCAATTAGAAATACCTAATGATTATTTTAATTTTTTGTACAACCTCCAAAATTTAAAAGGATTTATGTTTTCAAAATAATCAAATTTTGAGAAAATATTGTTATGATTTAGACATTCTCTTGGACAGATACATTTTTAAGTATTTTTGAAAATAAAAGAGCTTGATCCAAAATCCAACACTTGTAGAGCTTTCAAAGAGAAACAATTTCTTGCTTATTATTCATAGCCATCGCTTTTAGTTTTTAGATACAAACATTATAAACTTGAAAAACGAAAACTTTTCAATTTTCTTTAAATATAGATCTAGAAACTAGATTTCCTAATAATTTTTATCACTTACTATTTATATCTATCTTTTACAGTTTTGAAAATATTTCAAGTAAAAGTAAGTAAAATAAAAAATGAAACTTCCCCAAACAGATACTTTTTTAAGGATTTTAAAAAAAAAAAAGTTCAAAATATTTAAATTATTTTTATATATTCATAAATTTTACCATATATGTGACAAATATCAGATAAATTATTTACATTTTTATCAATTAAGTTCAGAGATATAAGCATCCAAAGAGTTTACATATTTTATAATGCTCCGATTTCCACCACAGCTACCTCAAGCATACATATTATTCACATCAAAAAGTCTTTCACATTGTTTCACATATATTGTGCATTATATAATACTTATGAGAAAGGGATATAAATCAATGCCTTTAACTTGCATTACTAAAATTTTAAATTTTGACATCAAAACTAATGATGCGCAGAAATGCCATATACCCCCATACAACACATTTATACACATGAAACCTTTTCATACAGTTTTAACATTTATCATAATTTTTATATCTACGTATCAGTCATCACTTTTGTTTATATTTTCAGTTTATCAAAACAAACAGCACTGTAATACTGCTATTCATTTTCTTGCATGTATCATTGACTTATTTTATCACTTTTCTTATATACACACTTCCTTAAATCCGACCACTCATCTAACTGCTCATACCCTAGGGTGAATCAGGTGGCCTGGGTCTTTCACATTTCCTTAAATGAAAAAAGCAGACCCTATAATTTTCTTTATCTCTTCCATCTGAAACTCTTAGTACAAAGCAGTTGTGAAAACCACAGAGAAGTCCTAGGTTGGCAGTCTTCTTAATTGATTTTCTCACCCCACCTTTTCATATACATGTACGAAGCTGGTTAATGAATCTCTAATGATCAACCTCAAAGCAAGGTGTCATTGCACTAAATCTTTATGCAGTCCCCTATTAAAAAAGATTCAGTTAGAAAAAATTGCACCAGGAACTTAGTAGATTAAAATGGATCCCACCTTTCTAACTTAAAAACTGAGATATTAGATTGATAATTTTCAAAATTTTGAACGTTTCATGCTTACTTAAAGGTTATTTCTTTTGCCGATCTGTTTCTGTCATTTAGAAGTCAACTGCAAATTGAAATATTTATATCAACATTTCTTAATTTTTTATGATTATGAATTCCCTTGAAATATGGACATTTATATGCATGGATTAGTTCTTATACAATTATCTGGTTTACTGACAGTCGATTTGGTTAATCATATGCTAAAATTTGTACTGGGTTAGCCAAAAGAAGGGTATAATGTGAAATCCTTAATATTTTCTAAAACGTTTTCAGTCAACTGAACATAAATTTTACTGTTTAACCAAATCGATTGTCAGTTAACCAAATAGTAATATATATTAGAACTGATTCATGTGAAGAAATGTTGGTCTTTCAAGGGAATTCATAATCGTAGAAAATAAGATATGTTGATGCAAATATTGGAACTTGCAATTGATCCTTGAGATTATAATGTAACATTATAATTAATTTAATAACATATATATTGTCACATTATAATGTCACTTACTATTGTTAAGTGTGATGGCCTTGCCAAATGATGGTAACCTCTTTGAAAGATTTTCCCCTTTGGGGGGGAATGAAATTTCCAAATACGATTTTTATGAAAGGGAACTAACATAGGTGTGAGGATAAATCATGACTCGGGGTAAAGTTAATACAAACATTTAGCACATACGCACTTTAATATCACAGCATATATGGTATTACATTATACACAACTAAGCACCGTCTGAACATTATAAAATATATTTTCAAAAATACGTCATGGGATATATATAAAATGTTACTCCAACAACATTGTTGCACAAGAAAATGTTGAATGCCCCCTTTTGACAGTTTCATGGTTTCCAAATTGAAACCCACATACTGAAAGATTTTCAATGAGTTCAATGCCCTTCCGCTCTGCAACTGTTGAGACAAGCCCATGTCCACTGACCTCTACTCTAACTGGACTGGGCTGCATAACTCGTTGCATGTGGCAGGGGGTTGTCCAGAAAAATTGAAAGCCACCATAAATGGCTCCAACCATCCTATTCACATTGTTCATCTTCTTTCCCACTGTTCCATCAATTCACAGAGTGAATGAAGTTTCCCTTCAAATTACATGGAAGTGTGGTCACATATGAGGCATTCAATTTTGATGTTTGTGCATTTATCTCCAATGTGCAGTCCAGTTAGAGCAGAAGTCAGTGCTCACACCCAATAGTGAAAATATTATGAACGTAGGTGAAGAGGTTAACATAAGAGATAGTCAAAAATATTGCACAATAAGGGGGAGGGAGATTCCCCTTTACTGGGGAATCCTTAGGAAGCAAGGGATCTGTGTGGAAAGTGTGCTGCGGCTCTATTTTATCTGGATGATCTTGGTAGTAATGTAAAAATGGATCCAAGTAACAATCCTGTGTCAATAAATTTTGTAATAATAAGGCCATATTGCCAGACTGCATTTTTTTAATTCTCAGGAAGATTGCCATGGCAAACAACTTCCTCTCCTGAGCAAAGATAATGATCTTGAGGATGTTGATAAGGATAGCTGAAGGCTGAACAAGTCATGAAGAGTGTCATTTCAAATCACCTCAAGAGGTCATATGTGCCAAAAGAATTCTAGAAAAAACTTAACAGGTCTCAGAAATAAGGGTTATTAGCAGTGTTTGGAAGTAGTGGAACTACTGTATTAACTATTTTTTCATGTTTTGTAGTATAATTTGCTACTTTTAAAACAAAGTAGTGTAGTGAGTTGTGCGATACAAAAATAACTTGTTTGTAGTGAAATTGGATGCTACTTTTTAAGTTACTTGTAAAAACAAATTGAAATTTTAAACATATAATGATAAATCTTGCAGATGTGCAGTTGTTAATTTCAGATGCAAAATTTGATAGATGCATTGTATATTCTGTGCATAGGCAATGAAGAGTAACTACTAAATCACAAACCAACGCAACACACTGTGGCAGTATTTCTAGATTTGTCCAAGGCGTTCGACAGGGTATGGAAATATAAGCTCCTAAATAAGTGCTATAGTGATTTTGACATTAGAGGTAGAGCACTTCCCTGGATCTCGAACTTTCTGAAAAATCGAAATTTTTGTGTCATCTTTCAAACTAATCTCTCGGGTTTTTACAAAACGTATCAGGGAATTCCCCAGGGCTCTGTTTTGAGTCCCACCCTTTTCTCATTGTTTATCTCTGGGATTGAAAAATGCAATAATCCTTGTCAAATCTGACTATTCACTGATGATGTTGTAATGTGGTGCAGCGGTTCAGATATTTGTAATATGGAATCTCAGTTGAATAGATCCTTAGTTGCAGTTCAGGAGTTTGCTGATAACCACAAACTTATTTTTAATGCCTCCAAGTCCACAGGTTGCTTTTTTACCACTAACAGGCATCTATATAATTACTCTCCCGAACTTTATCTAAGAGGGGAGCGCTTAGATTGTGATAAATACCCTACTTATCTCGGCTTCACTTTGGATCCTGAAGTGAACTGTAGCAAACATATTGAGAAACTAGCTGATAAAGCAAGGAAGAGACTTCGGATCTTAAAATATATTTTTGGCAGAGATTGGGGATCTGACATCTCTACTCTTAAAATAACCTATATCACCTTAATCCATCTTGTCCTTGAATACGGATATCAAATTTTTCAAATGACCTCTCCTACTAACTTGAAGAAATTGGATTACAGCTCAATGCAGCAAGGATCATTACTGGACTTAGAAACAGCTGCCCTAACGACGTGGTTGAGGCCGACATCCAGCTTTTGTCGATGAGATTTGAGGTCAATTCCTACAAGTACTTTAACAAACTTAAAAGTTTCGGTTCCTATAATAGGACCTCTACTTTCATTTTAAACTGGACAAGTAACCAACGTTTAAAGTGTGACAGTCCACTTAACTATGTGTGGAAACGTGATTTTATTGGTTCTAATGTGTAGAGAATCTATACCTTTTAGTTGTCTCACTCCTAGTGCTTCTTTTAAACATGTTGATTTCCAGGAGAATTTATTGACTAGTATTACCAAGCATGGTAATCATCCGGAACTACTCAAGCAAATGGCTCTTGAAGTTATTAATGCTATTCCTGACCGGGCCTTGATAATATATACCGATGGTAGCCAATCGGATACGGGTAGAGTAGGGAGTGGCATCTATATTAACACTTCCGAGGGTGTTATTAGAAGCAGCGTTCGAAACGCTGGCCATTATTCCATCTTTAGATCGGAACTTATCGCTATCAGTAGCACTCTTGACCATGCACTCTGTTCTGATAGGGACAGTATTTGAATCCTGATGGATAGCAGAAGCTCCATTCAATATTTAAAGAATTGGCCAAAGATTGTGGAAAGGACTGGTCAGAGTATTATTTCCAAGTTGGCAAGGCTTGGTCAGAGGAAAACTGTATGTCTCCAGTGGATACCGTCGCATGTCGGTGTGCCTGGTAACGAGATCGCTGATGAGCTGGCTAGAGAGGGTTGTGACTACCCTGACAACAGTTCCTCTGTCTTGTGTCCTTCGGAAATTCATTCCCTCCACAAAATTAGAATGAATTCTTCTTGGCATACTCCCCCTGTTCACCATTGGTACGCCGCAAAGAACCCTGGCCTCTCTCTGCAGTGCAAGAGTTCGAGATCCCTCCAAACGGCCATGGCGCAACTTAGAAGCGGACACCTCCGTAGTATGAAATTTGTAGAGGGTGATAAATCTTTTTCTGCTGGTCCTTGTTCCTTTGCTGCTTCTCTTGCTCACCTTTTAGATTATATGGGCGTCTCCTTGAGCTGTCGGTTGACCAGGAATTTGTCTGTGATTCTCTTTTGCGGCAAGGTCTTTTGGACTTGGTGTAGGCTTTCCTACACCAAGGGGATTAGAACAACAAAGTAACTACTTCATCACTTTGAACTGATCCAGCAGTTTTAAGTCAAGCTTGAGTAAAGTATTTCCCACAAGTCATCTAAATTACTTTCCTTATATGCATAGTATACTGTATAAGGAAAGTATTGTGACGGCATCGAAAATTCGAATTCAAGTTTTTGACGGGAGAGCACATTTCAAGCATCCCTGGTCACGAATCGAACAATTTTGTAGTGATGTCAGTGAGACTGTGGAGACGATATCTCACGAACAAATGAAGTGATTCGAATGAAATTTGGTGCAAAAATTACAATCCATGAATACTAGAAGCCTATTGTTTTTAAACACCATCAAATGTTCAGAACCCCCTAAATTTTTGAGTGAAATTTTGAAAAAATCAGAATCTTTAACAAAGTTAAGCAAATAGACATTTCTTATCTAATTTTTCCTTAGAAAACGATTGGTATAAACTTTAGAACGCTAGCATGAAGCGTTCTCGAGATATTGGACATTTTTCAAATAAATTTATCAAAAAAATCCATAAATTAAAAAAATATATTAACTGTTGAGAAACATGTTCACTTTTCATATGTAATATCTAGCGATACATTTGGTGGTGACGTTCTCGTGGATCTAGCTCGTTCCATGCATGAGAAAAGGTACTTTGAGTAATACTTTTGTATTTGAACGCCAATAGTCTTATCTGCTATAAGGATAACGTATTTCTTCGTCCATAACGCTTAGCGAGATTTTGGCTGAATGTCGCCAATTTGGCGACTTTTTTAAATGTTGCCAAATGGATAAAAATGACTAAATCAATGAAAATGAGGACTAATTTATGAAAATTCAATATCTTAAAAAGAATATAAGTATCTACTATAAGAATAACCTTTTTTTTTAACTGTAAAGGTAATAAATTCATTGCATTATATAAGGAAAGTCAGGTGCTGCCCACATCAGATTTTTTTTTTCAATAGCAACACTAAAGGGATATTGTGATTTGTTAGAATATTATTAAAAATAAAATGAATCAAATTTCGAAAGCTCTTGCACTCAAAAACATCATTGCTTTCTGAAAGAGATTCTACTGTTTGACGTTCTATGAAATGTCACCATGTTATGCTGTTTCTTTTCACATACAAGGTAAATTAAACAGCATAGTACAGAACGATAAGCAGTAAATAAATAATCGAAGTAGATAACTAACTAAAATTTCTACACTATAAAACAAAAAAAAAATCAACGCACCAAGAAAGAATTATCCAAATGAGACAAATTTTGGTACTTGTAATGTGGATGTACAGAAAAAGAAATGATTAGAATTTAAGAATAATTGGCTGATTTATTGCACTGAAAGATCTACACAAAGTGAACATATCAATATAGCGTTGATCCACCTCTGGTTTTGATACGAGCTGTTACCCGACGTAGCATTGATATACATAAAGTTGCCGGATGGTGTTCAGAGGGATGTCGTTCCAAATGGCCTCCAATTGACGAGCTAATTCGTCTACATTCTGAGATAGTCGCAGGCGACGCCCCATCTCAGCCCAAATGTGTTCAATAAACGAAAGATCTGGAGACCTGGCTGACCGAGGAAGTGTGTCGTAAGCACGCAGACAATCAATAGTGAGGCTTCTGTGTGTGGCCTGGCATTATCTTACTGAAAAGTTAGCGCGGGGTGTCGCGAATGGATTGGCAATACACGGGTCGTAGAATGTCGGCAACGTACCGCTGTTCTGTGATGGTGTCACGGAGGGACTATCAAACGAAACGGCACCCCAGACCATAACTCCCTGTTATCGGGGCGTGTGACAGTAAGAGCAGGATTTTGACGATGCCGATATCCGGGCTGTCTCCAGACGCGTCGGCGCTAGTCGTTGGAACTCAGATCGAAACGGGACTCATCACTGAAGACAATTTTCGTTCCCAATCCTAACAATTCCACGTTGGTCGGGCCCTACACCATTGCAATCGCTGTTGACGGTGCATACTAGTCAATGGTAGGCGGCGTAATGGGCGCCGCGGATTTAAATTTCGCTCCCGTAGTCTTCTATTAATGATCCGGGTGGTCACTTCCGTGTTTGTCACAGCTGCTCTGCCAATCGCTCTATCTTCCCGTTCTGTCGTCGCTCTAGACCGTTCGCTGCCCGCTTGCCGCTGAAATCTGCCATTCCTGTCAACATCGTCTAATTGCTGTATCGCTCCTACCCAAATGCTGAGTGATTCGTCGGTGTGCCCGTCCAGCCCCCTGCAGTCCGACCGCACACCCTCATTCAAACTCCTCCATATGCACGTAGTGGCGGCTAATTTGCCAGCGAGGCATTGTTACAATGAAGGTACGTAAATGCAATCGAAATCTAATGCAAGTTTTGTTCCTAAAAGCGAGGGTCGTTCATTATATACACCAACATGGTGCCCAGTTTCAATGCGCTGCAGTTCCGACTATTCATCCGTTGGTTGCAAATTATTGGTCATTTTTCATATTCGGTCGACAGGTGGTTGCATGTACAGTTTCATTACTATTGGATTATTTTGCGGCGTGCGTCGATTGTTTTGTCTTAGAGTGTATATATTTCTGTGAAAAATGTTGATAATTGATAACCCATCGGCATTTATTTGACATAGAGTCTTCTGAATTTTAGATTTCGCAGGTTGGTAGGTCTGATCCTGTTTCAAGAGAAGCTTGTAGAAACTATTTTTTTAAAAATAGCTCTAGTCACACTTTAAAAAAAATAGTTGTAGTGAACTACATTCGTCAAAAATGAAATTGCAACACCATGAAGTAATTAACGTAGCCATATGCAAATAACAGTGCCGGTAGTAGAGAGAATCATATGCAAATGATTAAGTTTTCGTACGTATCGGGGCAAGTAACATCCAGTTTCGAGTGATAAAGATCAGCAAACGGCTCGTTACGTAAATACTATCAGCGACGATTTGTAGCAGCCGAACTTTCGAAAAAGTAAAGAAGCTATGCCTCGAAGACGTCAACAAGCTGCATAGCGGCTAAGAAACGAGGCCGTATCCTGGAGCTACATGCAATTGCCATGCATGTTGGGCGCTACGTCAGTACCATCCACGATGGACGCAGAAACATCAGAGAACACACCGAAGAGGGAGTGTATCGCACACACCGGCAGATTCGTCAAACGGCTCGCCGAGATCCGTTCACAACAACAAATGACATCCGAAACAGGTCAAGTTTGGCTGACAAAATGGTTTGCGTGCACCTGCTTACACCCAAACCATTCGCAACAGGTTGCATGAAGTACGGCGGCGGCCAGCCACTGGGACGCTCGACACAGGGATGCACATCTAGCTTGGTGTCGTCATCGCAATTGGACAAATTAATTTCATCGGATATTGTTTACGGATGAATCTCGCTTCTGCCTGTGGAGGAATGGCAGCCATGGACGAGTGTGGCGGCTTCCCGAGGAACGCCACTTGCCAGCCCATATCACAGGGCATCATGTTCGATCAACGGACGGCTCTGGTCAAGGCCACCTAGAATAAGAGGCCCGGACATTGACAACTCAACCGCAGCAACGGAGGGAACGTATCTCCCGTGAATAACACGTACGGGATCTGACACACATGAATTTGTACAGTAATAAATAAAGACTAATATGAAAATATATATCTCTAAGCTAACAAGTAAATTAGAATACACTTCAAACTATAATTCTGAAATAAAAAATGATCTACACTGAGAACAAATATTTTTTCACTCTCTTCTGTAAACATTTATGTTAAAGTTATACAGGTATTAACATAATAAAATCTTTATTAATATTTAAAATATATCAAAAAACAAAACTTATAAACCTTGGAAATCCAATTAATATTTTCTAACTATAAATTGGGAGAAAAGTAATTACATATTATTCACTATAATGGGAGAAACTGCTAACACTTACCTATGACTTTAATATATATTTTATTAGCTAACATATATATATATATATATATATATATATCTTCAGATATAGCATTTAGTTTTAAAATACAAGCAACATAAAACACAGTGAAACAGTTATGAATATAAATTTCTAAATTTAATTTTTCTGTTTTGTGATAGTAACGTTTGCAACGTTATTACTTTTACACTAATACTATATTTCAAAAACTCTTGATACCTACTTATTTAACTTGAACAACATTTTGTACTGTAAATCTAGCATTCATAAAAAATGCGAAGAAACATGCCTGTTTAAAAAATCTGATGCATAATTTTCTGTCGTACTTTAGATAGGAAAATAACTTAGTGGAAATGTATTAATCATTTTAACTTTCTGACTAAAAATAAAGCTTTTTAATTTAGTAATGGCAATCACCACAATAGTTACACCTCAGTATGCATGCTATATGCTAGTACACAATATTAATTGATTTATATTTATATCATGAAATTTAAATTGCCTTTTCCTTCTTGAAATTGTAAATTACCTTAACTTGTAATGACATGTAGTATATGTACAACCAAATTTTAATTATCTATAAGTTAGCTTACCACACTAAGTAGAAAATCGTTGTCTTTCTACATGAAATGAAACTATTTAAATTATTAAATCAAGCAAAAATTTAAAAGTAAAGTAAAATACAAAAAAGGGCTTTTATGAGTTATAAAAACTTTTTATCTTACAAATCTACTTAAGTAACATCAAATTTATATTAAAATGTATCATACTCTATATGCAGCAATAAATAGCTAGATTTGTATTTAGTCTCAAAAATGTATATTCAAAACTAACTCAAATTTGCTGAGTATATGAGTACCATGTATGTGTATATGTTTTAACTAGTATACATCATTAATATTGTGTTGAAATGTGAAATTATTTATTATTCTTGTTGAAATGTGAAATTATTTATTATTCTTGTTGAAATGTGAAGTTATTAAGTTTTTCTTGAAGCAAGTAAATAAAATACAAAAAAGAAGAGCTTTTTATGAGCATATAAAAACTTTATTACAACAAATTTATAAATCCAATAGTTGGAGTTAACAAAGTTACATAAAAATAAAATGCATCTGCCGCAAAAGCTAGATCCATATTTTGTCTGAAAAGTATCTGCATATCATGTGACACATTCAAACAAAAGTTACCCGCCCCCCCCCCCCTCCAGTACTGAATACCAACCTGATATATATTAAATGATGTACATAAAGTATGGATTATAAATAAATACTACTGATTTTACAGTAAAAGCATTTACATCAAATCCGAAGAAATTTGGCATTTTCACCCCCCCCCCCCCCCGCCCCCAGTTGAGTTCTGAAAAACAATTTTACTCCATACCATACAATTTTACTCTATACCATGGACTCTTGCTTATCTTGGGTGACTTATAATACAAAGCTCATCAATAAATAAGTTATTCAGGCAATATTAACAAGAAAGATCAATCATGCATAAGCATTGATTATGAAACACTTTCCAACTGAAATGTAATTTCATTTAAAAATTTCTAAAATGTGATTCATTCAGTGGTAATATCTTTTACATTATCACAGTACTACAGTAATTTATTATACTTAAATATTTAAAACTGTATCGAAATATAAATCATCTGATTCTTTATGCAAAATCAATGAATATTTCATTCATATAACTTGTATTCCAGACTCCAGAGCTAAATAATTTTGTGTGAAAAAAATTCAGCAATTCTTATGTAATTCATCTTACAATCGCTTGAGATATTTGCATTCTGCATATATTAAAATTAAGCTTCCTTGAAGAAATAATAAAAGTTTAGGGATCATTTAAAATCACAACTATTGTAATTGCATAGGCACGGAATTTAGATACACAGATAATACACAGATAATATATATGTGTATGTGTATGTACTTAAAGTATTGGAATCGTGCCGAAGATCGGAACTCGAATTTTCAAAGGATCTTCACGTTTTGGGACTTCTAGAACACGAAAAAACTACTTTTAGGAAGACGTCTGTGTGTGTAAGGGTGTATCTGTGTATGTTTCTGTGTGTCTGTGTGGATATTACATCCACTCTAATTGAAAAACTAATGAACCGAATTTCATACAATTTGGTAGGTATGAGTTTTGTGGGAAATCCTGATGTTCATTAGATTATAGTACGATTCGTAATAAAAGAATCTGCCTTCTTTGCGAAATGGCCGCAGAAATTGCCTTTATCCACTCTAGCTAAAAACTAATGAACCAAATTTAACAAAATTTGGAGTATAATATTTCAATAACCTACAAGTGATTTATATACCAAATTTAACAAAATTTTGTATATAAATCATTTGTAGGTTATTCTACTACGATTCGGGAAAAGGGAACGGGCTATTTTTGCGAAATGGCCAGCAAAAATCGTTATATATAAAAATAAAAGACTACGTGTGCTCAATTATATCAATTAAATTCCTATTTTATATGTGATTTTTGACAACAAAAAGAATAAGACTAACCCCATTACTCTAGGACTAGCCGTTCTTGAGATATTCTAGTTTTTTCGCGTTTTCGCTACGCCATCTTTGACAATAAGTCCAGCTATCAAATGAGAACCAAATTTAAGTTTAACGTGTAAATTCAATGTCATTTAAAATACTTATGTTGTGCAGATAAACTCAAATTATCATTGAATAAATAAAGAGAACGAATATGAGTCTGCAGAGAAAGACATGTGCTGTCCACATCAGAATTTTTAACAATATTACACCAATGATTTATAGAAGTGAACGGGGATTATTTTCAGGCCATTTCGAAAAAAATGTATGATCTATATTTAAAGATCCATCAAATTTTTGTCGAATAAAATGTTCAACAAATTTAAGCTGTGTACCAAATTTTAACTCTCTAGGATGTAGGAAAGTGCATTTAAAATGCCATCAATTAAATTTATCATGAAGAGTTATATAAAATTTAAAAAAAATTAAAAATTGTTATCTACCAAATTTATTTTAAAATATGAAGCCACTCCCATATGCAAAACGTTTAAACAAATGGAGAGATATTTATTATATAATATCTCTCTCTTTTCTTTCTGGAAGATATCCCAAAGTCAGAATTTAATTGAATTTGTTTTTTTCCCTATATTAAATAATTTTTTTAATTAAAAAACTACTTAACATATTTTACTGAATTTTTTTTTATATATTTTATGGGATAATGTGAATATTTCCTAAAAATTTCGAAGCAATTCGTGAATTTTAAATTTACTTAAAAAATGTTTGAAAAATTAGGTCCCATAGGGTTCAATGTATTGTTGGGTTATACTTTTGGATATTTAACAATTTTAGGTATTTTGTTTTTTGTTTAAACGTGTTCAGGGGTCTTATTTACATAGTCATTCTCTTTTAGTTATCCATTTTCCAATTGTTTAGGTTTTTGATATTCTTTGTTCAAATAGGTTCTATTCTATAGGTTTTGTGTTAAAAACGGCAAAAGTTCGTTCTTTTTAGGTTTTAGCAATTTAAATTTATTTAAATTGGCTAATTTGTGATTCCATTTATTGCCCTTTTTATTCCC
Organism: Amaurobius ferox; assembly: GCA_951213105.1. Lineage (NCBI taxonomy): Eukaryota > Metazoa > Arthropoda > Arachnida > Araneae > Amaurobiidae > Amaurobius > Amaurobius ferox. The sequence goes on along the minus strand of OX578134.1, from coordinate 78,163,549 downwards.
TTTAATTTGATTCCAAATTTATTGCTCTCGGTTAAAAATTCGTTAATTCATTGCAATTTTTCAGTTTTATTCTATTTTCAGCTTTTTAAATATTTCAGAATCGTCCATATTCAAATTATTGCCGAATTCGTATTTTCCAAATCGTTTCACTTCATTTCTTTTTAATTTTCGTCTGCTCTAAAATTCCATTTCTCTTCTTTAACGTTTCGAGTTTTTAATTGGTTGATCGTAATATTAAAATCGTCTGTCATTAATTATTTTATCGTTCATCGATAATTTTGTTTACAATCTGTGGCAGCGATGTTTCGCAGTATATAAGCAAAATCGCGCACTTTTTCGAGCTCTTACTCTTCCCTTTTTTGATTAGAATGGAGATGTAATACTTTGAAGTGGCAATTGCGCTACGGCGCGCGCGCGATTCATAATGGAACGAAATTTGTTCAGTTTTTTCAAATATTCTCCTTTGGAATGCACCGGTATTTTGTCTACGTCCAGAGAACAAAAATCATTTTTAACGAGCCTCTGAAAATGTAGCATCTTCCATGACTGAATGGAGATGTTTTGAATTCCTGCCTCTTCAGTCTTGCTAATTAGTTTCCTGTCTGCTAAATGTTGATCCAAGAAGTTCCGCGATTTATGCGATGTCCGCCGAGGAAGTGGCAATTTGTTTATTTACCCGAGTTGTGCAGCTCTTTACATGAGGAATGGAATCAATATTTCCGTGCCCAATAGACGGACATATATTTTTGGTTTTCGTTCTGATGTCAGAAGTTCGGTGCTGCAACTTGGAGAAATGATGTTTATTGCTGGACGTCCGGCTGATTTGGTGAATCTCCGGTGGAGTCTGAATTCGTGGAGCGATCGTTTTTCCAGATTTCTACTGGACAGAAATAAGATCCTGTGCCATGGATTTTCCTCTTCTGGTTTTCCCTGGGTCTGCAGCACGTTTGGTGATTCTGCCTCCCTCCCGCCGATCTCTGCCGTTCTTCTACTGGACCCTTGGTGATATAATTCTTTTCCTTCAAGTTTCAGACTAGTTTACTTTTGCCTTATTTAAAGTTTTATTGAGTTAGCACAGAAATAAGACCCCTTTTGACCTATATACTTTAGGTCACCTGAACCTGTGGTTCTTTAACTTTTGTTCTAAATTTCCTTTTGGCTAACTTATGTTCTTTTATCACAAATTCTAGTTTAGGCAAATAATTGTATAAGTTTAATTTAAACTTTAAAATTTAATATTCTAACGTTTTTTTTTTTTACCACTATACGACCGGCCATTCCTTTATTTTATTTATTTAAGTTGTTTATTTGATTTGTTTAGTTAATGAGATGTTGTAAAATGTTTTGAAAATTATTTTAAAAGTGAAGTTTAAATTTTAATAAAAGTTAGATTTTGAAAACCTAAAAATCTGTGTTCTTTCTTTTACTTTTAATGTTTTTATTTTTAGGAAAGTTCCATTTAATTACATGTAGAGTACATATTTGTACACGTAGGGAAACTGGTCAATAGGTCCACTTTCTGTTTATTTAAGAATTCAGTTATATTGCTAGAATGTTTTCAGGTTAGATGAACTTTACAAATTTCAGTGTATTTTAGAAGCATTTTCAGATTTATTTTCAGATGACATTTAGGTTTTAAGAACCTTGAGTAAGAGCTCAGAAAGAACTTTCAGGAATTTAGAATGTTATATGTTTGAGTATATCATAAAGTCATAATGTTCCTTTTTTACCCCCCCCCCCCCAACAGTATTTCATTTTTTCAACCCGGGTTCAATAAAAAACTAATTGGGTGATATTATTTATTTATATTCCCATAGGTCCTACAGACCGTCTGAACAACATACTAAAATTTCATTTTGATAAACTCATTTTTACGGCAGTTATCGTGCTAACGGACAGACAGACAGACAGAATGAACAAAGTCATAAACACTTTTCAACTTTGTTGTAAAGTGTTAAAAATGAATTAAAAGTATGTTTCTTCATAAGATATAAGGCAATTCATACAGAAATTGAAACATTCAGCGCCACACATGCGAGAAACATTACACAGTTATAAATCACCGGCCACACAGAAAGCTACCATTAGCCTATGGGTTGGTCGTGTGGTCTGGGTTTTCTACAGTTATAAATCAACAGATAATTTTCCCAAAATAAAATAAGATATGCTATGAAATTTAAATGTACAGTTTAGACTTTTGAGCAGTAGTTTAGCAACTCTGGATACTCAAGAGGGTACCGTAGTTAAATGAAGAATGGTAAAATATAAAGTTATAACTAGTAAACACAGCACAAAAGTAATTATTTTTAACAATAGACTGACAATTCAACAATAAATACAAACATCAATATGAAATTTTAAGTGTGAATGCATTATGCAATTATCACAGATACCCCCTTCCCCCATGTTTTATTTTCTTAAACAATTATACAAAGGCATATTGCGTATATTTCATTTGTAATACAGTTTCTATGTTCTATGATTTATCAAGGCTATTTCGATAATTCTATGATTTATTATGGCTATTTCGATAATTCTATGATTTAGCAAGGCTGCAATATTTGATTCATATCATGATGCAAGGAGTAATTTGTAACAGATTTTGTCTTTTTAACGTCTAAAAAATGTACGATTCTCGATCTCAACAAAAAAGGCAAATATTTACTTCACAAAAGTCTGTAATAAGATTATGCTTGAAATATAAGGTTCAGTGATGAATGACAAGTCATTCAGGCAATATTAAACATGAATTAAGAGGACTTTTCTCAAGATACAAGACTATTCGTACAGATATAGCAGCAGTCGGCGCTACACGTGCTATGTGTTGCAAAAATGTTATAATTCATGCATAAAATAAGACAAAATAAAAAATAACTCACCATTTATGAAGTCCTGTTTTCAGTAGTCACTGTAATCCAAGTGGGCACGTATTTAAATTATTTTTTTTATTTAAAAATATGAGTTTTTGAAAGTCACTTCTGTAACTTCCATACACTTTCGTACATTCGGAATTATTGCAGATCTCCCTGCGGCTGACGTCACGTATCCCATGATTCCTAGATGTCCGAGCCTTGTTTTAGATAGCCTTGCTCTGGTGCACATTGCAGGCAATCTGACAGCGGATTGGTACGTAACACAAGTTGTGATGCCTGTGGTTCGGCCGTCCCCGGCACGGTGTTCCAGCAAGACAATGCCATACCGTACGGTGAACTGTCAACAGCCTGAACGGAATTCATATCCTTTCCTGGCCGACAACCTCCGCAGATCTTTCTCCCATTGAACACGTGTAGGCCCTCATAGGACGTCAGGTGCACCGGGGACCACTTGTACATACCGTAGATGAACTGCGTGCCGCAGTGGACTCTGCTTAGCAAGGATTAATGATCGTGTAAAATATCTATTAATGGTTACCTCAGACTACTATTAGTAGCCTCATCGATAGTATGTCTCGCCGTTTAGCGGCCTGTATAGCTGCCCGTGTGAGCCATATTCTTTACTGAATAATCAGGTTTCTTTTGCATATCTTTGTTCTTTTAATCATTTGCATATCTTTATTCTTTTAATCATTTGCATATCTTTATTCTTTTAATCATTTGCATATAACTCTCTCTTCTACCGGTACTGTGATTTGCATATGACTTCGTGCATTCCTTCATAGTGTTGTATTTTTATTTCTGACGAGTGTACATTTGTTATAAAGTAGTTGTAGTTACAATTTACTGTGAAAAATAAGTACTTTTTCCAATCACTTTGGAGCAGTTGCAGCAATTCGAAATTTTTTGTCGTGGGGAATCTCGCTGAAAGTTAAATATTGTTACGAAGTATTCTTTTCAATCATGGATGCACTCTGAGTCATCTGATAACTCGATAACTATCTTACAAGATCACTGAACAACTGTCAGGTGCAATATAAAACATCAATTAAATGCTCAACTAATTCACAAAATGGCAGATACTGTTCTCAAAACACAGCGTATCTCGCTGTTCAATTTGACTTGCATTGCAAATCATCTCTCTCTAACTAAGCAGTGGCTTTCTTACATACTGTCCATAGAAATATCCAGCAAGTTTTCGCATCTCCAAAACTAGTCGATCTTCCGAGAAAGTTCTTGAAGATTCGGAAACGAGCTACGTTGGAGATATTTCGCCAAAACCGACACTCAAGTACCTAAAATGTCGCTAAGGTCTGGCAACAGTACTTTCACGTAATGGGAATGGCTGCAGGTATAAGCGCTTTCTCCTTATGGAGTGGCAATATTCCACAAATGCCTTTTAGGTATTCGTAAAACTACAATTTACTGCGGTCCAAATTATGGAGATAATCTGTCGATGAGAACAACTTTTGGCTTGGTTGAAGACGACTTCTGAATTCAATAAATAGCACTTTATTATATTTATTATAACGTAAGATGGTCCTTCCCAGTTCTGCAGTTTCGGCGAAAATCCTGGTTGTTGCCGAGGATTGAACAATCATACTGTAGGCTTCCTGGCCCTTTATTGGATTTGACATCCTACCAAGCCTTCATTCTATATGTTAATCATTTCACTACCGAAACGATGAACCTCCTCCAACCATGCTTAAACATATTCAGAAGACGATGAAAGAGCATCACATATGGTTGTACAAACGTCAGATCAAATCGCCAAACAGCATTTTCGATTCGATCGATTCGCGAACAGCACTTCAGTAAGCCAGCAGGAACAAAGGTAGGTGACGTTTCCAATTTTGTTGGGATCGTCACTTATGATTGCACACACTGAGGAAACATAGGACATCGTGCAAAATGCGATTCGTTTTGAATAGTGGTTGCTACCTACTGTTCACACACTCAAAGCACATAGCAACATGCTGCACTAGAGAAGTAAAACAATATTAGAAAAACCGGTTTCTCCTGTAGTTTATATTTGAGCAACAAAAGAGATGCAGTGCACGACGTACAGTGCGTCGTGAATCCTCAGTGTGCGCCCTCCCTAAGTATTATTCTGGTGTATCTGTACTATGTCATCCGATAGGATATGAAGAGAAGTAGTTCGAGTTTTATCCATTGGATGTATGAGGGAATCTAGTAAATCCAGTGATACTACAAATTCAAGTGGTCATCTTATTCGTTTGCGAAAGTAGTGGTGTGCTGGACTGGACATGCGAAAAGGCTATAGAAAGAGAAGATGTCCTTGAAGAGGAGTGCTACTGAAGCCCCAATGCAAATACTTGAATTCATGGACTGGTACAGACTTATTAGTGCTCTTCAGTATGAAATAACCAATCTGGAACGATAGCAAAAAAGGGGAAGCGCAGGGTTTTTGGATTTGGAGTAGGTAGCAGTTTGAAGCGGAATCGGAGTCTATAAAATATATCAACTCCGACTCGTAAATAAAACTATTTAAAATAATTTTATTTTGGATTTATGGCGGAACTCCTCTGGCGATTTGCATAAAATTTCCAGATCAAGTGATTAGCATAAAACTTTCCACAGCTTCTTGATCTCCAGAGACTCTCTGCTTTGCATGTGACGTATACGCAACTCCTCTGCACTGGCTCATAAAAGCCAGAACAATCTCATGAGCGATACGAACATTCGTATTTGGATGACTACGTTCACGCGCATTATGATGCAGTGCCATGCTATGTAAATTCTTGTAAATATTTTACGTTATGTTCCTGTAAATAAACTTCTCTTTTTATGATGACCTCCGTAATGATTAAGATACGACATTACACCTTCGCCATAGACTAATAAGTAATAGTTTTTAAATAATTTTAGGCAATAAATTTACAAAAATTTCAAATGTTTGCGAATAAAAAAATTATTGATATGATAAATTTAAATGCTATTTATGTCAGATATTATAAAATAAGAGGAGGCGGAGATTAGATAAAAAGAGAAGTCAAAGATTGGAAGTACCGACTCCATAGCCCTGATGCAACGAGTTTCATTATCTAATAAAACTCACTTTAGGTTGCAACGGCTAAATTCATTGTCACAGAACTTGCATAGAGAGGGTATTACGAAAGCTGAAAATCAGGTTTCTATTGCAAACCCACATCCTTGCAGCGGTGTCATGCCTCTTATCCATCTTCAACATGAAATACCCTATATCTGCAAATACGCATACATACTATGTGCAGAAATTTTGAAACCTCTATGGTGACTAACTATCGGGTGACTCAATCTTCTTTAATTTTTAAGAAGATTAAGTTTAGGCTGCAATAGTAAAGTTCACTTGTTTATAATTATAGGGTGCTGCTATCAAAGCTCCAACGCAGCACGAAATATCCAATATATCATACTTGCATTCATGGACTGTTACAGACTTATTAGAGTTCTTCAGCATGGAATAGCCAATGTCTGTAATAACAGCAAAAACTTACTATGTGCTACAATTTCGCAAACTTCTGTGGTGACTGAAGTCAGTCTTACCATGCAGCCATAGGTGTACTTCCCCCTCCTGAACATTCAAGGTCGCAAAGGCAGGCAATAGCTAGTTGATATTGTATGTTTTCTCCTTGAGTTTGCATCCCTCCCTATGGGTACCCATGTTTGCTACGTTCAGGTTTATAGTCACAAAACATGCCTATAGGGCATTTTCAAAATTGGGATCATAATATAATTGCACGATGTCGCAAGCTTCCTCATTGTGTGCCCTCCCTTATGCTCTTATCAGCGTAGAATATTCGATACTTGCTATGTACTTTACATTTTTAGGTTATTTTTTTTAAGTAAGCTAAGATTAAAACAATGTTTTAATTTCTTTTAAAATATCACAATTTTTTTAATGTAATTATAAATCTTGTTTTGAAATTTGGCTACCAGAAGCATTGATAAGTGGTCACTAATTAAAAACTTTTCTGATGATAAACCTTCATAATCCAAATCGGCTATAATATGTGCCAATAGAGCTGTTTCAACCACGTGGCATTCCCTTAAGGTGTGTACAGACGATCAGTGAATGTTTGTCAAACAAGCGTGATCACTTATTTTTGATCGTCTGAACACGTGTTTGACGTAGTTGTCAAAGAGTGAGGTCAAACATTTTTCTTGTAGAGCAGGGTCCTACTTTTTCGCCAAACATTGCGGAGCCAGCATGATTGACATTTGTATTGACCAATCACGAGCATATTACCATTTTGGATTTGCATCCGTATTCATCATATCGTTCTGCGTCGCGTATATTTTTTGCCCGTTTGTTTGTTATTTGTAGTCTTTTTCTTTTCTGTAATTATTTTAATTCATTCATTGTTTGCTGATTTCAGTGAGCAACCCTGCATTTATTCCATGAATTGAGTATTATTCTATGTACCCTTTCAGTGTGCCTTTTAATTTCAGTTTTATAAAGTGTAATTACTAGCGAGTTATGCTCTATCTTCCAAGTGTTTTTTGACTGAAAACCTTCAAGGATATATTTTTCATTTCATAGAATTGGAAATTGTTTGCTTTTACGTAAGTAGTTGCATGTAATAATTTTAGCATCTTGATATTTTGCATGTTTATAACTTAGTCTAAGTTAGAGTTTAAGAATTGAAATAGGATGTTTTTAATAGATTACATGAATTCTAACAATTTTGCATATTTCTGGGAAATAATTAACAGAAGTGTATGTTTTCTAACAAGACTGACGTGTATTTTGTTTGTTGATTTCAATGTACAACCCTGCATTTATTTCATGAATTGAGTATTATTCTATGTACCCATTCTGTGTATCTTTTAATTTCAGTTTAATGTTTGGATTGTACAATGGGATAAAATATATTTACGGTGTCTTCCACTACAGTCATATAAAGCTAAATAATCACTAGAGAGTTATGTTGCTTATAAAATGTCAACAATCTTTCTAGTGGTTTTTTGGCTGAAAATCTTCAAGGATATTTTTCTCATCTCACAGAATTGAAGAATGTTTGATTTTACGTAAGTTTCATGTAATAATTTTAGCATCTTGATAATTTGCCTGTTTATAACTTAGACTAAGTTGGAACTTAAGAATTGAAATGGCATGTTTTTAATAGATTGCGTAGATTCTAACAATTTTGCATGTTTCTGGTGAATAATTAACAGAACTGTATGTTTTCTAACAACAGTGTATATTGTTTATTCATTGGAATGTGCAGCCAGCCCTGCATTTATTTCATGAATTGAGTATTATTCTATGTGCCTTTTCTGTGTTTCTTTTAATTTCATTTTAATGCTTGGATTGTACAATGAGATTTCTGAACTATAGTTCGGTTTTATCCACTACAGTCATACAAAGATAATAATTACTAGAGAATTATGCTGCTTATGTAAAATGTCAGCAATCTTTCTAGTGTTTTTTCTCGTTTTGTTTTTCCTGAAAACTTTTAAGGATATTTTTCTTGTCTCGCAGATTTGAAAAATGTGTGATTTTATATTACAGTGTGGCATGTAAGTAGCTTCATGTAGTAATTTTAGTATCTTGATGTAGCATGATTATGCATGTATATATATATATATATATATATATATATATATAGTATATATAGATATAGATATGATGATATAGCATGTGCATGATTTAGATTATGATATAGGTGAAGAAGTGAAATTACATATTTTTAAGAATGTGTCAAGTAAGTAATTGTATGTAAAAATTTGTATCTTGATATATTGCACGCATATTTTGATTATTTGTCATGGCATAATAAAACAAAAATATGTTATGTTCAGGTTGTGTAAATCTGTTTTTATAATGCGAATGAACTGTTATTATGTTATTAATTATAGTATATTATATATTTATATGTTATAATATTTTAAGAACAGTTCATAACTAGTAAACAATGATGTTAATTTGTTTTTGATTAAAAGTACTTTCATTCATGTGTGATATCGTGCTGACTCCTAAAATATTTCTTTGCATTTATACATAAAAAAAAAGTGCTCATTGAATGCAAATTTACTCCGCTAACATTTTATATTTAATTATTTTGCTTTAAACATACTTCGTTAAATTAATAACATTACTTTTCATACTTTTTTTAATTTGTAAAACATTTGATGTTTCATAATTTATCGCCTAAGAACTATTAAACAATTAGAATTTTTAAATGTTTTTTTGAGCCCAAGTTAGTATTTTTTTAATAACTTCACCCAAACTGTTACCGACTCAGATTCCACAACCCTGGTATGAGATTGGAAGAGGTTTTTAGTCTTCCTTATTCTGTACTTTGCTGCAGGGTCAAATTATCAAAATCCATCTCATGGTTCAAGATATAGTTGTGTTTTTCCTTTTATATAGAGGACATTTATGTGAAATGGAAAATACAGAATGAGTCAAAAGTACCATATTTTTTTTATATTTATTTAAAAAAGTAAAAGGTTAAGAAAACAAAACATATATATAAATTATAATTTTGATTTAAACGTCAACCTTGAAACAGTTTTTAGTTCTTTTGCACAAGCAGCTTTAATATTTGTTTGCTTAGCCATAATTAACTACAGATACGTTTGCAAAAAAAAAAAAATAATAATCTGCAGGTTCTAATCGATCGAGTACTCTACTGACAATAAAACAAAACTAAATAACAATTATAAAACAATATATTTGAATTAATTATATATTGTTAATAGTCATTATAACCAGTAGCGTATGCTTGCCCCCCCCCCATCAATTTTCTTTAAAATAACTCTGACATAAGCAATTGTTAAACATTCCTCCCCCCCACCTCTCCACTTTTTAGAGTCAGGATAAGTCACTGATTGTAACGATTTGGGACACTTTTAATTTTGTTTCCACTTTCTTGATTTGAAAACAAACGAAATTAGTAAACAAGTACAACAGCGCTATCTACTAGATATGAAAGGAAACTAGCTCATTATCATAAGACGTCAAATATGTGTGCCCGTGTGGACAAAGCGCACTTCAAACACAATTCTGAGAATCGACATCTTTGACAAACATTCAGTGACCGTCTGTACACACCTTTAGTAACGAGCCTTGGTAACGCTTGCTGGTAGACATACAATCCACAGATCGCCCATTGGTATACACGTCGTAAGTTGCGTCAAGCATATTTATTTAAACATTAAGTAATATTTATGTTATCTAAGTATTTTCAGGATATCGATGATTGATATGAGGCTCGATATGTTCGGAAGATTAATAAGAAACAAAGATCCGTATTCAATGTGTAAATACGTGACACTTCAGAATTTCAAACACACACTTATTTTTGTTTCATATATAATTGCGAACATTTTAATGTTGACAACATAGACGTTCATCATTACTTTAAAGACGAAAATATTCTTTTGTCTATTTCCTTTTAATCAATGGAGTGATGATAAAAAAGAGTAATAATTACTTGAAATAAAGTAATCTTCACATACAGTCATTTTCACTTGCCCTGCAATACATGGAAAGTATTATAATCATGTCGAAAATTGAAACTCGAGTTTTTGACGTATCTACACGTTTTGGGACCTCTAGAATACGAAAAAACTATTTTTAGCGTAACGTCTGTGTGTATTTCTGTGTGTCTCTCTCTGCAATATTTGTATCCACTCTTACTCAAAAACTAATTGATCAAATTTCATAAAATTTTTTGGGTAAGTCGCTTGTGGGTGACTCTAGTACTGATTAGATTTTGGTACGATTCGTGATAAAAGAACTTGCATTTTCTTGCAAAATAACCCTAAAAAATTACCTGTATTCACTGTAGCTGGAAAACTAATAGACAAAAATTTACAAAATGTGGTAGATAAGTGATTTGTAGGTTATCCTGGTGCTGATCAGATTTTGGTACGATTTGAGATAAATAGAACTTGTTTCTTTTTGCGAAATGGCCCGTAAAGATTGTCTATATCCCCTCTAGCTGAAAAACTAATGGTCCAAATTTCACGAAAGTTGGTTGATAAGTTACTTTTGTGTTACCCTGGTGCTGATTAGATTTTGGTATGATTCAAAATTTGGTGTGGTTCGTTTTAGCTACTCCACCTTCGAAAATAAGCCCAGTTATTAAATGAAAACGAAAATTGAATTGAAAATGCAAATTCAGTGTAATTTAAAATAATTCTGGGTGTCATTTTGTGTGACGTGAATATGTAAGTTGCTTTACGTGAATATGAGATTGCAAGGAAAGTCGTGCTGATCACATTAGATTTTTATATTTTCAATAAGTTCAGCTCGTTTGACAGCCTGCTCTCTTCACTAAGCCTGCTCTCTTCACTAAGACGTTTTTCAGATTCATCTCCTCTAAGCATCCCTTGCAGCAAGGAATCTATTAAAAAGACTTACTGTCTCTATCAGAACGATTTACGGATATGAAAACACTACAGACGGTAGGCATAATAACAAATATAAGTTTTTATAACGCTATACACATGAGTGTATTTACAAACTCAACCGAAAAACATGCAATGTATGTCTACCAGCAACGGTTACTAGGTGGCAGCTTGAGTTCGTAAATACGTCAACGATTTCCAACCAGAGGTGCTACCTTTTTCTCAATCTCTCATTGGAGGAAGATGTCCCTCTTATGCGCCCCGTAGATCGATCTGATTCTTATTCTGATTCATTTATGATTCATTCTTTGTACGGAATCTTCAGTATGAATCAAGGGGATATGTTTTGCTTGCATTCAAATTTAATTTATGTAGTGATACTTTAAGTTTATTTGATATTTAAGCAAAATTTATAAGTCATAGGTAAAGATATTTTCTTGCCAATGTTTATTTTTTCTCTCTTAATATATACTACTTTAGCAGAGGAATTTGTGATATGTTTGTTTTTTAAGATGTACTATGTACATGCCAGCCGCTTTCTAAGTATGGAAGTATTTACTCACCACAAACTCTGATACATATGGGATTACGCGGTATCTATGTATTTCTCGACCGTGAGCTGACATTATTTTTGTTAAACGCTTATGATATAATTACTCTCGACAGTAATGTATAATCGCTCTCCTAACATAAATGGAAATATTCTTCTGGTTATATATATATTTTTTGATACACTTTAACATGAATGCTTTCCTGTCTTAAAAATATATCTACACTTATCACTGAGAGGAATTTTATTACTACGCACATTAAACATTGCAGGTTATTACATTGTCATATGAATAAGGTTTGCTTTGATATTAATACAGCTGTTTCATTTTTAAAGGTATAATTTATATTAGTTTATTATTTAGTCACCAAATATTTTATATATATATATATATAAATTTATATATATATATATATGTATACTATATATAAATATATATTTTATTTATTTGTTAGCCACTATACTTGGGAAAGTTGTCTTGGATGTTATCGAGTAGAAGTTGATACACTGAGTTGATAATTTTAATAACAAATTTGGGAGGATATGCATTGTTAGTCGCTGTACTCAATAATTCCGTAAAATGTGCTAATTTATAATTTTCATCTCAAATTTTATTGATTCTAAGAACCTGGTTTATTATAATATTTCTAAAAACTGATATATGCAAATAAGAGTCAAAATGTTGAATTTTAGATGCATTAAATTTAAAATTCTGTCTTTTATCATACATGTTTATAACTATATTAAAATTTTGTAAATTTAAATTTAAATCCAAAAAGTTTGCAACATTAGAGTTATTATTACTTGCATTTAATTGTAAATTATTAGGATAAAAGTTAAATACTATAGGAATATTATTAAGGGATACAAATTAATATGTCATCTAAATATCTAAACATGTGCATATTATGCAGGCTTGGATTAATGTTCTTTTCATAGAATAAATACAGATTAGCTAACAATGATGAGGCACCCCCCCTTGTGGGATGCCAAACTGTTGTTTAAAAAAATTCCACCATGTTGAATATAATTTTCATAAAGAGTGAAATTAAGTAATTTTTTAAAGGGAAAATTTGAATATTTTAGGTTGATATTTTATTTTTCAAAAATTCCTAAAATAATTCTATACAGTTCATCTATATCAATATTATTAAACAAATCTTTGAAATCATAAGTAGTAAAAATTAGAAAAATCGGAAAATAAGATACATTAATATTAATGTTCTGAATTTTATTTTCGCTAAAAAGTTGTAACTTTAGCCAGTTTGAAACTACAATTTGAGAGCACCTATAATAGTGTATAGTGCATTCTAGTTTATCCATTTCTTCTATGAATCACTTGTTTAGTAAGAATTTTCATCTTTGCTTCATGTTCATATTCTGAATTGTTTATACGGGTAATTGTCCTGTCTCCTACTCTGACTCACTGGACAGGTCTAGGAGTGTTGCTGTGAACGTTCGTACTACCTCCCTGGTTGTATTTCGACATGCTCATTCTGGTGCTTCTAGATAATTCATTCTGCTGAGATTGATCGCGTATACATGTAGTGAAAGAAGAAGGGTTCATGCCGCATGGTAATACAAATTTCCTTAATATTTCTTATCTTTATTTTTTCATCTTTTGATGTCTGTAGTCTGAGTTTGAGTATTTATAGTAATGTACTATTGCTCAATTTGAAACAGGCATTTGTTTGGGTTAATTAGAATCAAATACTCAGACCTGAAGATGAATTTAATTCTGATCAATCATCGAATTTGGGCTGGTGCTGTTCTTTTCTCTTATCGGCAATATGGCCGTGGTTTTGCTTCTATGGTGATATTAATATTACTTGAATTTTTATTATTACATTTTTCTAATATATAAATATATATATATTTATATATACACTCGTCAAAAGTGAAATTGCAACACCATGAAGGAATGTACATAGCCATATGCAAATCACAGTACAGGTAAAAGTCATATGCAAATCACAGTACAGGTAAAAGTCATATGCAAAAAATTAATTTTTGGCACATGTCTGGTGATAAAAACCAGCAGACAGCTTGTCCTATAAATGCTATCAGCGATGATTTGCAGTAGATGAACTTTTGAAAAAGTGAAGAAGCGATGCTTCAAAGATGTTAGTAAACTGTATACCAGCATATATATATATATATATATATTCTTTTTCCATATACTTTTATTTTTATTGTTTATTAAATTTTGATGCCTGAATTAAATATCTGATTGGAAAACAGTGATTGATATTAGAAATTTTAGGCTTTCAAATACTTTGACTAATATTTTAACTGCATTCTGAGTTTTTGTTGGTATAAATTGATATAATTTGTCAATATATAAAATGACTGACATTTTAATGACTGAAAATTATGTTGTTAATAACTTTAGTAGTTTCCATATTTTACCAGTGTAATACTAAATAAATCTTCCACACTCTGAAAAATATAATGCATAGTGCTATATATTAACTGATGCTAAATTTTTGTGTGTGATGAAAATGTATTTTGTGACCAGAATGGATGTATTTCAAAGTCTAAAAGATACTTGAGTTTGGTGAATATGTTGATGTTTTTAATCATACAATATATGTTTACTGAATGTTCATTCTTACATTCTGTGTACATGAGATGAAGAATATATCCTGTTAATAGTAAATTCTTTATTATATATATTTAGAATTAAGCATACCATATAAATTGTTTCCCAAACCAGGATAAAAAAAAAAAAACTAAATAAATAAAATCATTTATTGAATTCAAGAAAACAAAATTAGAACCTGAAACATAAGTCATTAATCATTTGATTTCGACCATTTATATATTTATTACTAGCATGAACTTTTTAATGGAATGCTTGTCATTTTTAATTTTAGTTCATAAAAGTTTTCACAGTAGTATAGATCTATGTTTATTTCACAGAGGATAAGACTTAGCTTTGCACCTGCATTGTATGTAGAGTATACAGCAATTCTACCTCATTCTTTAGACTAAACATTGTTCATGATGGGGAACACCTTTTCAAGTGGAACAGAATTATCTGGTAGATAAAGAATATACTCTATAACTTGATTAAAATTTTATCCTTGAAATTCTTCAAATTTTGAATATTTGCAGCTTTTTTTCTTCAGCGTTTATTTTCATTATTTTCTGTGTGTCACAGTTTGAAGACTACAATTTTTTAGCAATCACCACTTCATGAAACAACTCATTTACATTTATAACAGTATTTTCAAGTGCTTCATTAATTATTTCTATAGCTGTTTCAGTTGCAATCAATGCTCCCGTAGCCATAAGAATTGTTCTTTCCCACCAAACCTTTATTTTAAAAAATAAATTTCAAACTGGAACAAAATGACAAACCAACTTGGACTTCAGGACACACCTTTAGACTGGGACAATCCCTGCCAAAATGGGACATATGGTAAACTTAATTAGAATTATGATTTGCATTGAACATAATGGCTAACTTGTAGTTTCATTGTTCAATTTTTGTATTCAAATAATAACTTGTGATTGAAAAAGCTTGTTTTAAAATAAAATATTTAAAATTGTAGTGAAATAAGTTGTTTATGCATTCTTTTATTTGACAAGTAGCATGAAACGTTAGAAAGCATTCCTGAAATTTGACAGAATGCTTAGTATGCTTTCAATGCATACACTATTGTGTTATTGTACTGAAAATATATACACCTAAGTCCTCTGGATGAGCCGGACGGCCTGGGGCTTTCACATTATTGTTATATAATTGCCAATGAAATAAAATCAATAGAAATCAGTTTTTGAAATTAAATAAAAAATATTTTATTAAATATAAAACTCAAATAAGTGATATTAATCTTCTTTCAATACATTACCTAACTATCTATCATACTCTTTTTTTTTTTTTGTCCACCATGAAAGTTTTGTCTACCTACAGTACTGACTTCTCTTTAGAGAAGGTGATACAGTATCTATCACATTAAGTTATGTGTGATTAGGAGTTTTCCTTTGGAAACAGAGATTTTATCAGTTTTAGCTTATGAATTGTTTTATAAACTTTGAATTTATAAACAAAATCTTGTATTCACTCATCTATTTGTTTCATAGTATATAATAATAATATTAATTTTAAGTGAAATTTTTTACTTTTAAACATATAAAATTATTTTATGAAAAATAATAGAGCATGAGTTATTCATAAGGAGACCAAATCAGATTATGAGAGAATTTCAAATATAAAAGTTATACAATAAACTCCCTCTTATACAACACCATTGGAACCAGAAGGTTACCTGTAAACAAAATTTTCCTGATATTTGATCATCACTCTTTAAATTTCCATAGCACCATACAAAACTCATTAAACTTCTATATATCTGCTGCTAGTGAAGAAATAAAGGTGTAAATTTAAGTAAAGAGCAAGATTTATTAATCTAATACTGAAAATACAATGAATATGAGCTGATTGTAAATATGGCATCCTTTACATTGAATATATTTTCAAATTTGTTATTCTTTTTTCATAGCTAACCAGGTGATTCATGAAATCATGATGATTATGCATATTTAAATTTCGGATGAGGCCTTTGTCCGTATGTTGGTAACCTGTAAATGAGACATGTGAGAGACTGATCACTGCTGGTAGTTGGTGGTAAAATCATTCTAGCGACAGATCGCTGCTGGCACTTAGTAGTTGATGGTAAAGTCACTATTTGCATGCTGGTTGCTTAAGAGTTCCGGTTATTTGAGTACTGGATAGAAGAGAGTTTACTGTACTTTGGAAGGGTGTGCTTTTGGAGATTTTTTAAATTGCCATTCATTGTAAATATAATCAGTATGGTTCTTTTAAATATAATTGATAAAACTAGGTAGCTGAAAACATCTATCACTATAAACAATGTGTGTTGCATCTTCCTTTATGTGTATCAGATTTTATATTGTAGCTTTCTTACCTTCTATTCAAGCTTTTATCCAGTTTTATTTTGTATACTAGCTAAATACATTTTATTTATAATTTTTTATATTTTTCTTTCAGCCTACTCTTAGATTTGAAACAATGGCATCTTTAAAGTCTGGCTTTAAACTCTGCACATTTGATGTAACTAATACTCTTCTTAAATTCAAGATACCCATTGGTGAACAATATGCAAAAGTGGGCCATATCTATGGTGTTGAACGTGAACCTATTGAATTAGCAGTTGCGTTTTCAGAGCATTGGAAGACAATGAATTCTGCTTATCCTAACTTTGGTTGTGATATTGGTCTTACATCTCATGCATGGTGGAGAAAAATAATTGAAAAAACATTTTATATGGAAGGTAAAGAATTATCTGGCAAGCAAATTGATTCTATATCAAATCATTTATTTGAAATTTATAGAAAAAATGTTTGTTGGGAAGTAGTGCCTGGTGCTTTTCCTCTTTTAGAAAATTTAAAGAAAAAAAGTATGGTGTTAGGTGTTATATCTAACTTTGATGAGCGTTTAGAATCAGTCTTGCATGCAAATCATTTGAATTCTTATTTTAATTTTATTTTAGCTTCTTATGTAGTACATGTTGCAAAACCAAGCAAAAAAATATTTGACTTAGCCTTGCATAAGGCATCTAATGTTTCTGCATCTGATGCCTTACATATTGGTGATAATATAAAACTTGATTATCAAGCTGCAAAGGAAGCTGGCTGGAATGCAATTCTTATTCACGATAAATCAAAAGGAATATTACCTGAAGATATCCAAACACAAGATGTTATTGAAGACATTGCTGAATTGGAGTCACATATTTTAGGCACAGAATGAGAAATATCACAAAGTAAAATATATATTGTGTCCATCTTTTTTTATTTTAGACTCAATTATTTAAACTATAGACTCAATTTTTTGTTTGCAGATAATATTGTTTCAGTTCATAATTTTGAATTATTAAATTTTATTCATATTAATAGATGTTTCTTACTGAAAATATGTAAATAAACAAATGCATTTTATTATAATTGTTTATTTTTTATAAGGTGTTTTGATTTAAAACATACACAGCAAATATTGCAAATTGAGTTGCTAACATCCCTTTAGCACTAGAAATTATAACTGCAAGAATACCAGTATATCGAGTGCCTTCACACTAAAAAGAGGATCTACTAGAAATATCCCACATTCTAATTATACAGCTCTGCTTGCATTTGCATTAGTTAGTAGTTCAAAAGGATTTACTTTGTTAGTTATTAACTTAATCTATGCTGTTCATAGCCATTTTTGGAACAAGAAGTGGGACTTTCTTTAATTTAATTTTTTTTTTGCTGAAAATGATTAGTTACAAACTAAACTCATCATACCATTTTTATATTTTTGTGATGAAACGTTTTTAAAAAGTCTGTTACATATTTGGATAAACCTATGTTAATTTGTTCCAAGAAGTTTCAGATATATGACTTTGAAAATTTCAATTATTGAAATTTTACTTTTGCTTTAAAATATGTAATTTGGTGACCTGAAAAGAATGTCTAAATGATCCTAACTCTGTTTTATAATCCATAAAATAAGTAATTTGTTAGTTTAGCATCATATAAAGGTTTATGTTTATAAAAAGTATTGAATGCAGCAAAATAATGTCATAGGAATTTAGTTGATGAAGTTAACTCATAGCTTCCAAAATTGCTTGCTTTCTACATATTTTGTGTTAGATTTTTATTATTTTCATAGTCTTTTTGACATTAGTCTTTTTTTAATTAGTTTGATCAAAATTTATTTTAATTTTGTTGATAATAATATAATTACTTTTTTAATAGACATGTTCTTATCTTTGCTGGTGCTTTGGTATGTTTTAAGCCTCATTTTTATTAATTTCATAGTCTTTTTCACATTAGTCTTTTTTTAATTAGTTTGATCAAAATTTATTTAAATTTTGTTGATAATAATACAATTACTTTTTTAATAGACATGTTCTTATCTTTGCTGGTGCTTTGGTATGTTTTAAGCCTCATGTCTAAAGACTTTATATTGAAGGAGGAGAGAATTCTTTGCCTCCGAAACTGATTAATACTTTTAATCAACCCTGTATGTTGTTAAACTTATAGCTATTATAAGTTTAACAGTTTATTTAGTATAATATAAGCAGTTATTTTTTTTTTCAGATTTATTCAGCATTTGAGCAATTTTTTATATGTGTTTTAATTAACAAAAAATTGAAAAGAGAATTCATTCATGCAAAAATATATATAGCACCCACATTTTTGCAAAATCTTAATCTATATATTTTTCATGTAGCAAATTTTTGAAATATTCTGAATTTTTAAAAATTGACTTTTTCATTTCTTTTAATTTATGAAGAGCAAGTTAGAAGTATTATGTCAGTATTTCATTTTGCTTATTAGATTATGCATCTTATTTTGTAAAATGGATTTCAATAGGTTAAGTTTTCAGAGATAGAGCTAAAATTCTCTTAGGACAAGTTAACTTAAAGGTTCTAAACTTCTGTTAAAAATTGGGATACTTTTTATTGTTAAAACATGAAACTTTGTATCAAGTTTATTTTATGTAATTAATGGGTAATTACACTAAAAACGCTGTATTTAATCATAAGTATTACTTTTTTTTTATTCTATTGGGGATGGGTCTGTATGAAACAAGTGAAATATAGCCAACAAAATAGGTTCTTTTGCCTGGTAAATGCAAGACTGTTGTTGAGTTTTATAATTAGAATGCAAAATACTTTGGGGGGTGGGGGGTGATCTTGTTTGTTTTCTGAGTACTGTACATTAAAAGAATCACTGGGAGTGCTTCTCTCATGATTCAGATATGTTATTTGGATTTTATTAAATATTTCAACATAGTTTCATTTAAACCTATTGCAGAATTTTATAAAAAAAAAATAACTTATCTGTTTGCAATAACCATCAAAAGTTTATTACAAGTGTATGAAATATGATAACAATAAAACATTTAGTTGATTAGTAGAAAATGTTGAAACAAATATTTATTTAAATGATACTGATTTTAAAAAAGGCAAAATTTATATGTTATGCTAAAAATGATGCAAAAGAGTGAGATTTGTTTATTCCTTGCTATTTCTTGAAGAAAATAGACCAATTATTTAAAAATCATATGCATATATCTATTTTTACTTTGTTGTAGTAAACTCAAATAATTATTTTATAACTTGTCCCACTAGATCAGGCATTTTCTACCTTTCTCATTTTACGACAGTTAGCTGAAGATAATTCTTATTTGCCTTGTACTGAATTGTTACTGCATTTCATTTATAATTTTGCATTTAATTAAAAAAATATCCCATTCCAACATTTGTCGTGATTGGGATTTCACTAAGTGGTAGTTGAACTATAATTTAAGCTATCAATGTAAAACTTTGAAATTAGAGTTTCAAAAAATCCGATTTTTAAAAAACTAAATAAGATTTTTTTTCCCAAAATTTATTTTATATGTTTATGCTAAAATTTCTTCATTAAATTATCTTTTATTTATATAAAATGATATTAGTAGTATTTTATTTCATAATTTTAATTAATGAATAATAATAGCAGATCAATTTGTATTTATTTGAATAATTAACATTCTATATTAATCAATGAAGCTTGACACTTTTCACACTCTGTTACTTAAATGAAAATACAAGTTTATTTACATTCCTGCTTCCATCAAATAAAGCCAAAATAAGTTTGATTAAATTCTTGTTGATATTTTGAAAAATAGTAAAAATATTTCAATTTAAAATGATGATCAAAAAGGTCATTTGATTAAAATCAAGTGATTAAAATAGTGATTATCAATCTTTTTACTTTCTCTGCAATACATGGTAATGTATAGGGAAAGTATTGGAATCATACCGAAAATCACAGCATGAGTTTTCGATGGATCTACACGTTTCAGGACCTCTAGAATACGGAAAAACTATTTTTAGTGGGATGTCTGTGTGTGTGTCTGTCTGTCTGTGCAGATTTTGTATCCACTTATTAAATTATCTTTTATTTATATAAAATGATATTAGTAGTATTTTATTTCATAATTTTAATTAATGAATAATAATAGCAGAATAATTTGTATTTATTTGAATCTAAAAAACAAATTGACTGAATTTCATAAAATTTGGTAGGTAAGTCACTTGTGTGTGGTGTTGTCTGGTGCTGATTAGTTTTGGGTGCGATTCAGGATAAAGGAACCTGCTTTTTTTTGTGAAATGCCCCTCAAAAATTGCTTGTATCTACTCTAGCTGAAACACTAATGGACCGAATTTCATAAAATTCGGTAGATAAGTCACTTGTGGGTCACCCTGGTGCTGATTAGATTTTGGTAGGATTCTAAAAAAAATAACCTGCCTTTTTTTGTAAAATGTCCTGCAAAAATCATCAAAATATAAAATAAAAAACTATATGCTCAAATGTATCCATTAAATGCTTGTTTTATACGTAATTTTTAATGTAGAAAAGATTGAAACCAACCCAATTACACTAGGACTAGCCGTTCTCAAGATATTTTATTTTTTTCGTATTTTCTCTATGCTACCTTTGAAAATAAGTCCAGTTACTAAATAGGAACGAAAATTGAATTAAAAGTGAATTAAATTTTATTAAAATAAGGAGAACGTGGATATAAGTCTGTAGGGAAAGTCATGTGCTGCCCACATCAGATTTTTTTGTTTGGAGGACTTCTTGAATGTAAATTCTGCAGAAGCCGAATTGGCTGGCATATATTAGATTCGACAGGGATAAATTACACAATAGGTATGTGAAGCAATAGAATTCTTAAATAATAACTAACTTGTACTGAATAAAATATTATAAGATTATTCATTGCCTATTTCTATTCATTAATTACTGTTAATAAAAAATTGCTTTAAATCTGATTTACTAATTACAAACAAATATTTTGTATATATTTTTTAATGAATTTGTATTATTATAAATGTTTTTCATAACATTGTTATAAAAAATGTTACATTTTATTGCTTTAATACATTTGTATTTTCATGTGATATGTTTAAGAAAAATATTTGGTTTGGCATTTTTCTATTATTTCACTTGTTTTCAAAATTTTTATCTGGCAACTCAATGAGTAGTTGGTAAGAATATTGATAATGTTCATTATTGCCAAGCTAATTCTTTGATATTGCAAAAATTCCCTGCTTCAACAAAATTTCTCTCCTCAAGCAAAAACTCTTGTTATTTAATTTTTTACTATTCTATAAATATCTAATCAAGTTAAACTTTCAAAATACTTTATTGTTTTATTAATAGATCATATTAAAACTTCAATAATTTTAATCAGTTGCAAAACTAACAAGTTCTACTTTTTTTTCACAAGTTTTTATCAAATTCTAGCAGAGTCCCAGGGTTCCACAGAACTCAGATTGTGAATCACTGGCTTAAAATCAATGACATTCTGATATTAATAATTCTGTTTTAAATTATAACAAAATAATATTTATCTCCATTCCGCTTAAATACACCTAATTCACTGTCCTGACCCTAGTAGCAGAATGTTTCTAGCCGATCTGTGACAAAGATTGAGGGTTTGAAAATTTATCTGCAGTTTACACACTGTCTTAGTTTATTTTGCTAATTATGTGGGTATGTTATGCAGATAAAGGGTTTTGTTATGCAGATAGATATTTGTTATGCAGATAAAGTTAGGCAACATTTCTTTTTTCTTTAATTCTCAATTCAAAATTTGTCTACAGGGGTTACAAATTGATCTGCGGCATACGTCACTCGTCACCCTACTTTCTACTATGGGGGTCCTGACTGAATTATCGCTATCTTCTAAATAAGTTTTTAAGATGAAAATAAAGCAAACAGAACTTTGTCAGAGCCAAAAGTTTTTATCTTCAAAATATATTATTAATTTTGATAAGCCAAACTGTTTTCTCTCACCTTTCGGTTTTGACTTATTAAAGTTCCAATATACCTGTGAATAAAACTTCTTCACATGCCATTTTCATCATTCTGATAGAGCATTTTCAATGTAATGATACATTAATCATTTATGTAGTACTGGTTGATATTTAAACATAAAAAAAGAAATTAAAAAAAAAAAATTCCATTTTGGTAACACAACGGTATTGCAATAAAATTATCCGAATATTTTGAAATTGTGAAGTCTTTTAGGTTTGGTATGATTTGATTTGTTATGACATAAATAAACTTGAACAACATTTAATATGAATATAGAAAACAGTTGAGTTAAACACTCACAGTTATTTCTTTTTTTATCCTATAAGAATCTCTGTTTGCCTAAGAAAAGGAAGAAATGTAACAGAGCTATTTAAAAATTAAACTAACTAGGTACCATAATTCTGTTATTGATATTTTCTTTAATGTTTCTGCAGTATTAACTATATTATACTGCAGAAACATATAGAACCATAACCAGGGGATATGGACCATAACCAGGGGATATATAGAACCATTACCAGGGGTGGGGAATCCCACTTGCCACTGGCTAGTCCAATTTTATTTGAGTCGCAAAAATTTAAAATTTTACCCCAAAGTAAGCTCGAATGTCTAAATTAATGGAGACTTACTCCAATACTTATCCCAATGGCTCGAAACACGTAGCAGACCGCACATTCCGACTATAATTTAGGTTCGGAATCGGTGTGAGTAGCAGTCGTGGGTGTGAAAATCGATTTAGATAAAATCTTTGCTTTGCATTGTGCATCGCGGCTCTTCAGAATGTAGAGCTAGTTCCCACGAAGTTTTCGACCGAGTACGATCACATCCCCCCAAATAATAACAATAAGATAAAGCTGTGATCTACTGCCAAATAAAAACGGATAAACATCCCCCACTCTACTTTATTCCTCCATTAAAAGAAACAAAATACAACAAATACATTCTCTCTTCCAATAGATAAGAACTTTCAAAGTTGTTTTTATTTACTCGTACTTTATTTTTTCAACTTGTGCGAAACTCTCTTGCAGATTTGATCTCGTTAAGCATTTTTGCTTTAAAACTAAAATTAAAAAATTTAGCTTTCTGGACTAGGTTTTTTTTTCTTTTTTTTTTGTGCCGTCATTGGCAGGAACACATGCTTTATGTTGAGCCTATCAAAACATTGATTGAAGGGGGAGAGAAAAGTTATGTAGATTAGCCCTTTTCAGTAGTTTCAACCTTTGCCGACTTTGATGAAATATGGAAGAACGCATTTGCCTCACGTTATTTACTAAACGCCTCTGGCGACCAGCTAACTCTGTTACTTTTTGAAAAAGCTCTTAACTTTCAATAGATTTTTTGCAGTAGCTGTCGATCGCGCGCAAGTTACGTCTAATGGTACAGTTCATAAAGTAGGTGTTCATCATACAGCACCACTACCCGCGAACTTAACGGCTAACAGTGCAGTTCATGAAGTATCTTTCTACCATTAACCTCCGCTACGTATGCAAGCCAGGACTAACAGTGCAGTTCATGAAGTGGTTGTTAGTCGCTTACCTCCGCTACGCACGGAAGTTACGGCTAACGGGATAGTTCATGAAGTATGCGTTTATCGCACACCTCCGCTTTGCGTGAAAGTTACGGCTAATGGGATAGTTCATGAAGTAGGTGTTATCACACATTTCCGCTACGTGTGAAAGTCACGGCTAACGGGATAGTTCATGAAGTATTTGTTGGTCGCGTACCTCCGTCGTTACGCTTGCAAACCACAGATAACGGTGTAGTCGAAGTTGCTGTCGATCGCGTACCTCTGCTACTCGCTAAAGTCACGGCTAACGGGATAGTTCATAAAGTAGGTGTTGATCGCACACCTCCGCTACGCGTGAATGCCACAGTTAATGGCTCAGTTCATAAAATAGCTGTCAATCGCGCACTTCCGTTACGCACGCAATTCGTGACAAATGGTGCAGTTGATGAAGTAACTGTCGACCGCATACCCGATCATCGCTAACGATGTAGCTATTGCGAGGGCACATGCAATTTTGCTCTGTACCTTAATGCCTTCCATTATTTTAAGTGCTCTTTTTGAGATAACCTGGCCTGTTTCAATTCTAGGGAAGTTTCTAATTAGGAATAATTAGTCATCTATATTGGAATTTTTTAAATAACTGATGTTCCTTCATCATAAAGTACTAAATTTTAAAATAAATGTATTTGTTATTTTAATGATTTACATTCACTGTACATTCTATTAATGTTGCTGCCAGTGCTACATATACTTAGGTATGTGCTCAAATTTTCAATGATTATTTATAGAAAGTTGTGTGCACATTGTACATTTTAATAGGAAAAGCTATAAAAGTCTAGCAATATGCATAATTGTTATTTTGGTATTGTATTTTAACTTGTGAAATGTGTTAAAGTGTATATAAAAAATGCATTTTAGGTTTTCCTTTCTTTTTGCTGATAAAAATTGAGAACCTTTATCAGTGCCACAATGCACGCAAGCTGGTTAGTAGACATTTTTTCAGGCTGATAAGAATTTCCAATAATTCCCCACCTCTGACCATAACTATATCTTTCTTGTCAACAACAGATTCATCTACAGTTTCTGGAAATATAAATTGATTTCTGCTTAATTTTTTTTTTTTTGCATAAACCTTATGTGAACATAGTCATCAACAGTTTCTTTAGTACCAATATTGCATATTGGATAATGTCTTATATTTGTTGAAAATTTTGCAAATATATATTTTCAAACTTTGATGCTTTCATTTTTATATTCGTCAGCAGTTAAGTCAGTATATGAAAGGTTATCAGATTCACTTGATTTAGCTTGATAATTTTTATCTCTATTAGTTTCAATTTGCATTTTTTATTTCTTCTTTGCTGTTTTAATAGTATTCTCTTACTTTATTTACTTGTTGGTCTTTTGGAGTGCTTTTCCCCCAAAACAGTTTTAATTGAGGCATCTGCATTTTGGATGAGCCCTTTTATCTCTCCTTTGTCGAATTCTGAATTCCAGCTTTAGGATAGACATACTTTTTCAGGAGTTTGGATTGCAGTGGTTTCCTTACTTTAAAATGTTTGAGGCTGAATGCCAGAGCAATTCGGTCTAAGATAGTCACTGTAAGTTTCTTGTATTGTAGGCTGATATGCTACAAAAGACTACATAAATTCATGATCTTCAAAAGTATTTTCTTTATAGGGTCATATTCCTGTAACTTGGAATCATTTTAGAATGTTATTACTAACCTGTCGATAGGCTGCAGTTTGGGGCTGGTATATGGATGGAAAGTTAGCATGTGAACTCCATTACTTTTGGCCAGATTCAGAATAGGCATAGAAATGTGAGTCATGGTTGTTGACGAGTAACAAAAGAGGTTACTTGTAAGTGTACTTTGTGCACTTAATAAAATGCTCCAGGAATAATAAAAATGTTTTTTGAGCTGTCATTCAACCTGAAGGATGTTTACTATCTGCTGATCCTACTGGAGCCCCTTAAAGCATATATATGCTCTTTAAAATGAACTCTTGGAAATACAAGAAATGAAGGACATTAATTTCTTAAAGCATTCCTACACAAATAGTTATTAATTGGTCTCTTTCTGAAGCTGTAATTTTCTCATTTGTTTCACACCTTTTTCTGCAATAGCCTTTTGAGATTTATAGTATGTAGTAAGACCAGACTCATCCACATTATAAATATCTCCAGGTCCAAAATGAAAACGTTCATAATGTATTTTAAATTTTGTAAAAATAAGCCAATATTATAGGCAAATAACATAATATTATAGCTGTTAAAGCTTGTTGCTCTTGGTAAGCTTGTTGCATTAAGTTGGTGAAGAGGAAGGTTTTGGTGTTAAATTTTGATATACCACAACTTATCTTCTCCTGCAGTTTGACTTCTCCTCTATGAGTCTGGTATACGTATTAAGGGAATTAGCTACCCTAAATTCATAAGCTAGTCTTCTAATCATTTTTGGAGTTAATCTGTGATGTATTCTTGATCATTCTACAATATAATTTTCTAACATCTTTTCTTCTGCATCTGAGAAAGCTTTTCTACTTACAATAATTTGGCACAAAGCTAATCTTATTTTCAGTCTCGCTAGCTTTTTAAAATTAATTTATATAAGGACTGTGGAGTCTGAGTAGGTAGCAGTTTGGGCTGGAATCAAAGTCGGTAAAAATATACTGACTCTGACTGCTAAATAAAATTATTTAAAATTATTTTATTTTGATAATATTTAATTGTTTAATAGTTTTTTAAATAGTTTTTAGGCAGTAAGTTGAAAAAAATAAAATGTTTACTAATTAAAATGACTATTGATATGAAAAATTTAAAATTAATTGCTATTTATATTGGTAGCAGAGTCAGATATTAAAAACAAAAGAAGTTGGTGCTGGACAGTAGAAAAAAAGGAGTCAAAGGTTTAAGGTACCAGCTCCATAGCCCTTATTTACATAGCGAAGAATTAGTTATTTTGGAAATATCCATTTCTTTGCTTACTTTATGCAAGGAACACTTATCCCATTGCAACATCATTTTGACTTCTGATTATATTAAAGTAAATAGGGGCAATTATAGATCTACCTCATAATTGCACTACAGGCAATATCCTTGATGGCTAAATGATCTATGGTGTTATCTTACAATTTGATAGTTAACTCCTTACAGTTTACCTTGCAGAGCTATATAATGCATTCTGGGTATCATGTATAACATTGGAGGATAGATACCCATCTGCAGTGTTGGTTTATATTTTCTATTACTATTTGTGCTGGTTACTATGAAGTAAATTAGCCGAAGTTTTCAGTTTAAGTTTATACGTCTTGTAGACAAATTTTGACTGTAGAGTTTGTAACAAAGGAAATACTTAGTCTTTTCAGTTTACTTGACACTGTAGTAACTTTGCTGATGTGTGCAACATAAATTAGAATAATCTATTAAGAATTAATTTAGGATGGATTCCTTTTTTCCCCAAAGAATATATCAGATTTTTTGTATGCAAATTGTATTTGAATCAATGTGTATTTTATCTACTTTTAGTGATAACAGATCTGACAAATTCATAGGAATAGATAAAGATACTATTGTTCAAATTGAATTTTTGATATTCCTGCATAGATAAGCTATCTCATCTTTCCTCATTGTTACTTATCAATATGAAATGATAGGGGTAGTATAAATGTTCGTAACAACTATTTCTCTTTCTTTCACACAGTTTGTGCTAACCAGTATGTAAAATGGCACATCCAATAAATTTAATAAAATTTTACTCATTTTTTATTTTTTTAAGCTGTTTCTCTTTTTGCTTTGGGAAATACAAAGATACAGACCAGGAAGTATTCAAAGCATTGAGTGATGCTAACCAAAAATGGTTACAATATACTTCTATTCCTGAAGCTGCAAGGTTGCTCAACTTTCCTCCATACAGTTACCATTCAAGTGGACTTGGATATGATGTTTTCAACACATCTGATTTGTTCCAAATAGGAAATGGATCCTTTTGGGATATTGCTCTGGATCATGAAAATGAAGGGAAATGCAGTGATAATTTAATTAAGATTCTTGGAAATTTGGGCTCTCAATGGTCTTTGCAAAGTAAGTAATTAAGAAGCTGTTCTTATTTTTATCTCTAATTGATTTTAATCAGGATTCTTAGCAATCATGGGGTGAGCTGGAACTTGTATTTATATATAAGTTGCACCAGTGATGAAGGAAGGATGAAGTGTGATAAAAATTTTAGAAATATTCGAAAGCAATTTTGAAAAATGTTTAAAAAAATGTAGTGAAACTTTAATCTAACATTATAGAAACTTAAAACCTACAGTAAATGTTATTACCCATAACTATTGGCTCACAACATATGGAGTGGAAAAATAAATATAATGTGGTATTTTGTTTTAAATCATACCAGTTATTAGTTTTTATGTACATTTTAAAGTATTAACAAAGTAAAATTATATGATGTTTTGGAATGTTTTAACAAACCTAAATGCAGTTTTGTTTAGAAACTTTTTTGAATATATATTTTTGTTTTTTTATGTTAAAAATGTCTGTGCTTGGGGTTTCTGTGGCGAAAAAGGGATTATTATGAAAAGTGTAAATATTTTGGATGCTTATACTCCTGAACCTAATAGATAAAAATGTAAATAATTTTTTTTTGTTTTCTTGAAAATATGGTCCAGATTATGAATACATATAAATTTTTTTTAATATATTCATATTTTGAGCTTTTTTCTCTAAAAAACTTAAAAAAATAATACTTGTTTGAGTGGTTTTTTTTTCTTACTTTCACTCTAAATATGTTCGAAACTATAAAAGATATAAATAGAAGTGATAAAAAATATATAAGGAAATTTCAATCTAAATCTATATTTATTTTTAAAAAAAAAGCTCTTATAATTTTCAAGTAATTTTTTTGTCAACTCAAAGAAGATTAAAAATTTTCCATTTTTAAAGTTTGTACTGCTGATATCTTAAAAGTAAAAGTGCTAGCTATAAACAATAATCAAGAATTTATAGCTTTTTGAAAACTCTAAAAGTGCATATAATTGGATTTTGACCAATCTCTTAGTTTTCAAAGTATAGTGGTTATAACTTTGATATTTTAACATTTTCACTTGGTTTTGCTAATGGGAGGAAAAGCTGTATTTTAAATGCCATGATTTTTGCCACTCAGTATGTTTGCTCACTCCTTGGTGATATATTGGTGCACAAGCACAAGATGTATTGTTTTAAAAGAAATTTGGAAGTTAAATGAACTTGAGGATTCTAAAGATGTTTAATGACTGGTTAGGTTTGAACAGAATACATGAAAATATATGTATTCAAGTATGTACTTATGTGCTGATAGGCTAGTTTATAAATTATCTTGAATGTAAAATCTCATCAGATGTATTGTATAAGTTTAATTTATCAAAGCAAGTTAGTTAAATAATTCGATATTTTGAGGTGAAGTCTGTGGTTGGAGTTTCCAGATGAAATTGGGGCAAAAATTAAAAGTGCTAGCTAGTTATAAACAGTTAGCAAGTAATTTGTAGTGCTTTGAAAGTCTGTAAATGAAACAAATGAGTCTGTAAAAATTAAATGAACTTATTAAAATTTTCTGGAGTTTTATTTTGCAAAATGTTATTAACTCAAAACCATTTCAGCTCCATCGAACTGGAGCTACTGCTGATTTTTTAATTTGTATAGTATTTTTTGAAAATTTGTATGTACAGGGCTAGTATCAATAGAACAGTAGTAAGGTTATAATAAGAAAACTATTTTTTAAGTGAGGAATAGCAAAGTCTAGAAAATATGGGTTTGAAATGACATGAATGAACTTGGGATTGTTCATGAAGTGCACATGTTTTGGGTGTTAATCCCAAAACTGCAATTCTAAGTTCAGCTTAGACAGTCAAGTGGGAGCATGTTTCTCTTTTTAATGTAACTGGTTTTAAAAAAGAAGCCTCACAAAAGTAGGTTAAAGCAAATAGTAATAAAAATTTAGTTGCTCTGCAACTCTGCACAGAAAGAGATATTCATTTTTCACATGGAATTTAAAACATGTAAGACAGTCTTCCAAATCTTATTTTCAAATTGTCATCAGACAGTTCTTTGGAGATTCAGAGTGATTGAATTATTAACTATCATGTAAAAAGTGATAGATATAGTATTAATATGAAATGTTATCAATGTATGCATCTTTCCATGCTGTAAATGTTAATAGTTAAACTCCTCGTATCTATTTATTTTCTTAAGCCATTCTTTACATATATGAAAATGAATAAATGCGTAATATTTTGTATTGAAAATGGAAACATTCTTCATTCTCACAGTTTGCACGTCTATTCTAGAGTGTTCTAAGGATGTAATTCCATTGAAAACTCAAATCCAAACTTCTGATCCCATTCTATTATTTTTCCTATACATTTATTATATATTGTTGTGAAAGTAAAAAAGATAGTGAATAACTCTGTTACATATAATATACTAATGTTAAACATTACTCATTTTGCATATTTTGCATAGAAAAAAGTTTATTGTGTGTTGTGTGTGACGATAGTACAAGATACCTAAGAAAAGGTTTAAAATTTATTTTTATTTTTTATGAAAAATTTTAATTTTTTTTTAATATTGTACAGTTTTGATAGATTAATCATCATCATCACTCATCGGGCCTAGTGGCACATAAAGGCATTCAGCTTGCATCACCACCCTGCTCAATCATGTGCTGCAGTCCTTGCTTCTGACCAGCTTGCGCATCTCACCTCATTTCTTTCTTATTCCATTAGTTTCCTCCAAGTTAGCTTGGGTTGACTTAAAGTTCTTTTTCCCTCAGATGCCTAAGTAAGTGCAGAGATGTTATGTTGTGCATCTCATCTCCATCTTCGTTTTTTTATTTCGATTTCAATTGCTTTTTATCCAGTACTCTTGTAAAGTTCAGTATTAGTAATAATATAAGGTCAAAATACTCTCAAAATTTTCTTTAGTCATATAGTCTGCCAGGTATTCAACTTGTTGCTTTGGACATAGATTAATAGAATGCAGTTTATTTTGTCTGAATTGAACCTCAAATAGTGAAGTTATTGACAATGAAATATTTGGATGTAATGTTTGCAGTCACTTTTCCAGGCTAGCATACATTCAGAGCCAGTGATGAGAGAATATTGGTGTATTGCACAGATGTCAATGCATAGATGTTGCAGATCAAAAATTTAAATTTTTTACATATTTCTACCAGAATTGTTAATACAGCTTAAAGTTTATATATATAATGAGAAGAAAACTTGCATATTGGGTTCTGTATTAATTTTGTTAGTGCAACTATAGTGTCATTTCTATTACATAATTTCGTTTCATTCCTGTTATATTTCTTTTGCGATATACTCAGACTTGAATGCATTCACAATTCACTTTTACTCATATCACATCAACAACCCAATTAAACTATGACTAGTTTATATACCCTCTGTAGAAAGTTTTGGTAAAAGCACGTAACTCATGCAGTCAATCTAAAAAATTTGAAAACTTGTTAGACGTCACCAAGTTGGCGATATCTTCATAAATTTATCATCAAGGTCATGTGAACTGGATTTTTAAATTATAATATTGAATTTCTATTAGGTATTCTTAACAACATGGTGACACTTCAGTTACGTATTTCCATTTAATCTCCATCATAATTTCCCCATGATTTATTCTGTACACTGCACCATAAGATGTTGCACATCAAAGTGTACCTTTAAATATATGAGTTACTAAAAATAGATTATTTATGCAAGTGTGATCTACTGTCTAAAATAAATCATTCACAAAATATGAACATAATTAATTTTTTTTGTTGCTGTTTTTTAATGCTGTTTGAGAATGGAATTAGAGAATTTGTTAATAAAACGTTCTTATCTTCCTTTACATTTTTTTTTACAAAAAGTAAAATAAGTTTTAAATTTGAGTTCTGTCAAAATAGTTTGTATTTGGTATATGGGTCATTCCATCTCAATTTACCCTGGCCATAACACCACCAACTCAGATTTTCATGAAACATTTTTTACTTGTTACTATCACCAAGTATCCATGTAATTTTTTCCCTATTTAGGCCACATAGTTTCTGAGTTATAAAATGTCAAAGTTTGGAAAATCGAACGTAAAATACTTTTCTGAGTCTCCACTTTTAGAGTCAGTACTTGAGGATAAAATTCATATTTCTGTGGCCAATCTACATATCACTACCAAATTTTTTCCACATATCAATAAAAGTGTGCAGATTAAAAAAATTACCTCTGAGAGACACTAAAATGCAATTATTTTAATATAAAAATTAATTACAAAGACATATTCATTAAGTAAATGTTATGATGTCAGTCACAAAAGTTAACAGGGCCCCATTTTTTTAAAGTTGAAAATGTCACTCAAATTTTTTTCTAGGATGAGGAAATCTCACATTTTTATAATGGGAACCCTGAATTGACTTTTTTTTTCATTAATATTATTGATATACTTTTATTTTATTTTTTTGCCTGATAAATTCTTTTAGTGGGCCGGATCAGGCTTGCCATAGCTTGGGGCTTGATCTAAAATATATTAATCTCATAGTTTTTAAGATATATGCACAGATATAATTAAAATCTATCACTGTACAACATTTATACTGATAAGCACAATATATGGTAGTTATCTAAAATTAAAATTATGTTTCCGAATGGCAGTATCATAAATGTAACTTCACTATAAATGATATTAATCTCATCCTTTTTCTTTAAAAGTCTTTTAAGCCATACTTTTTGGTTCAATTAAAAAGAAAATAAAAAAAATGGACCTTGTTAATTTTGTGCGTCACACCACATAATAAATATGTCTTTGCTATTAAAATTTTGTTAGTAAAATGTAATTATATTAATTTTATTATCTCTCAGAGGTAGTCAATATTTATGCAGTATTTTTTTCAGAAATCTGTACATTTTTATTGGTATGTGATTAAAATTTGA
The DNA here is from genome assembly GCA_951213105.1 of Amaurobius ferox. Classification (NCBI taxonomy): domain Eukaryota; kingdom Metazoa; phylum Arthropoda; class Arachnida; order Araneae; family Amaurobiidae; genus Amaurobius; species Amaurobius ferox. Next base: position 78,130,423 of record OX578134.1, on the reverse strand, counting down.
TAGTGATATGTAGATTAGATAGATAAATTTTTTTTCCTTAAGCACTGACCCTAAAAGTAAAGTTTCTGAAGAGTCATTTATATGCAATTTACCAAAACTTTGACATTTTATATCTCTGAAATTATGTGGCCTAGAAATTTTTTACCAAGATAGATTAGTAACTTAGTGGTAGTAACAATTAAAAATGTTTCATGAAAATTTGAGTTGGTTGGTGTCATTTCAAAATTCAATTGGGTGATTTAATATTGAATGACCCATATGGGTAGAAGGATTTTTCCCGTTGCATTTGAAAATAAAAATTCTTACATTTTTTTTCCCTACAAATATTGTTGGGGTTTTCATAATTCTTTTCATATTACAAATTCTTCAATATTTCTGAGGTTTTCATTTTTAAATAAATTTAACATCCTTGAAAGTTATCAATAATTGCTTTTGCTATTAGTGCTAGATTCTGATGGCAAATTAGCAAGCGGAATATTAAGAGGAGGATTAATATGGCCTGGACATTACAGTGAGTGTACCAGTGTATATGTTCCATTGGATGATAATGGACATGGAGATTTTCATGGGAAGTATTGTGTTTCATCATGGACTCTGCATATTGGAGGAGAGGTAAGATTTTTTTAAAGTAACATGCATCTGTTTACAATCTTTTTAAAACTCTTAAAGTAATATTTTCCCTCCAGCCACTTTTCCCCATGTTAAATTATAGAAAATAGTCCCCAAACTCTTAATTCATTTAGTTTTTAGAATTTTTTCCAAATGTTTGTCAATCATAGATCCTGAGAATGGAAATGTTTCTGCTATTTTAAAAAATCGCTAAAATAGTTTGTATTTATGATGTTTATATAAAATGAATGCATTGCGTTTTGATACATATTTAAAATACTTTAACTATTTTGCCAATTTTAAAAGGAGAAAAAAAAGCTTTGAACTTCCTCTTTTCAGAATCTATGCGTGGCTATAAATAGAAGGAAAAATCCCCAAAACCTAAATGAGCTAGATGTTTTGAAATATTTTCCATACGTTAACATAGGAAAAACAAAATGAACAATTGAAAGGATAATACCCTTAAGTAGTTATGCTCAATGTGTAGCTATTATAATTTTAACTGTAAGTATTGAAAGGCAGGATATTGCATCGTATCCATGCAATGTATTAATATCAATCCTTTAGTGGTATATCAATGCTGTGTCTTGATATTTATCCTCATGCATCGATACTGAAACATATCGAGTTCATCATTATTCTTATCTATAATTAAAATTTTTTTAATTTTGAGTTTTACAATTTAAAAGTTGGAATATACAAAGGATTAAATTAAAAATGTATAATTTTTATTTTACCGATCGAATAGTTGTAGCACAATTCCAAATAATTATTGTTGTAAAATTGATAGGTTTAATGAAATTGTATACTAGCTATTTCCTCTCATGCTTTATGCTGACAAAATAGTTAGTAGTCACTAAATGTAATATTTACACAAGTAATATAATTCGTTCGTTAGTTCGCTACTAATTCCCCTGTGGTGAAGGAGCGCCTACGCACCACGTCAGGAGGAGATTTGCAGTTTCACTTTTATAGAGGCTCCCTGAAGGTCTGACTTGGCCTCGATATGACAACATCCATGCCCGCTGACGGGATTCAAACCCGCAACCCGACAATCCAGCAATCAGACGGAAACGCATGCCCCTGACCGCTCGACTACCGGATCGGCAGTAATATAATAGATATATTAGTAATATGGTAGATATAATCTTGCCTCATAGGAAATTTCAAAAGTTAATACATTTGAATAAAAGTATAAAAAATGTTTAATAAATGAATCTAGAAACAGACTCATTTATATAATTGGACATAACACTTAAATAGAAAAATGGTTTTCATGTTTAATGAATGTTACATGAATTAAAAATTTGCACTTTGTTCTTGATAAAATTGGTCAGTGTTGCTATAAATCCAAATTATCCTTTCAGAATTGTTGAAAGAAATCTTTTAACTCGAAAATATCATATGCAAATGATAAAAGTTATCTCATTTGATTTGTCAAATATTTTGCGTAATAAATCTACTTGCTTGAAATCTACCTACTGTTATGTCTATTATCTCAAGAATAGTATGTGTTAGTATTTTAAATGCATACGGAAACTTTCTAATGTAAAATTACCTTTCTAATGTAAAATTACATACAACATCACTGCTTATTCAACATGTAATTGACTCTTTATTTATTTATATTTTCATAATTTTTGAAAAAAATAAGAGAGAGAGAGAGAGAGAGAGAGAGGAAGGAAGATGAATTATCAGCTTCCTGTATATTTATTATCTCTCTATTCATGTTTGAAATTTTTGAAGATCTATTTTTCAAATGAGCTGTTTTCGTAATAAAACTACTTTTTATACTTTTATAACTTTTTGAAAATTAGATTTCTTTAATTTTCTTTCCCTGTGCTAAAATGCAAATGTAACGTCCTCGAAAATTGTCATATACTATACTAATACAAAAATGTAATATTTAGAAAATGAAATCAATAAGTTATTGAAAATAAAAGTCTAGATTTTCTTTCTTCAAGTAGGTAATTTGGCAATTTTGGTTGTCACTAAAATGAATTATGCCTTTCCGAATTAAACAATGGAAAGTTAAATACATATTGACATGTGAGCAGCATTCTTAGAATTTGGATTTTAAATTTTATAAATCTTATGATTGAAACCATCGGTTTTATGTAATAAAATATTAGTTTCTTATTATTCAAATTGTTTAATAGCTGAATTATATTTCTTAGTGGTTGCTAGCAGTTTTTAAATTGTGAAGTTAGATTTGCACATAATATAAGTTAATTTAGTACTTCGAAATAATTTTCCATGTTCTCATTGATAAGCACCAAATGTTAATAAATGCAGTTTAGTATATTATGCCATTTAACTTTTATACCATTATTTCATTTTTCATCTATTAAGTTTCTAGCAATTTTGCTTTTGAATATTAACTATGAATATATTTTTTATTGAAATATGAAAAGTATGATTCCAACTTTCAATTTTTATTTTTGGAATCGATTGTTTTGAACTCAAGCTGTCAGCCACGATTTTATTTATACCTTCTTTAATTCATCGCAGGTAGTTTTGTATGCAATATAGCAAATGTTCATTGCTTGCAATATTGTTCAATCAATATAGTAAGTGTTCATTGTAACTATATCAAGCCAGTATCGAATTGATACTAGTGAGACTTAAATATTTAATGTAAGTTAGCACTATGTATAAAGGAAAATAAAGTATGGTTCTCAACACAGATCCTGTAAATGCCATTTAAAAGTCAAGTATACCCATTTTTTATTCTTTATTGTGAATATGTTATACTATAATGCCACATTTGAGAATTTGGTTTTTGAAGCTGATTTTTTTTCTGGTGACTGTTGGTAACATTGTTTTGTCCTGGGCATTGCTGGTGTATCCGATTAGCTATGTACTATGACTTTGAGCTGATGTGCTTTCTGCTTTCAGAAAATTCATCCTGAAGGTTGCTTTTCAGATGACTGCATACTTGTCAAGTAATGGACAAAGCAATCCAAATATCTGTTGTTCTATGAATTAAATTGAATAAAATTTATGAAATATTGTCATTTTCCCTTTCACAAGTGCTGAAGGTTACCATCATCCAGTCATTTTCCCTTTTGCTCATAGGGCTTAGCAAAATATATATTCTTATAGAAGAGACCCTGCAGTTACTAGTGCTATAGGCTCCACAGATCCTTAAATTGACTCTCATGCAGGGGGCTTTTCTTTGCCTCCAAAACCAGTTGATAATCCCATTTGCACGCTCATGTGTTCCATGCAAAGTTCTCTATTCCTTTTAGACTACTTATTTTAAATATTCCATGATAAATATTCCCATACAAAAATTCCATTTCAAAACTGTTTTAAAATAAAATTATTTTGCTGGAAAATTTTAGAGATGAGGAGCAGCAATGGATCCTACATGATGATAACTAAGTGGGCGATAACTGAAATTTTTCTATAAAGAGGTAGTAATCACATGGAAAATAATTTTTAAAGTGTGGTATTTTATAATTTAGAGAGCTAAAAAATTCTTAATTTTGATAACTTAAAAAGAATATGAACTCTGTTTAAAGGACATATCTGACCTCTCCACTGCTGTGTGGATATGGTGGAATGTGACATCCCTATTACAGAATATATTTGATTCTCCGTGGGGTTTTAATTAAATTTATTATGTATATTTTAGATATTTAACCCAAAATAAATATAAATAATTTTGACTGTGACATAATATTGTGTATTTGATTGAATTTTGCCATTTCTTTGGTAATGTGTAGGAGAAGCTGTTAGTATATAGATTTAGAGATTTGTTTTAAAGGACTAATTGATAATTTTTTTTTATAGTATCCAAGTCTACCATTAACTATTGGATTATGTGTTCCAGATTCTTGTTCAGGAGATAATCTTAAAACAGCAATAAAAAACTCAACATTTATTTTAGGTTTGGCTATATTTTATTTAGTTTAGTTTTTTTTAACATCTGTTATTTTTTCCTTTCATAAATGCATTTCCACATTTATATTTATGTCTAATAATAATTATAGATCATATTCCTTTTCTGAAGAAGTTGAAGTCAGTTGTAGCATTAGATAATATTGTCTGCAAAAATAAAACAAAGACTGTGGATGCACCTGGTATTGTTTATCTGTAAGTACAATACTTTGTATTAATACTGTCTTTCCTTCCTTAGTCCTTTGTTTTTGAATTGATATTTTTTAATATGTATAGGTCTGGAATTCTAATGTTCTGAACAATGTCTATAATCGATAATGCATTGGTTTTATGAACTGGAAAATGCTTCTTGATATATAGATTTTGAAGATTGTAGGTCTGTTTGTAAATTAGATGTGGGTGTATAAATGAACTAGAAACTAAAAGTTTGATAAATAAAATGTATTGTTTTTGAGTTTATTTTTCAAACTCAGCAACATGATTTTATAGTTTTTAAGTTAGCAGCATCTCAAGCAAACCTTTAAACAATCTAGGAGCAGCCTTTTCTTATGAATTCAAATATTTATAGTAATTTGGTAAATTCATATTATCCATTAAAATTTGTCATATGCAACTTTTATTTTTACTAACAGTATTAAGTTACCCCTGCCCAAAATTTTTGAAACCATTATATTTTCAAGAAAATCAATTGTGCATTCTTTCTTATTAAGTTTCAGTGAGTTTTGTTTGAATAAGCAAATTTTAATACCAATCCTCCTGTATATCTAGTGTTTAATAATATATAGGAGACTTTTAATTCATATATTTTAAATCTGCAATGACTTTTGTAGGTTTTAAATGTTATTTGTAGTATAGTGTCAATTTTCTACTGTATTTTAATAGGTGTATATTTTTTCAAACTGAACAATTTTCTAAATATGCTGAAGCTGCTGCTCAAAAGGCAAAGAGGTTTTAAAAAATTCATATAAAACATCACATAATAATAGTAAGAATATCAACCAATGTTAAAGACAAAAAACTGGACAATAAGACAAGGGGATCAACACTCACCAGAAGTAAACTGGCTTCTGTTGATAGATTAGAAAACATAGTCCAGGAAAAAAGTTGCGTAATTGAATGAGATAAATGAAAGGTAGAAACCAAGGAGGAAGTAAACAAGCAGTATTATTCTATAAAAAGTAAATAAAAACCAAGGTGTAACGTAAACAACTAGCGGAAGTATTAAAAGTATTTGTTCAGTAAATAATATTACGAACTTACATGCCTTATGATAAATTAAATAGGAAACTAACTGGTTTTAAAAACTGCATAAGTAGTTCAAATTGGCTGTAAAAATAAGTTTATACAAATGTATATACTATGAAAAATGAGTAGAATTTAACAAAAATTGAATATAAATAATTGGCTTTGTTAGATAATGCTTTGTTATGATAATTTGATTTTAATCGATTGCTATACCTGTTGACAGACAAATACTAAAATATTTTGATGCAATTGTTTCATTATGAAACTTATTTTTTCTATCTATTTACTGCTGCTGTAATTAACATTGATTATATCTTTGTAAATATAAAAAATATGTTGCAGTGTTTTATATCTCTTAATAATTGTTTCTATTTCAGGACCATTGTTTCTATTTTTATACTCTTGACAATATTTGGGAGCTCTTGGTCAGTTTATGATAATTGGAAGTCTAAACGTATGATGAAAAGAGGTCTCCTACATCATACCTCTGGTGCACAAGGTTATGGTACTTTGCAGGTACCAGACATTAGTATAAATGCTGAAGAACAAAATCCAAAGAACTTAACTAGTGTTGTATTTGAAAATAAGTCTTCACACTCTGCTAAAGTAGTTCTAACACCAGTGGATCCTGAACATGCACCTGTGGTATTACACTATAAACAGCAAGGTAAAAATAGCATAATGTAATCTCTTGTAAAAATATCAAAATGTATCCATTTTTTGACTTGCAGATTAAAGTAAAATTCATGATGGCTACTGGCCTCAGGGCTAGTAAAGTGGTCATTAAAAATTAACTTCTGCCTATCGGCCAGTTATAATATGTTGTCTGTCTGTCAGTCACTTTTTGAAGACTTGATTTTTTTAATTATCTATTGATATTAAAATCTGCATTTAATAATCCAATAAATATAATATTCATAGTTATTTTAATAAATATTTTGTTGTCGGTAATTATTTGAAATAAGAGTGGCTACATATATAAATGAAGTGTCCATTAATGAAATATAATTATTATACTATTTTTTATCTTTACCTCCAGTCTATTAATGTTAGCAATTAAAATAATTAAATTCTACCCAACATCAGTGTATTAGTACCTAAATCTCTTAGAATTTAGATATAACATTAATCATGCATTTTTTAAACATTTACTAATGTTTTGACTGCTAAAGAAACTAGCTTATCTATAAATCACTTTACTTCAAAAAGAATTTAGGAAAATGAAAACATATTGTGTGGAAAATTGAAGTACTGGAACAAATATTGAATATTTGAGTTATTAAACTGCTTCTAATTCAACCAGCTAAGTTAATTTATAGTGAAAATAAGATTTCTGTGCCAAATTATTAGTTTTGTAATGCCTTTCATAAAAAAAAAACCAAAAAAAAAACTGGGCTTCTTAGAGTATATTTATAAACTGTGAGCAGCTTTTTTTAAAAATGTTGCTCAACATTTTGTCTTCTAAGATGTTTCTTTTTAAAATTTAATTTAATTTAAGGGCCAAAGTAACCTATTATATTGACCTAATTTGTGACATGTTAGTGCAAATTATAAATACTTGAATGAAATTCTTGTGTTATATCATGTTTAAGAACATTTAGAAGATCATTGATTAACTGAATGATTAGAGTATTTGCATATAAGGGATTTTCATTTTCTATAAAGAAGGTTTTTCCACTTCAAAAGGGGAAATTTTAACCACTTCAAAAGGGGAATTTCCCAACCTCAGAAAATGGATTTTCTAATTTCAGAAGAAGGATTTCTCAACATCAGTTTTAGTTTGTTTCTAGAAACATTTTAATTTGACAGTTTGGGTAATATATATTAATAAATAAATATGGAGATATATATCTTGATATATATTAGGTGATATACAGGGTGTCCAGTGCTATCGGTGCCCAATGGCTATTTTCTCAACTGTTAGTCACAGAGATACACTTCCAATTGCAAAAATGTTTTAAATTTTAAAATCTATTATCTTAAACAGTTTAAATCAATAAATGCATTTCTGACAGAAATATGAAATATAAATTTTTATACAGTCCCCCGGTCCTACCAATTACTTTTAGGAAAATCATTCTCATACAATTTTATGCAAAAAAAAAAAAAAAAATCATTTTTTTACGACCAAAATTGGTCGACTTATAGCTGTTTACAGTTGGAGCACTTTTTGTCCTGAGAAATGGTCAATATGGTCACTGATTGGTTGGTTGCCTGAAACGGGACATTTTTATGCGTGGAAAAGCCACTTAAGTCATAATGTTTAATGCTTCATAAGTCATTGAATTTTAGCCGTAAAAGGAAGATTTTTTTTTATTTTGCATGAAATTTTATGAGAATGATTTTTCCTAAATATAATTGGTAGGACCGGGGGACCGTATAAAAATTTATATTTTGTTATTTTGTATTTCTTTCAGAAATGTATTTATTGATTTAAACTGTTTCAAAGATAATAGATTTTAAAATTTAAAACATTTTTTCAATTGGAAGTATATCTCTGTGACTAACGGTTGAGGAAATAGCCATTGGGCACCGATAGCACTGGACACCCTATATATCAAGATCATGCAATTTTGGTATAAGCATCCTTAAAGTGACTCAGTGATTTTTATATGTGCTGAATTTGCTTAATTTGAAATGTATTATAAAATGAGTTAGACCATTTTCAGCCATTTCTGAGATCATCTCAGAATTAGTAAAATTTATTTTGCATAGTTCTGATGTTGCTAATAGGTATGATCAATTACATTCTGTGTCAAAATAATTTGTTAAATTTTATCAATGATTTAATTATTTTTATTTATGTTTCTGAAGTAAAGCACAAATATTCTAATTCATATCTGAACTGATTTAAACTGTGACCTATCAACTTCTGTTTTTATTTTAATAAATTTCCAAATTGCTAAAAAAAATGCAAATTGTTCTAAGAATGAAGAAAAATAATATAAATTTTGTACTGGAGAGAGATTTTTATTCTTCCACATTTCTTTTTAATTGCATGAGTAATTTGAAGATTCTAATTTCTTAATAATCCAGACTGATGTATAAAATCAAGAAATGCTTTTCATTATTAGGAATTAATTTATTTCCAAGTAATTTAAACCAACTACATTTAGATTAATCTTATTTAATATGTATGTCTGACATAGCTGATAAATTAAACTGTAAGTAAAACTATTCCTGGATTATTATGTATATCTTAAAATTTGATAAAAACTTTTATAGCAAAGTCTTTAATGTAAGAATTCATTGGCAAATGCTTTCAATCTTTATAGAAATAAGAAGTAAAAGCAAAATACATTTTTTTAAAGGCCCCCATTTATTGATTGTATACGGCTTAAATATATGAAAATTCTTGAATTGTGTTGAAACTTAGTCATGGCAATTTAATAATAATAAAGAAAGAGTATATTCCTATGGTGAACCCAGAATGATAAGGTTAAAATCCAAAGAATTACAATATCCCACAACAGATAACATCATACCAAATTTGGATATTATAGTTTTGCCAGTTCTTGAGTTATTCCCCAAAAATGAGTACATCTTCTAGGTGGGCGTGAAAAGGTTCAAAGTCCAAAAATTTAAAATGTGCCACAAAAAACAACTATATACCAAATTTGATGATACAGTCAGCCCCACTTAATCGGGTAATGGATATTTGCATACCCTGTTTATATGCATAGAATATTGTGGAATAAAAACTAACCTCATAGGGTTAATGTTAAACATACTTTTTTTATCACATAGCAATCCCTTGTTAATATCATAAAAGCTGAGACACCAATCTCGTAAATTTCAGTTTAATGTTGGAAGGAAATATGAGAAATCACCAAATTTGACAACATCTGGTTATTCCCTGTTGTTGTTGAGACCCAGACCGTCCGACCTACCAGAAAGGTGTAAGGTAATCTCTTGGACGGCCGGGAAGTGCCTCCCAATTTAGACCGGAACCCAGTGGGGGAGGCATCCACAGTGACCATACCCTCCTTCCCCTACAACCAACCTCTCGGAAGGACTTACGGACCCACATGTTTAACGTGAGCATACTCCGCATGAACACGGCGGCAGTTGTGGTAGCGTGTAAATCCAGCGTGCAAACCACCGGGCTACCGCATCCGAAATGTGCCAACAGCAAGTGGTGTTCTCAGGTGGTCACCCACTCAAGTACTAACCGTGCCCGATGCTTATTCCCAATGGTTATTTCCTGTGTAGTTTAAGAGGTATATATATAATAAATAGAAATAATGTATTATGTAAATAGTAATAAATTACTATTTATTATGTAAATTGTTATAATTGTTTTATATTCATTATCTTTATTATATATAACCAAGAGAGGTATTAATAATATTAATCTATGTACCTGCTTAATCTCATACCATACTTAATCGCATACAATAGAGTAGAACCAAGTGTATGCAATTAAGTGCAACCAACTGTACTATGATTAATGGAACCTAGTGAGTTAGGACTTTAAAGATTTGAATCACATTGGCACACACATACACACACACACAAAATCAACAGATCAAGTTAAAGAAGAAAAAAGTATAAAGGGCAATAAAGTTGTTGTTTTTATTGTAACATAAATCTCTATTTGTTATAACTTTGAAAGCTTTCTGTGATTTTGGAAGTTTTTTTTTTGAAGTTGCAAGAGGTTTCTATACTAATTTTACAAACTGTGTAACATAGTTTTATATGCTGTTATATAATCTAATTTCTTATTAGGTTATTCTCTTATATAATTCAAACTATTTCTGATGTTTCAATTATTTGCTAAATTTTAAACAGATTTGTTATAAAAACTTCAATGTAAATTGTAACGTTTCTCTGATAAATAATTTCAGATTAATACAAAGTAGCAAGAATATAATTTTGTATTTGCAGTAATAAAACTCCCTTTCCTTATGAATGAGATAACTTTCAAAAGTTCTTTCTGCTGTGAAATTTTAATTTTGAGTAACTTGTACTGATTTCAAAAGTTGTGTGGTTTAGTTATGTTGCTTAAATTAGACTGTATGTAACTTAAGCATGCTCTTTTAAGTACTTTTAAGTATGCCTTTATTTGATGCTTTTGATAGTTTTATTGAAAATAATTTTGCTCTTTTTCTTTTTTTATATGAGCGTATATGAGTAATATCTTGAATTTTCAAAATTTGTTATTCTTATGAGTGTAAATTTGATTTAGTATAAAAGTAAATAAATATGAATATATAAGTTAGAATAAATTTATCATTTTACATTTATAATGGAAGCAGAATTCTAAATTTACTCTTGTATGAATATAATATTGAATCTGACATATAAGTATAATATTGAGTTTTCTTTTATTTTTCACTACAAATTATTTTTATTTATGTTTTTATTTAATATTTTTAATAGAGTCTGCTTGGAAAAGAATTTTGTTTTGCTTTTCTGTATTCCCTAATGGACAAAGAATACTAAATACGAATAATGTTGATGGACAACTGCTGAGTATTCATGGAATTAGATTTTTAAGCTTAACTTGGGTCATTTTAGGACATACCTACATATCATCTATATCTATGATTGGTAAGCCTTATGTTTACATAAAAATTGTAAAAATATTTTATTTTATTAATTATTATCAATTATTTTATTTTTGCTTTTGTAATATAAGTCTAAGAAAAAGTTAAGTTTATGTAATGTGTTTATATGATAGCTTTCAGAAAATAGCTAAAGAAAATAAAAAATATGATCTGGGGCATTTTATAATTATCTTTGCATAGTACCTTTATAGAGTTTAATAAAGCCTACTGGAATAGGAATGTAGAACTCGTTTGTATTTGTTCTAAAATTTAAATATATATATATATTTCAATATTATAAGAATTAAAAACTTGCACGGATGCTAATTTTTTGTGTTTCCATGGAACATCATGGAACATATAAAGGGAGAGTAGTGTGATGAGATCAAGAATCAAATTATTGGATTTTGGTGAATTTACTTGTTTTGAGCATACCTGAATATGAGTCAACTGCTTTATAAATTATCTTCATCTGTCTGTGAACAGGATATTTTTAAAACAAATTTATCAATTCAAGTGAAATTTAGTATGATTATTTCAATTTGTATACATATCATATTGATTTGCAGGGTGACTGGACTAAAAGAAAACCTTCAGTTAGAACATTTTAGTTTTCAAAAATAATAAAATTATAAATTAAAAAAAATTATCTTAAATGAAAAAAATAAATAAATACTCATTTTATATGTAATTTCTTATTTAAAAGCATGGGGCATTTATATCAAGCTAACATGTGGCATTCTGAAATATTGCATGTTTTTAACATAAAATGGAAAAAATAGGGAATTAAATATGCATTATTATTAAATAAGTGAATGATTTGCAAGTACTTTTTACCTGAAATGAATGGACACCATTGTTTAGGAGTTACCACGATCTGTTCTTGAGATAAATGTGATATGTCTGGAAAGAGTCAAGTAATATCCATGAAAATTTATATGCTTATTGTAATTGGTAACAATAAGCTTAATGATGTTCGTTGAGATCAAGTTAAAAAGTTTCTATTTATGTTATTGTTTAACTGCAAAATAAAAATTTGGTAATTTATATGGTAAGCTATGTATTGGGTGCATCGGATATTTAAAATTACTTTTAAATTGAAGTATCTGATGAGCTATTCATTTTATATAAATTATTGTTGTCTTTATTGTTTTATAATATTTTCTTTAAATGTTTAAATGAGCAAATACCATCCTGTAGTTTAATTTTGTTAAAAATCCATGGAATAGCTGATTGAAGTAATCTTTTATACTTCCATTGGAATTGTTTAATCTAATTTTGCCATAGCTTTATACACTTATATACCATCTTACATATATTATTTAAAATTTTTTATTTAAACACATGGATGCCTAAAACGTTTTTACGCATAAAAAGTCACTTAAGATTTCATATAGAATAGAACAGGGAGTCATCAATTATTTTTGATTAGAAGGATAAGCTCATCGTAAGATGGGATAAAGTTGCAAAATATTATCTCAGATCCCCTATTAAAAATTTGCAAAAAGTTTTCTCTCATATATTTTGCACTTATGCATGCAAGCCATACATCCCTTCCATTTAATATTATTATTTATTATATACTCCATACCAAAACACACATACTCTACTATCCGCTAACAGAACCCAATTAATCTATGCTCCCTTAGACCCACTAACAATAAATTTATCAAGTTTATGGCCTCAAGCTTTTTATTTCAAGATTTCAATTACTGATCAATTACTGATTTAAATTTCAATTATTTCAAGATTTCAATTACATATCATAGATGTAAAAGGAACTAACTCTCTTTAACTTCATGGGTCAATTCAGTTTAAACTAATCTAGCTATAAATCAAATTTTCATTAATTTCATAGTTTAAAACATAAATTTTTAGACAAAGGAGTAATCTTGTCTCTTTAACTCCATGGTTTTAATATTTAAATTTTGACTTTTTTAATTGGGAAGACCTCTTAATATTAACTTTCCTATTCAGTGAATCAGGGAGGCAAAGGGATGGTCCCGTCTCTAACTCCATGACCTCAATACAGTTTTTCGTTTAGTTTCTTCAGACATTAAAATTTCATAACCATGCAATTGCATCATGCTGTGGTAATGCCTTCTACTTGAGACATGGACTGAGACCATGATTTCATGACCATGAAAATATGGATTGAGTTGTCTTTTATTTCATAGGATGGAGTTGTGTTTTAAAAACTTGCCAAACTTCCACTGTCTGGTAAACTGGAATACTGACTCAAGGTCAAGCCTTACACACTTATACTAATTCAAAAATTTGCTTCATTTTCTATTTTAATTATTTATTAGCTAAAACAAAACGGTGTATTTCTTGTAAATAAAACATGAAATTATTAAAACAACCCTTTTTATTCTTCTTTTACAGTATACAAGTAGTATGAAAAAATATAGACTACAAATCAAAGCATAATACAATTTTATGAAATTTTATTTATGTTTATGTTAAATGAGGGAAATGACATTTTTTATTTTCAACAACTTGCCTAAAATTTGGAGTGAAATTAGTGTAACTGATTTTCATTAATTGTGGAGGATGACATCTGTGAGTTAAGATCTGAACTGTATTTTTTGGAAGTTCATGCTGCTTCACTCACATATGTTGAGCCAAACATTGTACACATTTTTATGGTTAAGGTTTTCAGTTCTAGGTGTTTATTATCATATATATATTTATTCCAGTTCATATTGAAAATTTCTTGGAACTCTATATTTGTCCTTTAAAATGAAGTCTTTCTAATCATTTCCATTTACAGCCCTCCTATAAAAATTGCATAATTTCCTTTGTTTATTGCTATCTCTTCAAGGTCTGTAAAAAAAGTGTTCATTGTTCATATACAGTATGCAGTCCACAATTTGATGACCCCTGCAATAGAATCTGAATTAATCAAGTTTTTCTTGGTTATTCAAAGTTTCATCTTATCCAATAGGAATTTTCTCGCCAATTTCTAAATTTCAGGTAGACAGGTTAACGTTTCATGAATAGGTCAATGTTTTGTCATCAATAGAATATTGAATTTTCATCATTGCTACATCAAAACCTCTGAATGACTAATGATGGTGGAATGTTTGTAACCGTCTCATAGATTTCACTTTCTTTGCAAAATTCGTTATTTTCCACCTATTTAGTGGATATAACATTTTGCTATGAATTATATGAGTTAGCTTCTGTTCACATTATCTGTGATATATTGAATTTAATATAAATGAAGGATTGGAAAATATATAATAGTAAATTGGTTGTCTTAAATATGATTTATTTAATATAATTTGCTTTTCTCTAAATTTGTATCTTATTTGTTTAGGTAACAGATTAGATGTTCTAAAAGATTTAGACAAGTTTCCTTTCCAAATGTTGTTGCAGTCGCCATTTTCAGTGGATTCTTTTTTTCTTTTAAGGTATGCATCATTTTTTATTCTTTTAATGCATTTAGGATATAATTTACAACATATAAATAAAATTGCATTTTCATTCCTGTAATTTCCAGAAAAGTGTCAAAAATAATCATTGCAGTAAAGAAAATGCATTAAAAATATGAAAATGCTAACAGAAATTCTGTAATTGCTTTATTTAAATTAAGTAATTCTGTCTCCCATTTCTATATGCTGTCATTATTTAGCCATTCTAGTTTTTGCTGACTTTCTAGCTTGTAAGATATGAAAATATGAATAGTAGTCAATATCTAGTGCTTTTCTTAGAGACACTTGCTAATAATTTTTTAATAGAAGTTTGGCGTATATGCAATAGCACCATAAATGGCAGATGGCAAACAAATATACGAAACTTTTAAGTGCCACAATTTGTTTGTAGGAAGTTATGATAATTGCTATTAACTGATTTTCTGATTTTCAAGTTTTACAATTGATTCTTAACTTTCTTAACATCTGTTTCTTATTATCTGATTCTTAACTTTTTATATTTTCTCTTTGTAAAGAATATAATTTGGTAGGAAAGCTGCTATCATCATTAAGTCATTAAGGCAATTGAGATTGTCACTTTAAGCATTAGATTACTGAGGCACCAATTTAGTATTGGAACTAATAACTCAAATGAAGCTTTGGCCTTATGTATGCATAAACTTTCAAAAATACTATCTTGTATATTTTTAGAAGTTTGTATTTCAATTGCAGTTTAAATGTGTTGGTGGTAATAATTAAAATCTTACCCAGATAGTTTATTTGTAAAGATTTTAATAGCATAAGAATATGCAGAAAATCCCTGTGTTGTGAAAATGTTTTTTCCATTCGATATGTACATTTTTGTAAATATACTAATAAAGTTTGAGTTTTTTTCTGTTAAATTATTTTTTCTTTTTAAAATTCAGTATAAAAAATTGCTTATTTGGCATGTTTCGATGAAAATTATAAAATCAAAAACTTTGATTTTTTATGTGCAATAGCATTTAGAAATCTGTACTTTATATCTTCTAGTGCCTCTTTTAAGGTGTTTAAGTTCCTTTAATATGTTTTTATTAAATATAAAGTGCACTACATTATTAAATACAATTTCATAATATGTTTAATGTTCTTCTATTTTACAGTGGCTTTCTACTTGCATATTTGTTTTTAAAGGAGATCACCAAAAAAAATGGGAAGATGAGTTGGCTGTATTTTTATATACATAGAATATGGAGGTACTTTTGAACTTTATATTGATAGTAGTACATAATAGTAACATTACTGTTCTATGTAAATATTAACTGGACAAATGCTTTCATATGTTGGATGTCATTGATCATGCTTAATGAACAGTATTCATGTGACATCTCTGTGATTATTATCTGTAGTGCCATAGCATACAAATTAAAGGGAATTTAGTTATCAACTGTGCTCTAGTCCACCTTGGGCAAGTTTTAAAGATTCATACAGTTATTTTAAAATGCACTAAAAAGTAGAAAACAAGTAAGCAAAAAAAAAAAAAGAAAAATAATAAGTTTTAGGATCCACACTTTTATTTTAAAGGGAAAAACAAAACAAAACATTAAATTGCTAAAAATAAAGAAAACTTTGCTAATACAGCAAATAGTTGATTAAAGGTATCAACTGTTTTATGAGGCAAAAAGCAGCTTACTTAAAAAAAAAAGACAATGCAGCCAACACAGTGAATGCAAGAGAGGTTTTTGTCATCAGATATTCAAAGTCATTCTTAAGATTCTCATTAACCAGTTTTTTTTTTTTTTGTGCTTATTTCATATTGCAAGATTTTCTCCTATGTTTCATCCCAGTAGCTAAGATTTCATCCAGTAGTGACATCAATCAATCTGTTTGGTGCTGGTTGGACACTATTATTAACTTTTGAATGGGAATGGTCATAGTTCCTATTTGCCTTCTAGTTGGTCTGAGAAAGTCACAGTCTGATCACTTTTGCTTGGTGTGGTAATTTACTTTAGTCTGGTCAGGTAATGAAAGTTGGTAATCCCTTGGTTTTTTGCTTTAATTTTTTTTTCTGTTTGGCAGTTCTATCCTTTATGGGTCATGTACGGTGACAAACTTTTCCTATGTTATCTGAGGTGGTTTATTTGTCTTAGACCTGAATTTGACATTATTTGTCTTATTTGTCTCTTAGATCTGGAAGAAAAAAAAATGACCAGTTTCATAATTTCCTGAAACTGGTTGATACCTTTAATCAATTATTTACTGTAAAGTTTTTATTTTCAGTTTAATTTAGTGTGTTTTATTTTTAGGTTGACACCAGCTTACATAGTTGCAGTATTTTTCTACATGCTTATCTTCAAATATCTTGGATCTGGACCATTCTGGGATGATCATAATTGCGATGCAAGTCGTGGAACATGGTGGAAATACATCCTTTACATAAACAATTTCATCCCTATTCATCAAATGGTATGCTATTTTTTCAGTTAGAATATGAGTATTTATATTCATATGTGTGTTTGTTTTGTTTAAAATTATTCATTCTATGGAAGTCAGTTAAAAACGGATTAAACATGCTAGATTAATATTCTATATAAAATGTAAAATTGATATTCTAAAGACTATGAAAATTATTGAAACTTGTTACCTTACTACTTATATTATGTACTAGCAGCAATTATATATATATACACAGCATTGCTCGGGATTTATGATGCAAAACTCTGATAAAAATTACACTGGAACATATAGGGCCGTGAATCTTATACATTGTTTTTTCACTGTGAAAGAAGTAAATTCATTGCATTATGTAAGAAAAAAAAAATCATTGTATTATAGAAGTCATACCTGCTTCCGGCGTGCATACCCCTTCGCAGTTAGGCCTTCAGTTAGGCAGGCAACGTCTTTTAATGTGATTATTAGGTGTCCACAATTGATGTATAGTTAAGATGTACAGTTTGAAAGAAAAACTAAAATTACTCTTAAATGCTAGATAGCAATGCAAATGTTAACAAATTAAAGGACATTATCCTAATTTGTTAGGTTTTACTGCAATGCTTGCTTGTAAACCACATTTTTTGATTTTCCTTCCAGAACTAAAACATACAAATTTTGTGAAGTTCCTCCTCTTGAGCATGCCACATACAATTGGCCATGAGAGAAGCAAGGACTTTCTAAATTTATGTCTGCAAACTTAAGGGTTTGTCCTTGAGCTTTGTTGATGATCATGGCAAATGCCAGTCTAACTGGGAACTGGACTCATTTGAAGCTGAATAGTAGGTCGGTTGGTATCAATGGTATGTGAGGTATGAATACGTCCTCTCCTTTCGCCTTTCCCGTGAATACCTTGGCTTTGATGACATTTGGTTAAATATTTTTGACACAGAGCCATGTTCAATTGCATAGTTTTGGTGGGTCCAGATTCTGCAGAAGCATTATTGGTGATCCTTTCTTTAACTTCAAGATATGAGAAGGCATTCTAGGTGGCTCAAGGTAGTTCAGAAATTCCAGCATGTAATTAACAGCATCATCGGTGTCCACTGCAGAGTCAAATGGCTTGTCATGATATAAGAAAGAATCTTCCTCATAAAATGTTGATAATTAAATAGCCATTTTGATTTTTTAATACTTTTCATTGTTGAGTAAGCCTGTGAAAAATAAACCATGGTGATAGAGTTTCCATTTAAATTCATATTTCAAACCTGTGATTTTCAAAAGTGACTAATACGTTCAATAATTTCCCATAAAAACTGAGAGAAGTAATTGACTTTCATGTTTTAAACCAATGGTTTCCAACCTTTTTAATTGGACATCATGGAGTTAGAGAGTAGAACTCGTAGAAAAATGTTTCATTTTCCATTAATATCTCGACAACCTCTGGTCTTAGAAACTCGAAAGGACTAAATTTATGGGGGGCTATTTCAAAGCTACCCACAAAATTTCATTATATTCGGTGCAGCTGTTCTCCCGTGATGATGAGACAAACGAAAGTTTCATTTTTCATTAATATTGTGACAACCCCTGGTGTTAGAAACTTGAAATATAAACTAAATTTTAAGTAGGACTATTTCAAGACTACCCACCAAATTTCATCAAATTCGGTGCAGCTGTTCTCCCGTGATGTTGGATCATACATACATACATACTTTTCTTCTTTATATGTATAGATTGGGAAAGTATGATGATGGGGTTGAAATTCAAATTTTTGATGGATTTGCACCTTTTATGCATCTTCAAACTTGAATATTTTTGAAAGTATGTGAATACCAGTATGTGTGTTGAAGACCCAGACCGACCGGCTCGTCAGCAAGGACATGAGCAACCGATTAGTCGGCCGGGCCAGTATGTGTGTGTAAAAGTTGGCCATGATATTTCAAGAACTAAGTGAGTCACATTAAATGTGGTATGATTAGCACAATCTGTGAAAGCTGGGATCCTATTGATTATAACTACAGTAAATCATGAAGCCCCAAATTTTAAAGTGATTTTTTTAAAAATCAGATCAGTGAATTATGTTAAATGAACAGACATTTTATATGTAATTTATCAAAATGCACAAAAAATCTGTCATCTCTAAGAACTTAATTTTGAGACAAATTAACCAGAAATTATGATGTGTGATTAACTATTTTATTGCTTTCTGTAAAAGTTCATGAAAAATAACAGCAAATTAACGTTGTGTTTATGTAACAACTTCACAAGGAAAAATATTTTTTTTTACTCATTTTAACCATTCTGTGTTAAATGGACCCTCAGTAGGGATATCTGAAACTCAATCATTTTTATAGTAATTGCTATCATAAGTCTGTGGAGTATTCCTTGCAAATTTGGTGCAGTTTTAACTGTTTCATATATGGAGTATGATAATAAATAAAACTTCTGCTTGTGAGAATAAAGATGTTTACTATTTCTATGAAAAAATCAGGCATAATGGGAGAATTTGGTGACTACAATTGTTTCAAGAGTGTTTTGAGTCCTCTTTCTGAGGTCTAAACCAGTGTGCACTGTTACAATGGTTGTTAACACTTAATCTACCAGCTGCGGTTTCATTGCCTACATGGAAAAGAAGACCAGCTAACTCGGGTGCAGATTCTCTCCTAATACTGACTCGGTTTTGCTTATCATGTGAGATATTGCAGCAGTAATCCCAAATAATGTTTTGTATACCCTATAATATCACTATCATCACTGTAATCGCTGCTATCATATAGCATATTTTTAGGCCTATTTTAGGTTTGTGGTAATATAGCCTATAGCATTATAGCCTATTTTTAGGTTTGTGGTAATAAGCATTAGCATCAAAAAGCCTATTTTTAGGCTTGTGGTAAATAAACGTTGGCATCAAAAGTCTATTTTTAGGCTTGCGGTAGATAAAGTGTTAAGAGCGCACACTGTTTTTGAACAGAGGAAGAGGACTCAAAATATCTTAAAAATAATTGTAGTCATCTAATTGTCCTATGTCTGCTTTCTTCAAGGATGTATTAGAAAGTTATATCTGGAGTATGCTCTGAACAGGAATACTTTAATTATTATCATCCTGTATATTGAGCTCTACTTTTTTATATGATGTTTTATCTTGCTTAGTTTCAGTTGAACTTTTTAATATAAATATCTTGAAATTTTGATTGATTTTATATGTTGAAATAGTAATAAAATAAAAGTTTTGATATGTTCTAAAAGAATGATTTATTTATACTAGTGTCTTGGTTGGTCCTGGTATCTTGCTAATGACATGCAGTTTTATATTATTAGTCCCCTCTTTCTATATCCACTTTGGAGGTAAGTTTTTGGATTAATTTTTACAGTAAACTTCTTTTGTATAACTTCTCACTATAATGACTTATTCAATTTACAATTGATGCATTGAGTTCCAATTGATTTTTCATAGAATTAATGTAAGTGCAATTCATAACAGAAACCATTATATTTTGCATCTGCCTTTGTATGGTTACGTTATAGTTAGACTGAACTGTATGCTTATGTATATTGCACTTTATTTAAACTTTAAAATTCATTTTGTTTTTTTATAAGCAGTTATATTTCTATCAGTTATTAAATTACGATATTTTATATATTCATATGTATAGCATCTACTATTTTTTTATTAAGAAAATTTTTATATATTTACTTTATCTTGATCAGAGGTGTAGCAAGGGGCGCAGATAGTGCATTTTCTAAGGGTCATTTGCCCAGGCACCAATCAGTAGGGTTTTCAGAATTGGGTAGGATATAAAAAAAAAACATTTTTTAAAAGAAGGGCACTCAAATTTTAATATGTTTTATTTCTGTAAAAATAGCTAAAAAAGTAAAATCTTTGTTAAAATCACAGAATAAAATAATGAATGATGCCATTATTAATTTGTTTTAAACTTCTAATGCATCTTTTTAACTAATATTTTGCTTTTTAGCTTTTGAGTTCGTTTTGTTGTTGAAAAACTGCATCAGTATGTCAAATTTTAATGTTATCAGATGAATGGTTCAGATTTAAAGAAACATCAATAAGGAAGGGGAGGGGGTATAAGTGTCACAAACATCATTTTTTTGGGCTATGCCTACTATATTTTATAATATATTGAACTTTTTCATAAACTGTTTATGCATCCCAGGCCCCTATGCAATGCATCCTTTTGCCCCCCCCCCCTCCTCCCTGTTGGCAACCCTGGAGGTTACAAATAGACAAAAGTAATAGTCAATAGAGGTTTTGTTTTTAACTATAGAACACTAAAATTAGATTTTTGTAATAAGAAACTAATGGAGGAAAATAGTATATATATATATATATATATATATATATATATATAACTTGATAACTTGCACAGCTTTTTTTATCATTTTTTACTGGATTTGATTTTCTATATGTATGTACCGGGGGAAGGGGGGAAACCCA
Source organism: Amaurobius ferox (assembly GCA_951213105.1). Lineage (NCBI taxonomy): Eukaryota > Metazoa > Arthropoda > Arachnida > Araneae > Amaurobiidae > Amaurobius > Amaurobius ferox. The sequence goes on along the minus strand of OX578134.1, from coordinate 78,108,836 downwards.
TTCATAGTAGCTCCTGATACAGTGTAGAGGAAGTATTGCTTCTTTTGAAATTCACAAATTTAAGAATTGGATGAAAGTATATGTTATAAGACTTGAATACATTTAGATAATTTCTGGAGTAATGTTTGTAAGTGTGGTGTTTTTTTTTTTGTCTGTGGACATAAGCCAGACTATAAGTCAAGAGCAAATAAACTTATCACCATGATATTTTATATCTAGATTTCTATGCAAAACCCAAAACTAAATGTAATTTTGTATGATTCTTGTGAATAGATCAAGAGTTACTGAAGAGTTAAAGTTTTATTTGCATTGTTTTCTATGAGAAAGAGTATCTTATATGAGGAAACTTAAATTGAACTTCATTGAGTTTAACTTCCATTAATTTTGAGACCAAACAAAGCTACTGTTAACTTAAATTCATATAGTAATTTGAAAATTTAATGGCTTTTAAATAAAAGTTTATATATTTAGTGTATAATTTGATCATTCCGATAAGGAAAGCATATTTGCAATTTTTCTATTCTTAGAGCATGGTACATGTGATGAATATGTATGCATTTGTAAATAATTTCATAGAAATGGTTGACACTTAAATATAATAAATGAAAATGATAAAGAGATTCATTGCAGCACACTTCCAATATTAATAAAAGTTATGTAATATTAATTTATGAGAAAATCACATAGAGCTTATTAGTTCATACATTTTTAATGTATATTTTGTCATTTTTTGTCACGGTATTTGTACTTTAGAATTTTTGAGCTTTGTGCTATTTATACTCCTTTTATTCTGATCTAAGCTTTACTTCTTTCAGATGGCCTATAGCCGGATTCACTATTCTTGGATCTATACTGTTAGCAACATGGACCACAACAGGTGTAATGAGCTATGTATATGATCTAATACCTATGTTTGTTGGTGCAACTTCGACTCACGATTTTGCTGCTTATGAAAAAAAGTAAGCTAATCTGTTACAATATATGTTATATGCACAGACTTTTCTTCCTTAATTTAATGTGCTGCATAAATGTTACTTTTTTGTGTCAACAAATATATACTGTTAACTCTTAATGTACTGCCTCTTGATAAACCACCACCTCTGTATTTTGCCACTGCTAAGGCAAATGACAACAAATGTGCTTTGTATTAAACATATAGGCATTTCATTGTTATATTGTCACCCTTGCTGTCTGCTATTTGTCAGTATGTGTCATTGCATAAAAATGCCTTTTACTTTACACAATATTCTCACTGTACTGCAATGCCCAGAAAAGATTGTGGTTTGTTAAAACTTTTTTGAAAAGTGAAGAAAGATATGATTACAATTTGTCCTTGGTAATTAGCAAAAGAGGAACAAGCACTGACCCACTATTGGCTAGTAACTTGTTAACCATATCTAATCATTTCTGACTCTTATAGTTGCATGTTGTTGTTGAGACCCAGACCGTTCGACCTACCAGAAAGGTGTAAGGTATCTGTTTGGACAGCCGGGAAGTGCCACCCAATTTAGACCAAAACCCAGTGGGGGAGGCATCCACAGGGACCGTATACTCTTTCCCTACCACCAATCTCTCGGAAGGACTTACGGACCCACATGTTTAACATGATCGTACTCCACGTGAACATTGCGCCAGTTTTTGCGGTGACAGGAATCAAACCCGGGCCTACCAAGTGCAACTCCCATGCACTAACCACTGGGCTACCATGCCCATTATAGTTGCATGGTGAAGAACCAGACCGTCCGACTTATCCTAAGACGTAGAGCATTCATTTGGAGTTATAGTTGCATATGTAGAATCTTAATTGTTCTTACTCTTTTGTCAGTAATATGAGGGAATGTGTTGAACTTATCACAGAAAGTAGAAATTTGTGCATACTTAACATAAATATGCAACTTAAAAATGAGTCGACAAAGCATTGTCTTGTGAAATTGGATATTTGAAATTGCTATTCAGAGGTTGTTGGAATGAAGATTCAAAAGCAAATGAGAGTAAGCAATTTTTTCAGTGGATAAAGTTGAGGTATTTTTTTCTGTATTTATGCAAATATATATAATTTTCAATTTAATTCTTAATTCAAGCTAATACATTTTAGTATTGTTTATGTACACTTTTTAAAAATAAGTTTACCTGATACACAATGACTATACTACATTGTATGAAATATAATAATTAATTTCAATGTCTTTGATTTAACACTACCCTTTATGAATCATATCATAGTTTAGTGAACAGAGGTAGTTCAGTACATGATATAATATAGAACATGCAGACTGCAACTGATTAAATTATTTTATTTAGCTAATTACAATAAGCCAGCAAAAATCATTAAGATTTTTTTAAACGTAGGTAATTGCAGCCACACTTTTTAATGAAGAGCATATTTTAAAAGAACATTTTTTAATGTTTTCCTTTCAATTTAAATAAAAAAAATCACACTTTTGACTTTGAATGAATTAATTTGCTCGTATGCTACTGTAATATCTATTTGTTTGTTTTGCCTTAAATTTTAATGCTTGATTTTTAAGATTTAATACTTAGAACTTTAAATATTGTATCTGTTAATCCTAATTTTATATCTTTATATGTGTCTTTTATATTGTAATAATGTTTTTTAATTTTTTTATTTACCATATGTAATTATGATCTGTCTGTATTAAATGCACTAATTTAATTTTTTTTATCCTTGTAATAAAAATTTCATTTTAAATTTCATATTTTATTAGGATGTGGGATTCTTTTGACTTAATTTATGATAAGCCATATTGCCGAATTGCTCCTTACATTGTTGGCGTTATCTTAGGCTACATTCTTCATCGTACAGGTGAAAGGAAAAATTTTCTTAATTGGGTATTTTTAATTTTATTATTATTTTATATTTGAATAATGTTGTGCTTAAGTTTTTCTATTGCTTGTTTTAGCTGTCACTTTTTTAGTGGGAACTCTTTTAGCAGATATCTTTTTTGCAGCCAGAACTATAACAAAACAGTAAAAAACAAAAACAAAAAAACCCCCCGACAACAGTAAAACAGATAAACAGGTATATATGCTCCAGTATATGCCTATATGCTATACATGGTCAGGCTATAGCTAACAAATGATTTCACAAATGCTCAAATCGGAACTTTACAATTAACTGCACTCTGAATATACTCTAGTGAATATGGGGGCTGCACCCTAGTAAAAGAGTTACTTAACTGTCTCAGATTGCTCCTTCAACTTACTATTCCATTGTAAAATTCCCTAGTTGATCATGGCAGTCAAAGAGTTTATCATAAAATAAACTCCAATTTACTTAAGTATTATCAGAATCACATAAGTTTTGCTCAGATAATTTTAGTAAGGTAATATGCTTACATATCTGATTTAAAGTAAATAGCTCTAAAGTTCAGATAAAATTTGGTATTTTTAAGTTTCGCCTAATTTATTAGTTGGTTCATTTACATGGCTCATAAAAATAAAAAATCTCCACTGTGCGTTGACAATTTCCTTGGTATTTGATGGCAGTGCCTACTACCTTATCGATCTATAAAAGTATTTTGAAGCAAATGGCATCATTTCAAACTGTGTGTCATTGTACATTTTTAATGTTTTGTAAAGCTTATTTTAATATAATTGTAATCTTTGTTAATTTTATAATTTTTAATAAATTTGTAAATTAAATTAACAGTTAATTAAAAGAGTGTATTAAAATAAGGCTGTTGCACATCATTGATACAAACTAGATGCTTCTGACTGTACAAGCACGTATTTTTATTGTAAATAATAAATTAATTGCAAAAGGGTAACATGTCTATTTCTCAAATATAAACATATTTAAAAAGTTTTAATTCAACTTAAGATGTAAATACATTTACAAGAACCTAAGTGCTTTCAAGCATTATATGCTCCTCATGAGTGGCTTATGACAGAATAGGAGTATACTAATGCTTTTATATTCAGCCAACTTGCAAACAAAATTTGCATATTATGAATAGCCAATTGGCAAAAGAAATGTATGCAAAGAGAGAAACACAAATTAAACATATTACATGGCAAATATCGAACTACAAAGTGCAAAAATGAAAAACAGAAAATGCAAGACATTTAAATATTTAAATGCGTAGTTAATGGTTTTACCTCCATGGAATCCAGGATAAGATGTCAGGTAAAGCTGAGTTTCTGAACTGGGTTAAAATTACAAATGGAATCCCAATAGAAATAAATGAACACACAGATTCACAAAGATTCAGCAGATTCAAGAAACAAGATATTACAGGGATCATTGCAATCAGATAAAAGGAAGATTTTAAGAGGGAAGTATGGCATTGACCCTTTAGTGGTCATTTCACAAGACATCTTTAGGCATTACTGATAAGTAGCTAGTTAAAAAAGTAATTCCACTGCTTTTGAAGACAATAACTAACAAAATAACAATTGGTTTTTAAGATGTGAAAACTAATTAAGTTCAGATAAATGGACCATACACATATGGTTTTGTTCACCAATTGCATTACCAAAAATTTTTTTTTTGCATGCTTGTTTGCACATGTAGATTTTTTTTCCTTTTAAAGGGTATTTAAAGTTTTTTTAGTTGTTTAAAGTCAGTGCTTAAATTGTATGACAAAAATTGATAAGCTAAATATTTGAATATTTTAAAGATTAATTTTGACTGTGTTTAAAATGGTTTTATTAGATATAAATAGTTTATGAAAATTGTTTAACGTAAAGTTCATACATACATTCATTTAAATATTATTTTTTCTAGTGGCAACAACTTTTAGGATGGGCAATTGCAGCAGGAAGTTCACTGAGTGTTGTGTTTGGACTTTATCACGTTGAAATGAGTAGAACTGTATCTTTGTTTTATAATGCACTTTGCCGAACTTCCTATTCAATTGGACTGGCGTGGCTTATATTTACTTGTGAAACTGGGCATGGAGGTTAGTTCCAATGGCTTGAATTTTTATTGATTGTGAAGCAATTTTATCAATTGTTCAATTGTTATTTTGAAAATTCTACACTGAGACCACGGATTGGACAGGTTATTTTAATCTGAAATGTTTTAATTTCTCATTTAAAGCTTGTATAATGATATACCCAATTTACTCTACATTCCATAAAACTCTCTGTAGAAAATAAATAAGAAAGTTAAAATGTCTTTACTTATCTGAATTCTTTCCTATGTGATATATATATATATATATATATATATATATATATATATATATATATATACTAAAGCAATTTTAGGATTTGGATGTCATTTAAATAGAGTAGAAAAGGTTTTTCTTATAATCCGATCAGATTTTCAAAACAGATCAGTTTTACTAGATTAATCCTCTCATATGATGGTGTTCTTAAAGTTATGTAAATGATTTCCTCCTATCCACCCATCTACAGCACTTGTTATTCTAATATCTCTGGGCACATGCAGACAATGCATCTCTCCCAATCAACATTACTGATTATATATGACTTTCTAATGAAACCATTACTATTCCACCCCTAATTTCCATTACAGTGACACCTGTTTAACGCAACCACCTTTGGGACTGAAAAAAATCTGGCCACTTTATGAAAGTGGTAGTGGTTACTATATGAAAATGGTATGGTCATTTTGAGAAAGTGGTCATTTTAGTCAGGTGGTCAGTATACCGATGTGGTCACTTTGCCGGGTTTCACTGTATTTATGACCTCTTAACAAATATATCTATCTTACAAGCATTGAAATTTGCTATATTTTGATTCAAGAAGCATAAATTAATAATTTCTATATAACAGTAAGAATTTAAATTAAACTTAATTTTCAAGATATTGAATTTTAAAAATTTGTTGATATTTCTAAAAGTTGACGAGTTAGCTATATTTTACCAAATGTGTCACCAAGTAGGGCAGACAGAGGTAAGGACTTTCTTTATATAACATTTTGATGTCTGAACTATTAATAGATACAAATAATTTTAAGATATTTTCTTTGACATATCAAAATAATTAAAAATAAGTAAATAAAATAACATAACAAATGAATATTGTGGAGAAACCACTTTGGTTGTTGTACCCTTTTTACTCCACATACCCTAATTAGCCCACACGCCTATTCAACTATATAATTTTTTTCATTTTTGAATATCATGCTCAAATATGTAATCTATGGTTATCTTAATCTGGCATTTAATTTATTTTTCTAATATTGAACACTTCTGCTTAGTCTGAAATTTAAGATTTAGTATAATGTCAAAAATATATGTAATACTTAATTTTGTTATTAGAATTTTAGTCTTATAATGTATTATGTTTGTATAAAATTTGTTGCATATTAATTTTTCATGCTTTGGAAGTGTTATGCATCATTAAAATTCACAAATTTTATACAAAACACGATAATTTTAACATGTGCTATGCCCTCCTTCACAAAGTAACAAAGAAAATAAATGAAATTAAAATGCCAGATTTTGGTAAAAGGGATTTTCATTATTGTAATTGTCATTGTTTTTAAAACAGTTTATGTATAAGAAGATTTTGAATTTAATTTAAATATTAATTAATAGATGATCCCATTTGAATATTATTTTCATGTCTTCTAATTTTTTTTTTTAATGTACTTTTATTTTATTTTTATCTCAAGCTATGCATAAAAGAAATAAATAGTGAACAAATTATATTTAAGTGTTAAAATTTATTTTTAACATTTAGATCAAGGATTCTTAACTTGTGGATCATGACTCAAAAGTATGTTGCTGTGGTTTTTGGGATGGGTTTGTCCTGAGGTATCTTCCTCATTTTTTAGGACACGCCCTGTAAGAGTGCGAAAATACCAAAGCCATGTGTACATTTAACAAAATAAATAATTTATTTACAAAAAACACATGAAACTTATTTACAGGTATAGTAGAAATACAATTAACCTTCATGCCCTTCATTGTGTTGTAAAACACTTAAACTACTTAAATGAGTCTTAAAGACTAAATAAAATGGAATGGGGGAATGGTAACCCAAAACTAAATTCAAAAGCTTATCTACTGAATAGGTGAGAAAAGAAATAGGTGTTCAAAATTTGACTCAGCCAAAATATTGCAGAGGAGCCAACTTTTTGTCTGTCTGATGTTTCGGACATCTTTTTCACACACCAAAATAACACCACCTTTTTCGATGGTGTCTCCAACTTACCTCTCTTCAACTCTCCAATAGTCTCTCTCTCAAGTTTTAAAATCCACCCCTAAAATTAATGAAATCATTCTAATTCATCTCAGTGGTGTTGCTCATGGACCACAGAGCAGCTCCTTTGGTCTTTCAACCCCCTCTAGACATAACCGCCTTTGGAAAGCTCCCGCAACACTTGATACCTTTTGGACGTTAATTCAAAAGGCCCTCAAACTCTATGATCTTGTCTAGCTTGTACATTGGGGCATATTTTCGTTAAAATCTGATCTTCAAAGACCATCTATACATCCTGTTTTGCTGGGCACCTGCAAAACTGGGGCTGAACCACAAAATACTATAACCTGATCTTAAAACCAAAGTATTGAAGCATGAGTTTACCATGGGACAGGGTATACACTATAGCTGTCATAGAAAAAAAATCATATGCAAATATATATATTATCCAGGCGAGATTTATAGGTCATGTAATCAAGCCCATTAGTTGATTTTGGGTCATGGAAAAAAGGTTGGGAACCCCTGATTATGATGTAATGTGGCTAATAAAGAACTCTCAAAAATCTGCTGCAATAACACAATATTTTGTAAATACAGCATAAACACAAACACGCATAAACACATTTTCTCTCGGTTGCCGATTAGACTTTAAGAAGTGAGGTTGTGCTCCTTGTTGGTTCTGAAGAAAAAGGCTATTTGTGTGTATGCAGAATTTATGAAGAATTTATTTTATTGTGGCTACTTATATTGTAAAATTCCACATAAAATTATACACAATAATTCCACATAAAATTATATTGTAAAATTCCACATAAAATTATATTGTAAAATTCCACATAAAATTTCTGACAAGAATTTTAATGCAGGTTTTTTTTACAGGTTTCTTGACAAAGTTTCTCTCCTGGAAACTGTTTGTCCCTCTGAGTCGGCTTACTTATTGTACTTATTTAATACACCCCATGCTTATTCATGGATATTACCAATCATCTCAGTCTGCTATTTACTTCACTGAACTTTTTGCTGTAAGTTCTTTCATGCTTTATACATAATTTTTAATTATTTTATCTCTTAAAATATTTTTCTATGCAGACTGATATTTTTATCTCATTATTTATACAAATGGCTATTCTGTTGCTAAAGGGGAAGGGGTTAAGGTGAACTATAAAGATATGGCTTACTTGTTGTACTTGTTATGGACGAGTAAAGTCCATTAAATAGAAATGGACTTCCATTCTCCATTTCTTTTGAAGCAAAATCAACATTTGCTTGAATTTTGTGATTTTTTTTAATTGAAAACTACAATTGATAGGAAGATCAAAATTTGCACACATATGTTAAAATTGCACACAGATGTGCAAAATCACAATTTCAATAACGAAAACAAACTGTAACAGGATGAAACGCCCATTTTTAAACCGTGCATGCTCACTACGCTTCGTACAAATAACACGCAAACAATGAATTTTAAATAGCTATTCAAAGCATGTGCACTTGCATGCATTGCTATTTAAATGTGCTCCTGTATATTAAATACCTTTTTATGATTTAAATGTGTTTTTTGATCAGAAATTATTTGTTTTTCTGTATTCTAATTTGTTTAATTTAATATTCAAATTCTGCAAACTTATAAGCTCTTTTGTTTTAGGATTCTCAAATATTAAAATTAGTTTTTTATACGTCTAATTTCATAATTATTTTTTGAAATAAATTTTAATTTGAAATCTTTTACAAGTCCATTCAAAACCTGGCTTTTTGCTGGTGTAATACACCCCATGTGCATTCATGGGTGGTAGTAGTAAAATAAATAGCAGACAATCATCTCAGTCTGCTATTTACTTTACTAAGCATTTTGCTGTAAGTTCATACATGCTTTATGCATATTTTTAAGTATTTTATCTCTCAAAATATTTTTTTATACTATCTGATATTTTTATCTTATTATTCATACAAGTGGCTATTCTGGTATTAGAGGGAAAGATTAAGATGAACTATAAAGATATGGATGTTTCACATCTCTCCATTACTTATTTTTAATACCTAAAGTCAAATTTGTAAAAATTAAAGGAATAAATCATTTTTTTTAAATTCCTATGAAACTCTCATTATTTACTGTATGAATTAATATACCATGATATTTTAGAAATTATTTGTCAAAAATGTTCCTCTGTAAAGCTTTCATCATATTATTAAGCACATAGTTTTACCCAATCAACTTTTAAAAATTCGTATCGAACTCACTCCACCCCCCCCCCCCCCCCTTATCATTTAAAACTATTTTCTGTATGAATTTAATATACCATAATATTTTAAATTAATTGCATTACCTAGGATCTGTTTCAATAGGTTATTGCTTCAATTTTCTAATTATATTAAAAATATCTGTAATCCAAACTAATTGGGGCCGTGGTATGTTCGGATTAGTGAGCTGTTCTGATTAAGCGAAGTGTCGAGATTTTTCCAAATAAAAACTGTATTGGACATTTGCTCCTAATGGCAATATTAACCCACATATTTATCTTGCTATTGTTTAGCCATTTTTGCCCAAAATAAATTTCACACATTATCTCATCACATGATCAAAATGTCACATGTTGTAGAACACCAGTTAGAGGTTAATGGGTAACTCATATTTACATTAGGTTACTGAGCTAATTGTTACCTAGAAGCTAATGGGCTATATGAGGAAATCTTATTGTTTATTGAAAATGCTCCATCACCTTTCTTGAATCCAAATATACCAGTGGTAATATCAGAATAGTTTTTTTGCCTCTAAGTGTGATTCTTCAATCTATGTGCCAGGCAGTTTTGTAGAGTATGAAACTCTACTAATATGAAAAACTCTATTAATAAAAACACTTTTATGATTTAATAGAACAGAATTGGTAACTTCTGACAAAAATGTTCATGGTCATAACATGGTCATGTCACAGTTATAAAACTATACTGGCAGTAACATCATGATGTTTTAAAGACCTGAGAAAAACAATGTGAATCTGATGAAAGTAATATTGATGATCCAGAGACTGTGATGACTCATACAGAAGGAGCAGCCGCTCTGGAAATTATTCTAAAATATGTGGATCAGCACAGCAGGAGCACATTGTGATATTTTTTTTTTTAAATATCATATTTATCATTCATTACAAATGATATCATGTAAATGACATCATAAAAATTCCATAAAATTTATAAAACTGTAGGGGGGACATAGTTAACTCCATACTGGATTTCTGCCATTCGCCAGAAAAAAATTTGTGGGGTATTTTAGCAAAATAAATACTTTCAGTAATGTGTAAGTAAATAAAAAGTATTTTTGACTAGTACTTATCTTTCTTGTTATATTCCTTTCTTTTACACATTTTCTATACAACAGTATTTAATTATGTTATTCACTGTAAGTACATTGAATGATGAAAATCTTCAGAAAAAATACTATAAACTCCATAACTGAGATTGATTCTTTTTTTTTTTTTTTTTAATTTATTTTGTCCACTGAGCTGTTCAGATTATTTGAAATTTTGGATCGCCGGGGTTTGGACTAGAGGGGTTTTTACTGTATTCTGATTTTTGTTCATTCAAATTATTAGCTCTGAGAAAAAGGATTTTGTTGTAATATGTATGAGGAAATATTTCCATTTTTGATGTAATTTATTTTATTTTAGGTTACAAACTTTTTGGGCTTTCTCCTTATGTCTTATGGAATAGCTTTCCTGTATTCTCTAGTGTTTGAATCTCCTTTTATGAACCTTGAAAAATTGCTTGTTAAAAGAAAAAGTACATGATGTAAATAAAATATTAACTTAAAATTATTTTCTGTGTATTAAAATGAAGCAAATTTTATGCACCCGTTTTGCTTTTTCATTTTAGTTTTATTTCTATTTAAAGTGTAATGTATTTCTCTTTTAGTTGATGACAGTGTATTATAAAAGTGTTTTAGAAAAGTATTTTATCTTATTTTATTTTTTTTTATTTTATCTCATTCATTTTTTTTTCATGTGTACATAACTAACAATTCAATAATATGCATAACATTTTCAAAAGTTCAAAATATTAAATGGATTTTTAAATATTTGCAGGAGAACCCTTATAAAATACACTCTACATATGCTTTTTACCCTATGTAGTGGGCATGACACACCTCAAACAATGAAAATAATCCCTGAATAAACCCCTTTGATATGCTCTAAGTAAGTGCATGGGGCACATGCAAATAGGAAATACTAAACTTACTTAAAATCAACAATATGTTTTCTAATTGAAAATCCTTGCAATCCGAAAAATATCTGGATATATAATTTTTGTCTTTTATCATTCAGTTTGTGTTTTGTGCTGAGTTCCGAGAATGTAATTTACATTACGTCCTAGCAATTGCAACTCCCACCTTTTTCCAAATGCACATGTGGTAGGGAAGACTTTTTGACCTCACAATTCCATGGAATACTGAGGTTTGTTAAAATTTTGTGATATGTGAATACCTCATTAACATAATAATTATTAAATGGATGCCTCCAGGAACATAATTTCTTGTTTTGGAGCAGTGTGTAATATTCAAATTAGCTCCTGTCAAATTATGAAGATCAGATTGTCAGTCAATATTTCTATATCGGAGTTTACAATTAGATTGTCTTCAAAACACGAGAAGTATACATACTTTTTCAATTTACTAAATTTCGTTTATTGTTAGCAAAAATTCCATTTAAAACTTTTTTGAAAGACAATTCTTTGACTTTCCTGATGGTGTTAAGATGAGAATTCTGTAATAATGTTTTTGATCGCTTCAAGAACTAATTTGTGTGAAAATTACTCGAAATGCACCTCAATGTTAAATAACTAAAAAACTAATTGCAATTTAAAAAAAATCTTGGTAAAGTGCTTTCACTTGGGAGTCCAAGTACAAGTTTATATCAAATTTCTGGGCTGTACATTGGTTAGAAATGGCTATACATTGCTTAGAGAGGCTGTATATTCTACTCTACTACAGACGACACAAACAAACAGACAGATATCTTCTTTTATTATTATAGATTGCTAAAAGTGCTTCATCATTAATAATCCTTTGACTTTATAATCTAATGTACACTAGCTGACTTTGGTGACGGTTACCAGTCCCCTCTGCAAGTGTATGTATTGACTTTTTAGCAGTGTTTTCAAAAAATAAATTAACAAGGGGTACTGCTGTTGTGCAGACATAATATGCCCTATATAAATGCCTAAACATATCTTAATCTGTTATACTGGTGTAGTATCGATTCATAGACTACTACCAATCTTATATAATAAAAGAACATTTTTGTCTTTCTGTCTATGTGTGTGTCATCTGCAGCAGAAAATCTAAGTTTTGGACAGTTGTGAAATTTAGTAGTGTGTTTATTGATATCCTGATATACTTTGGTGATACAACATACCTGATATAACACTCTTTTATTTATTTTTGCATTTTATAGTTGCGGAGTGCAAGCATAGTATTTAAATCAAGATGAAAGAAGAAAATGATTTGGAAATTGAGTGGCATTATTTATAAATGCATTTATTAAGTATTGGGTGCTTATTTTAGACCTGGGCAATAAAGGGTAATCTGTTTTAGCCTTAAATATGTACCCAATTAGCGAGTGCATAGGGTGCTAAATGACTACACCCTGATAAAACCTAAATACGCCGAAATCGAAATGTATAAGTACAACTAATAATTTTTGGAACACTAATCGATTAAACTTATAATACTATATATAACTATTCGATTAAACTAATAATTTTCGAAGCATTGTGATTTTCAGTTCACTAACTAAGCTGTTACAGCTAAATTTCTTATTGATATTCTGAAATAAAATATATGTAATAAATAATTACAGTGATGCTTCTATCAGTGACTACCTGATTTCAATAACCTATAAACATTTGTATCTACCAGGAATTTTCTCTCTATATACAAAAGTGTATTACATAACTAAATTTTTGAAGTCAATTCATGTGACTAATTTTTGGGGTCAAGTCATGACTTCCTCTTATGCCCAGCTTGCTGATTTGACCCCCCTCACAAAAAATGTTGAAAATCGACCTATTGTCATTCATATCAAGAATAGCTGGTGTTAAAAGCTTAAAATTTTGCACAGTGGTCACAACTAATGCAAATTAGAATTCTAGCTATAGAAATAGAAAATAGTATGAAAAGTATGGAAAACCATGAAAATAATTTTTTTTTTAACTAACTAATGATTCTGATGAAATTTTCTTTGAAGTTAGTTCGTATAAATGCAGATGAAACTCTATTAGTGACTTCATATAAATACAAATGAAACTCTATAGTCACTTCCCATGAAAAGTGTAGTCCCCCCCTCCTAAAAGGTCTTGCCCTTCTCCATTCCAACCACAGACAAATCATTAAATTGATTTCCCATAAAATTCCCTTTAATTTGATGTTTCTATTTCTCATTTTGGTTAAAAATTGTATTTGATCCATAGTTTTTCATTATTTTTGTACAATGTACATCGCATATTTTCGCTTTCTATTGCATATTCTCGCAGATGTCTTTTTGTTTATTTCCTTTTCATTTAATAAACTCTGAAAACCCTTTTCTTTCCTACTGTATTTGACTTTTGGTACAAAGTTCCTTCCAGTTAAAAAATTTGGAAAAAACTGGCGTAATTCAATGAAGTTTTAGATTTTCAGTAGCTTGTTCAGCTCAATTGGCTTTCACCGCTCTGAAAGCATATTTAGTTAATTTAATTCTCTTTATTCAAAATATGTCAAATTTCACTTTTTATGAGACAGGTACATTTTGATCAAAGTTGGAGGGGAAGCATAAACAGTTGTAAAGTTATTATGTTTTGTTAGGTGATTGTATAGTAATTAATGATATTGATTGAGTGAGTTGCATGATGCGGTTGGAGTTAGTAGCCTAAGAATTGTTGATGGGAGAAAATACAACTTTTTGAACCATGTCAAATGACTGTCTTATCATGTTTCACTATTATTGCCATTATGTCTTATGTTTCTTATTACTCACCATTTAGGTCTTTTAGTCAAACTGTTAGTTATTCATGCCATAGACAGTGTATTTTAGAAAGTTTAAAATACTTAACATAGTTCACATAACTGAAAAAGAAATAGTGCAGTGAAATCTGATTAAAGTAAATTTCTCAAATTAACAAATAAAAATATAAGAAGGAAAATTTCATTTTTGGTTCTTAAATTTCAATTTAACAAATTTTGCAGAATAACAAACAAAATTTGTGGTTCCATTCAAATTGATATATATATATATATATATCTTTCTATCTCTTTTTAGTTTGTACCTCTTTGTGGAATGTTTAAAAGGCATAACATCTGTCATTATTTGCAATTGAATATTTTTGTATAGGATTGAGCTGTTTCTTGCAGATGAGGGAGGTTGCTGATTCCTTCTAATCACTGTGTCCTTTCTTATTTTATGAGATGTCCGAATTTAATTTAAATTTGTCAAAATGAAGTTAAATTTTGGCTTTATATTAGCTTTACATTGTGTTATAGTGTAGGGATTTCTGTTCTATAACCAATCAGGACTTGCTTCTGTGTAATCCTGAATGCTTAGAATTTTATCAATGATGGGCGGAGCTTAATACTCTTCATCCTTATTAGATTCAAAGAGAATTTTTCAACCAGAAAAATTTAAAAATCCTTGCCTTAAGTAGTTTTGTGCTCACTGATCATCTCCTCACCTGTTCTGTGCTAATATGTGGTAATGATCTAAAACCGTGGTTCACAGGTGGTGAGGAATGATCAATTGAGCCCTTTGTTGCTTTTTATATTGTGTTTGTGTATTTGTGAGGCCATCTATTGAGAACAACAAGTAACACACTTCATTACTTTTATTGGACAATAAAAGGTGGTGTCTTGGGTTACATATACATTGCTGATCATTAATCCAAATGGCACAGGTGATCGTGTGAGCATCTTGCTCTCAAAATCTATCTACAATAAAACAGTTTAAAAAAATTGAACAGCCAGTTAATATACAGCACTTTTCAAGAACAAAGGAGTTAAAACCTTTTTAAGCAAATAAAATTTATAAGTGTGTATAAAGTATTCTTACACTTAACATTTCGAAAATTGAGTTTCTCATCAACAATGCTACTGTACACTGTTCAGCACTCAAGCGACAAAAAAGATGTAGATCCTGTTTGGCAATTTACTTTTTACAAATACACATTAACATTTCTAAGTTTTAGTTTAAAATAAATGTAGCTAATGCTGATTCAAAATGTATGTATTCAGTTGCTAATATGTACATTTTGCCAAAATTGATTCTTTAAAAAATAACTTTTGAGAATATTTCTGTATGCCTGTTTAAGTAAATATACATTCTTTAAGATCAACATCTATTTTGCCTCTTCAATCAATATCAACAAAAACTGCAAAGTTTTGTTCTTTTTTCCCGTGAGATTAGCATCAACGGTTCTCATCCATGATGTAGTTTAAACTTGCCAATGAGGTATATTGCCAAAAGGCATTTGCTAAAATTGTATGCGATTAAAATTAGTGTGCTGTGAAAAGCATTATGCATTCATACTTATTTCTGTGAATTCCACTCACAGATATTTAAAATTAGCATTCTTTTATTTTGAATTTTTTAAAATTTCTGTATATACTATTCTATATGAATTTGCCATTTATTTGTGTAAAAAAGGTTGAGAACCGCTGATTCACATTGTACATTACTTGCACAGGTTACATGAACAAGATCACAGACAATAGTGAATGAGAAAATATCACATTCACCTGTTCCAGAGACAATAAGGCCTTGAGTTTCAAGTGAGCTAGGTCGTATATAAAACCTCAAAACTTTTTCTGTTTAATTCAGAAAGTTGTGAAAGAAAATATTCTAGGAAAAGCATCATAATTTCTTTTTGAAATTACACCCTCCCTGTAGATATTTCTCAAAGTAAAACTGTTAATGTGTACTTTTCTATCAGCCCTCAATACCATCTAAGGAAAAATTCACCTTCATATGAAGAGATGGGTACATTTTTGAAATATATATAATGAAAATGGTTTAGAAATTAAATAATTTTTATTCTATTAAAAAATAGGCAATTAAAAAAAAAAATATGACCAATAAATAAATTGGTATGAAATCAAACCAGAAACGATCTCTAAAAGTATTAATGCTAGCTAAGTGTTGTTATTATATATACTATATAAACTAGGAATGCAGTAGTTGCTGAAACAAGATCCTTTTATCACATAGTTTTCGCAGTATTTTGTTCCTTGTGAGATACACAGGGCTAAGTAAACAAAACCTAAAAGTGTATTGCTGGTGAAATTTGTATCAAAAAACATTCACAAGATGTTCTAACATGAATATGTAGGAAATGCAACAAATATCTTGAAATTCAATTATTAATCAATTAGCATCTGCTTCATGAAATATTTTCTGATTAGATAAATTTGATTTTACAAATTTAGCTGTGTTGTGATCAATGTACATAAAAGAAAAATGGTTAGTTATATTGACAATTTAGGTCACTTTAAAAATGCCATTATTCCAAAAAGATGCTATAAATTCCAAAAGGGCATGTTGATATATGTTACTGATTTTAAAGAGATTTTCCAAATGTTTTTTTTAAGATTAACATAGAGTTTAGTTTTTTTTTAATCTAAGCATATTCTGTGATATTTTTACTTCTGCTATCTGTTAGTTAACAAAAATATATTTTGGGGTTGGTTAATTTTTCTAATAACTGGCTTTGATGGGTTAAGCAGATAATAAATATATTTTTGACTTGATTTTTTCCAAATTTGGTAAAGATCCATACAATATGCAAATGTGCAGTTAAACGTCATTCTCTTCTAAGATTAGATATATTTTTATTGAATATATTAAATATTGTTTTCATTGATATTTTTCTTATATTACATAGTACTTGTAAAGAAAGTACTGTAACAGTGCTAAAAAGTCAGTAAGCCCTTTCAAGGAATTTGATATTCAATTTGAAGTTTTCAGAACATGACTTGGCTGATAGAGTATAAATGAGTAGTAAGGATATTTTCTTTTAAAATTTCTACAGCTAAAAGAAACTTATTCATGTCCTACAATTTTAGATGAATTTTTTATTGTTTCTTAAGGAGTATATACTGCTGTAGTCCCTGAATTCTTCATAAAAGATGGGGATAATCTCTCATCATCTAGCGCTTTCCTAGTTTATTAGTGCATTACATGTATTTACAAACAAAATTATAAAATACTTTGCTACCATAAATTGTTTTAGAGATAGAACCTGTTTAAATACTTGGCACTCTATAAGATACTTCATAAACATTGTTTACAAAGTTTATATTTTGAATAGTTGGTTACACACATACTTCGCAGCACTGCAATAAGGATAGGGTAGGGTGAGTCCATCGATATAGCATATAGGAAAAAAGTTCATGTAACAGAATCACACTTTGATGTCCCCGGGTTGAACCTAGATGCCGCCCATAAACTATCCCCTTGTCTATATGGAGAAAAATCATAATAAATCTATAGATCTGAAAGTTCATCCGAGAACTGATGGATCAAGGGAAGGATGGTACTGTCCCTGTGGCTGACATCTCCACTGGCTTTCCATCTAAATTGGGTGGCATCAATCCAAGTCAGACTTTCATCATGATGTGCTTGAGGTCTTTGGATCAACGTAAGCTGTAATTTCTCATCTTTTACCTCGACCATCTGCCTTGGTCTTTTTCTAGCATTTTCCAGAAAAATGGGGTTAGCAATAACAAATCCACAGATTTTGACCGAATCATTTCAAATTTATTTCAATTTAATTATGGTATTGTGGATAACTACATCCATATTTTTAGTTTCTAAGGTTAGGAGTTGTTTAGATATTAATAAAAATATTTTTAACAAAGTATTTCTAAACTTCGTATATTTTTGATTGCATTTAATTGATTATTGCAACGAGGGTTAAAAAGTCACAGAAATAGTTTTTGCTTAACTGCACATTTTGGCAAATAATGACCAAACTTTTTATTTTTGTACATTTTTTTGTAAGGGATATTAGAATATTTTTTGACATTTATAGATCAAAAGAGAAAATTGTTGTTTTTACTTTTAAAACTTCCTTTTTATTTCTTTTATGGGTTAAAAAAATGTTGAATTCCAACATGATTTAGAATTTTCACATATATTAAATGAGAGCAATGCCGAGTACATTTGCTAGTTTATGAATATGAAATCTAAATTTAATATAGCTCCTCTAGCTAAAGAGGTTCAATCAGAAAAGTTGTACTTCTCCTTAATTGCTTATAGTTGAAAAAAATGTCCAATTTTCTATCTGTATCCTTGCACTGAAAATCTTAGCAATATTACTAGCACTAAAATTCTTGTGTTATTATAATATGGTTAGTACTGCGATCTTTGTAATATTAGTTTGAATAAATGTTTTGTTGCAGAAAGCCCACCTTACAATGCTATGTTTCTTGCTGTGTAAAGTGGAAATTTGAAGAATTAATTAAAATGTTTTGAAGAATTACACAGCTAGAAAGACCCTATCTTTTATTCTAAAAATTAGAAAGAGGTATAACTTGTTCTAATTGGATCTGTTTTCCTAAAAGGGCCATATAAAATTTAGATTTTCAATTTTTAAATAAATGCAATTTACTTAGAATAGAACTGTCACTAAGAATTCTATATACAACATTGAAAAATTTTGAAATTGGAAGTATGCGTGTGTAACCAATTGCTAAAAGTAAAAAAAAATGTAATGTTTTTGAAACAACATGTATAAAATATGTTTTTAAATTTTGTCTTATAAATTTAAATCTGCATATAATTTGTGAAATTCTGTTTCATAAATCAAAAGCTTTATAAAACTTTTAATCATTTCTATATGCAGAGAATGAAAGCTGAGGTAGAATTTTGTTTAATTAAATAACACTTTTTAAAAATATCAATGATTAATTATTTGTTCTAATGTAACAGTTCTTAGTTTTCCAATTTATAACTATAAGATATTTTTTTTTTTGAATAGAAAATATGAGTTACCAATATCTGTGTTAAAAGTTTAATATGCAGTTTCCTGATTGTTTTCATTCCTTAAATTAATTAATTGAACACCCAATAGTAGTTTTCAATTTGAAAGAAAAAAAACATTAGTTGCTTGTATTTTCAAAATGTATAAATAATTTTAGATGCATTTTATTCAATTTAAAAAACCTTAAAAATTAAAAATATCTTTATTTATATTTTAGTTTTCATAATTTATAAAGCTTTAAATTGTTTATTTTAAGATATATGAGTGCAGTATTTTAAGTAAGCATAAATTTTCAAATTGTGTGAAAATACTTTTTCTATTTTTGTATTCCATATTCCAAGGCATGTTCAACAAAGTTTTACTTAATAGCTTAAGAAATATGCATTACTCTGTATAGTTTAAGAATGCAGTATTTTTTTTTTTTTTACAGATTTGCTCTAAATCTCCCAAATGTCCACATATTTGTGAAATTTTAAAGTGAATTTATAATGATAACAAATATATTGATATTTTTTCAGTTTAAATAATTTGTATTTCAGGAATATTTTTTTCATAAACAATTTCAATTTTTGCATTTCATAAATCTCTACTATCAGTAAATGGATTAACTAATTCAACACATAACTATACTCGCTTCTTAACCACAATACTTTCGCATTTAAAATATTAGGGTAAAGCTTTCAATGCAAAACATATTTATGCTTAATATCTTGTTAAGCTTAGAAGGTATGTTACTATTAATACATAAAAGTAAATTAGTGAACATCAAAATTCTTCTTCTTTATTGCATGTACCCACATAGAAATATAAATATATCACAAATTTCCATTGAAGTTTAACCAACAGAATTCTTATAACAATGGATCAACTAGCCAGCACACCAAAAACTGTACCATATGAATTTGTCTCTTCAGATCAAAGTAAATGAACAATGTAGCCCTTTATTTTTTACAAACCATGTGCTGTACATCTTATGTGACTGCTGTTTAAGAAACTGCCATGATCATTTTTTGGCAGTATGAAATAAACATGCACACCCTGTTATGTAAGTGGTCCCGATGTGATGAAAAATGCTATTTTAATACTTTTCACAAAGTTTTTACTCGTGTCTATATTATAATGCTACTCCATATATTTTCAATTTAAACAGTTTTTCTAGTTTTTTTTTTTGTGTGTTCAATGTGTTGTAAATTCAAATTTAAACTTTATTATTTCAACAAATTTTTTACCTCCCCCATATTTCGTTCATAACAAAATTCTGTTATATAACATACATAAATCATACAAACAATGCACAATCATAATTTACATAAGTTTTAAAAGCATATATTAGGCAAACCCTTGTTTTGATTGCATATCAAAAGTCTAAAATTTTATTCTACATGCAATTTTTATTATGTTGTACAGAGTTCCTGAGAAAATCCTGGAGTACGCCCAATAACTTTGTAAGGAAAGGTCCAATAGTGTACACATTAGGTCTATTTTTAGTGAAGTGATCATATACCCAATCGAATGAAGATGATTGCCAGCGTCCCAAGCGGGCAATTTAAGATGCTAAGATAATGAATTCGGAAACAGAGCGAGATAGATGAAAAAAAGCTAATTACTAAGTTGTAGAGCATTGCCTAATGAGTAAGAATTGACACCGGGAACGAACGAAATGCGTATAAGAAAAGCAATAAATACCTGTCAAAAAGTTGTATCATTAGAGCCTCTAACACGGTGACATCTGCAATGCGTATCAAAGTACGTTATCGTATTCTTTTTGGATTTTAAATGGGTATTGTCTTTGATAGAGAGCATTTTGCACAGTTTCCTACACTAAATTCCTGTTCATGCCAGTGTTGTCTATTGTATCATTCTTGAATATGCCAGCAATTTGCCAATAACCATATTGTGTCAAATAAATGCCTTCTGTAAGTTTTTTTTGTCGATTCTTACTAATTAGATAATGCTCTACAACTTTATAATTGGCTTTATTCATCTATCTTGCTTTGTTGTGGAATTCGCTATCCTAACTTTTTAAATTGTCCATTAGGGGCTCTGCAATCATTTTTATTTGATAGGTCATGGTCAGTTTACTGTAGATAGACCTAATGTGCACACTCATAGAGCTTTTTTTACAAAGTTATTGGGGGTGGTTAAGAACTTTTTAGAAAGCCTGTATAAATAATTTAAAGGACTTATACTGAGAAATATTATACAAATAAGAATGGAATATATAAATTGATGGAAAGGCCATAAATTAAGACTATTAAGGCTCATAATTTTTTTCACATATTTGTTTATACATGAAAGTTAGTGCTGCATCAGAATATGTACTAAAGAGATAAAAATGTAAAAAAGAGATAAATGATTTGCTTTCTCCTACTTTAACCAGATGAATTACCCAATATATACTTTTAAAACGTACTGCAATTTGTACGTAGTTGTTTTTCACAAACCTGTTTCGAATAACCTGTATTTGTTTATTGTCATTTCTCCCTAATTTTCTGCATTTAAATTTGTGTTAGATTTCACAATTTTGGGTTTTCGATATATACTTTCATTTAGAACATTGGTTCCCAACCACGTGACTCCAACCGGGGGTTTTGCACAAAAGATATAATTTTGGATGTTTTTCTTTAAATATGTCTAAGAATGGAAATGCATTTATTGAAGGATTTAATTCCTTCACTGAATATAATAATAATATATTAATATTTATGACAATAAAAGCAAATAAGAAATATTCATTGGATACTGGAAGCATAAACCAAGAAAATTCCAAACAAATTTTAACAAATGCAGATCAAAGTGCAGTGTCGGTCTGGTCATACTTCGTCCCTCCGTTGTAATGTTTGAAGGGCTCCTCACCCCATATCCTTTCTTTTAATAAACTACCAAAGTGAAGTGATTTTGTTTTCATATACCACATTTTATTGAATTTTAATGCCTCCTATAGTAATAAATGTTTTTCTGTGTATGTGCATATGCGCGTCCATAGCGAAAAATCCAAGCGACGTACTATTACAAAATTCGGTAGAGATATAGTTCAGGCTAAGCCCCGATAGATCTTGGAAGGATTTTTTTAAAAATTCGATTACGTTTAAAAGTTATTAATATTTAAGCGGAATTTTGGGAAATTTTTGCTATTTTGTTTCAAAATAATACGAAAGAAGTCGATGGTATGATATCGTATTTAGCGCATTCTAATTGTCGCGACATCTAGGGCAAACGGCAGCTGTGGTATTTTCAGTAACGAAAAATTGGCTGGGAAATAAAAATACGAATTGTAACTTTTTCATTCTTATTATATGCTTCAAATTGGATATGTAGGCATATTTTCTTATTAAAGCCAATCTGTGCAAAATTCATGTGGTTCTGATAACAATTACGCGAATTTGGATTTTATTCAATAGGAAATGTTTTTCATTTTATATTCTTGGATTCTTGGTAGAGGGTTTTTAAAAGATTCGTTTAGGAAGATGATCGCGCGTTCGGGACGCAGCCAGCTTTTAAAATTTAGTTCATGCGTTTGCGCGAGTGTATTATAGACGAGTAGGGGGCACAGTTAGAGAGGAATTTTTTTTAATTTAGATCAGACTTTTGCACGAGTTTGTAAAATGGATAAAGGGCACTATGGATGAGGAGGCACTCGATTATTATTAATGGGCAGATCTACGGGGGGTGGACCGCAGCGGCCTATACTCCCATTGTCATTTCTATCGCTCCGATTTTAGAAAACTTTGTGTGCATCGTTAGTCGTGATCTGTCCGTGTAGTAAACTACACAACCGCGCATAACAGTCGGGTACCTGGGCCTACTGAAAATAGATCTGTTTAAAAGGTCACCAGGCTGGTTGCTGAAAGAAACTAGTAGAAGCTAGAAGATATTTCTGGGGACAGTAGAAAGCAACTCTAAAAAATATATATATAATGGGATCACTTAATGCCCAATACTGAATTTATTTCTGTCTATCTCTCGATTATTTGTTTGTTTTTCATGTATCTTTTATTCAGGTAATGAGGGAAAGCTTTTGATTATTTTTAATTTGTACCGAAAACAATAGACATAAAAAAATATATATATTTGGGACAATAGTTATAAAATTTAATGCGTTCGACTGTTATTAAGAGATTATTCTGGACATTATTGTTTGCAATTATTGAGGGTTCTTTAAAGTTCAAGAGTTCTTTCTTGGGTGCTGTCGAAGGAATATATGAACCAGACCAATACTTTTAAAGGGGTTTGTGGTGACAATATGCCAAAAAAGCGAGATTCGCGAACAAAAAATATTTTATTGAAAGCAGTTCATGCGCACAAAACGTTTGGGAACCACTAATTTAGAATATTTATTTTAATTTAAAATTAGTTTAGTATGGATATTTTTATCTTACCTGTACAAATTAAATTATTTCTTATCTGCACATATTAAAGTCCATTTCTAGAATTATTCATTCTATTAAAATATTTTTTTCTTTTTTAACAACAAAGTTTCATATATTGCATTTTTTTTATGTAGTGCTTATCGAGGAAGCACATTGTTATAGGGTTATGGAATTTGAGTTTCTATATCTGGATATCTTAAATTGAATTTTGATGGCTGTGTGTGAAGCTAGCAAATTAATACTACCTCAACAAAATATATCAAAATATACAAAGTAAAATTAAATACATTTTACCTAATGTTCCTTATTAATATCTACTCTCGTAGTTATTTCTTTATATTCTATAACTCTTTTCAAAATTTTGCTAATACCATATTGCTCTGGTCCTGTTGCACTCACTAATGAAAATGGCGTAAAAAGAATGTCACTCACAATATAGTTATGAAGAAACAGTGATTATGCATATCCAGCTTCTTTTATTATAATTCGATGAATTTATCATAAATGTTTTACTATTAAACATTTTTTTTTGTGCAATGTATTTTTATATTTTATTTTATCTATTGTTTGAAATACACAGTATTTCAAACTGAAGTCCATATTTAGTTCTGGATTGAATGTATGTATATTTGTATATTACTCATTTGATAAAAAATTTAAGAAAACATATTTTTCCTAAACTTTTCATCAAATAAGCAAGTTGTTTCTATTAAATAAGTAATCCAATCTAAATTTGAAAATCTGACAAATGTGATTATTTTGTTTCAGCTTTTAATTGCATTATAAAAAAAAATGATATAAAATGTAAATTCTTTGTCAGTATCTTTTATACAAATACTTTAACTAGGAAATTAATTTTAGCATTAAAATATTGGCTCTGATTTGGAGTTTAATAGGCTTTTAGAAACTTAAAAAATTCATAGATTTTTAATTATAACAAAAATCTCTAGTTAATTACAAGATATTGTATTACTTTTAAAATAGAGTTCTGGAAAATAATTGAGCTACTTGAATTTATTTCGCTATAAAACTGTGCAGATGATTTTGTAATATGAAACTGGAATTTGTGCAGTGTAAAAACTGTTTTTGTATTAAAAGAATTTCAGTGTTGCTGTGTTGGGATTTAGAGGATACACACACACATACATATATATATATATACAGATTTATATTATCAACGGTGTTCTACAAAGTTCACAAGTTAGTTTTAAATATCTATTTTTCAGTTTAGTTAATTCTTTCATTAAAATTTTACGGAATTAGGGACCAATATATTTTTGTTCCCGTTTGCTGTTTCATAAATATTTACTTAAGAATATATTTAATTTCAGGAAAATAAACTTGTGTTTTAAATTAATTTCTCAACTATTTTAATTGCTATTCTCAGTTGTTTGATGATGTTCATTTCTGCATTTGAGTAATTGATACACAGTGAAACCTGCGGGCGCGGTAGCCCATTGGTTAGCGCGCTGGAGCTGCACTCGGTAGGCCCGGGTTCGATTCCAGCCACTGCCAAAACTGCCGCCGTGTTCACGCGGAGTACGATCACGTTAAACATGTGGGTCCGTAAGTCCTTCAGAGAGGTTGGTGGTAGGGGAAGGAGGGTACGGTCCCTGTGGATGCCTCCCCCACTGGGTTCCGGTCCAAATTGGGTGGCACTTCCCGGCCGTCCAAACAGTTACCTTACACCTTTCTGGTAGGTCGGACGGTCTGGGTCTCAACAGTGAAACCTGCTTGTAACGGTATTCAAGGGACCACGAAAAAATATCGTTGATTGTTTATCGTTATAGATAAGGTTGGGCCTGATATACTTTATTATGGAAGTTATTTAATGTGGGTGTAAAATTATTTTAATAATATCATGTTAAACTTAAATGTTTAAATAATATTGCAGGTTGGGAATTTAGAGGAACATTAATTATAAGAATCAAATTACAGTTCGAAAATTTAACATGTGTATTTTAAATCGTATTTTGTCAATCAGGATTCTTCAAATTTTAATAGAACATTTACGGCCTATAGAATAAATAGGTTTAATCCTTATAAAAAAATACATATATCCTTTAAACTCCAACACAGCAACATTGAAAATGTTTATAATACAAAGATATTTTTTACACTGTATAAATTCCAGTTTCGCACTGCAAATTTTTTTTATAATTTCACAAACTGTGCCCTGCTGCACGTTAAAAAAAAAGTCCCGTTCTGCATGTTAAATGTTATAATCATTAAGCTCAATTTGTAGGCATCAATGCAAGTTGATTTGATACTTTCATAAGCATATTTTAGAATATGTGATATTTTTAAAAAGTATTGTTTTCGAAGCTGGATGTTCACTGTTTCTGCATTTCACATTGGTTGATTTTCTTTCAGTGACACTATAATTCTAAATAAATGAGCAAATCGCTTCTAGAGCTATAGTGAGATCGAGAAAAACTAAGTTTACACGATTCAGTTCATAAAAATAGATCGCGGAAAAAATGTGTTATGTAATGACTGTGAAGTATGCGAATCGTGAGAGAACATAAACCTTCTGTGATGAAGAAACAAACAGTCTAACACTATACATTCGTCAATAACATGGACACACTTAAAAAAAGCGCCAACAACAAAAGTGATTTACAAATCACTATGGGTCTAAATCCCTGCAGGTGGTGAGAGAATCACATCATATATTAGTTGAACTACGTTCAAGTTCACTGGAAGAAGCTATGTACAAGAACTAACACAGACGAATTTTTTTCCTTTTGTTTCAGATAGACAGTCTGACGCCATGCCAGGCATTAACCGTCTATTAGGGAATGTTCTTGTCCTTTAAAATGTTATACATATTTCTTTGGGCTTGCTCTGAAACTTCATTTTCAGATAATGCTGCTTGGCTGATTTACGTATTATGTACCTGGTTCTTTTACTCGTATTTTTTAAACTTGGTTGAAGACTGATGGTTCTGTTACTATGAGAATATAACAAAATCGTTTTTCTTTTTTGTTAATCGTTTGATTCTGCTTAACCATGCGTTGAAAGACTTGTTAGACTAACAGTTGGAAGCAATCTACAAATATACTTAATTCTCTATATGATCTAACTTTAAACTTTAACAGCAACGTGAGTGTCAAACGAAGAGAAATTACTTGAAAATGAGCGTTCGTCGGTTGACCTCTTTGTTTGAACTCGTTGTCATATTTTCTTTTCGATCATTCTATTCTAAAAGGAGGCAAAAGTGTCATCTTTTTTTTATATACAATACAATATGTTCACACTATATAAGGAAGTTTTGAATAGTTTTTGTTAAAAAATTCTCTCGAGAATTACACGTATAATTTTTTGTTTTGTTTTGATAAGTTTCGTTTACAGCACAGTTTTTATACAAATATTTGACAGTTTTGTGCCATTTTTTTTTATGCAGCACTAGCTGGCTAAATCTGGGAGGTAGAGTGGAGAACCATTTTTGATAACGCTGCTTCAAGACCTAACCCAATTGCTGGCTTGCTGCCTGAAATGAAAAAATAATGGACGCATTAACGTCTATTCATGACAAATAAATAGTATAGATTATGAGATTCTAACTTTTATACGAGATAGTATTCTATTATATTTTGTCCTTGAATTATTTAAGACCCCATTTCTTTGATATTTTGTTTCGTGTATTTTCGGTGTTCAATTAAAATCGTATACTGTAATTTTTAAGTATGAAACATTATTCGTCGCGAAATTTGCTGCCCATTAAAATTTGCTGTTCCAGGCCCAGAGCTGTCTAATTTTTCTTGTGTTTACTTACCCAGGTCGATTCTCATCATCTTCGACGCCTTTTTGACTTTCACTCATTTTTTTGAATACTTAACACATACCATTTACTTTACTGTATAATTCTCTGAACAATTGAAGAAATTCAGTGGCAGTTTTTTAGGTTAACAAAAAATTTCAATTTACAATTTACATATTGCTTCATTTCTAGCATCAAAATAACCTGATACGAAACAAACATCTATTACGAATTCAGTCATGTGTATAGTATACTATTTATGTGATCGAGTTTAAACTTGAGTTGCGTATTTGACATAAAAATAAACGGTGTCTTACTCTTATTCAAGCGGCGACGCGTTAATCTTCATTTTGTATAGTAGTTTACATCACTGCTTTATAACCATACTATGTCAAACGATCCAATCCTTGATTAGCAGTGTGCTATCGTTAGATCGTTCTTTATCATCGATATATTACCATATTCGCAGTGAGTAGCCAGAATTATCAGCAATTATTACTAAAGTTTTGTTTTATTGAGGTGTGCTTAAATACGTAGGGCTTTTCCCGAATACAATGGTGCTAAAACATTGCATCACCCACATATTTTCATGACTGGAAAAAAGGATAGTAACACGTATTTAAAGTGTTTACCTTGAATTGCAGACTTATAGAGACTTGTAGACTTAATTATATTTGTAGACAAACTCATATGAGTTATAGACTTTTACCTGACTGGTTACATTTTAATCTTTTGGCAATTTCGTGGGTAGCAAAGCCTTCCTTATGTAAAGCAATTGCAACACTTTTATTTTGAGGTTTTGATTGAATATGTCACAGCACTATTTTTTTTTTTTTGTGTGTGTTTTTCCTACCCAGACTGTTCCATCTACCCGAAGGTGTCAGGTAGCCTGACAATATGCCACCTCTTAGCTCTTTATTTGCAGTGTACTATTAAATATGATGCAACGTTTGAATTTGATAAGCTTTATTAAAACATTTATTTTGAAAATACTGAATATTTACAAGGATGATGCAATTTTTTTTGACACCACCGTGCAATCAAAATTTTACTGGAAAATGTTTTTTTTTTTAAAGAGGAACAGCGATATGTAGTACTTACACTGGTGCGGAGAACTCCTGCATTGCTTGTTTGACTGTGGAGAAGAGGCTACTCCTCTCTTCGTCCCTAGAGTTGTCCGCACAGAGAGACTGAAGTCTGTTCAAGTACGTGTCGAAATTGTCCGGGGTAGGCTTCTCTTCGAAGTTGGGCAACCGGTCCAGGAGGTTGATGAAATTGTTCCGAAGGGACTCGTAATATTCGCTCAGATGACTTGTCTTCGGAACAGTGAAACTGGGACTCTCCTGAAACAGAGTGACATTTATTTAAGACGGTACATGATGTTTAATGTGGTAGTACCGAAATGTGGGACAACCCAGTCGTTAGGTTCGGACGATACGAGTTCTATTTCCGACTCTGCCCCCGTGTTCACGCGGAGTACGGTAAAATATGTGTCCCCATAAGTCCCTCCGAGAGGATACGGTCCCTGTGGGTACCCACAGGGACCTGTGGGTACTGTGGGTACCCACAGGTGGTATCCTTCACCTACCACCTCCACCCACTGTGTTCTGGTCTAAATTGAGTGCCCCTTCCAGGCCGTCCAAACAGATACCTTGCATCCATAGGCCTTATATACTAGACCCGTTATTGGGCAAGGTTTGCTATTGTTATAGTACTGAAGCAATGCTATCCAACATAGCGAACATGCCACGTGATCTAAAACCACTCTACCAGTTCAGATCTCCTGATTTTGAAAGCCAACAAAAGGAGCTACCAGGGTTAACTCGCTACAGTATTGTCCAAAAACCAGTTCTATTCACCATATCCTAAGGCTGCAAGTATTTGGTCACGTGGTATGTGTGGGACATATTTTGAAATAAAACTTGAAGTTGAACTTTTCAATTAATTATCATTAACATAAAATATCTTAATATGGCCGTAAATTCGTACATAGTGGATTTATTATTAAATTGTACATTGCATTACTGTGCCGCTATATAAAACCCTCCAATTATTTACCTTTCGCGCGAGTTTTGTAAAAGAATTATTAATTATTACAATACTAAATGGATCACACCATTTTAACTTTAACAACATTTATTAACAACATAAACACTTATTAATTCATTACATAATTAATTATTAGTTTTGGCGGGGGAACATGTGAGACCACTTAAATTGCCTAAACGTTTCTAGACCTAAAGTTATTTGAGAAACACATACCTTCAAATCTGTCTTGTACTTTGTTAACCATAATTTTTGGAACATCTACGGAACACTTTACATCTCTAATCGTCGTGCTATCATACTGTCGCACACGTACATTCTAGTACTTCTGCACAAGTCATCTCTATGTCATAATGTCGCACAAGTATATCTCTGAACATCTACACAAATCATAATGTCGCCCGAGTATTAGCACAAGTCTACTAAGTCATGATGTCGAAGTTATCTGTCTATGTCTGCCTCTAGTGTTCTACTTAGGTCACAGGTTGTGGTTCCCTCAGTCTCGGGGGTGTCACTCCCCTCCTTTGCTTTCATTTGCAGTATTGAGAGTGACGCAATAAGCCCATTTTCCATTGGTTAATCTTTATCCAATGGCATGGTTCACATCCTCGTAAGGGCCCGCTCGGCCCCCCTTGTCTTGGCGCCCCTAAATTTATGATTTTGTGACCTTTTGGGTTCACGTGTTGTAAAACTTGGCACCATCCAGACTGGCAGTATTGTTTGCCGTTTTGTACACAATAAATAAACGGCATAAAGCTGTCTCACCAAAACATATATGAGATCTATTTCTGGTCTCACAGTATATTCTCTATGTTTGATAGCAAAGAAAACTCCCCTTAGCGTACCTATTACCTGTATGATCTAATCTTACACTTTCGGGTAGGTCAGGCGGTCTGGGTCGAAGAAGATGTAATACCGAGTGGTGAGACAGCTCAGTAGTTATCCAGCGGGGATTGTAATCGAACAAACCGAGTTCGATTACCAGCTCTGCCCAACTGTCCCTGTGTTCACGCGGAGTACGGGCACGTTAAATATGTGGGTCCGGTCCATAAGTCCTTCCGAGAGGTTGGTGGGATGGGAAGGAGGGTACGGTTCCTGTGGATATTGCCCCCACTGGGTTCCGATTTAAATTGGGTGGCATTGTCACGCTCGTCCAAACATATATCTAGACGGAAGAGGAGGCAATACTGAAATAAATAAATGAGATAAAAAGCAAAAATATTTTAACCATAAATCGTTTTTTAATTAAATGTAACAAATCAGCGGAAAATATATAATTCTCGAGTCATAATCGGTCATTTCAAACAGACTAAAACAGGTATTTTAACTACCTTTGTTATACTGACAGATATAGGAGGATAAAATTTAAGTGTAAAACATTCCTTAGATGCAGTCCCATTGCCTGAAAAAGTTTCATCGATGTTGATTACGCATTTCTCTGGTAATTTAGCTTAGAAAGCAAATTTTGGAATTTTCACTTTTATATATTAACGCAGTATACACAGTCTGAAACATTTTTAGTCATGAACCAATTAAACTTAACAAATTAGTGAAAAAAGTATGTAAATTTCTTGAGCAGTTTTCGAGTTATAAGTAGATATACGAGCAGACTAACATAGCAAATTTTTAATTCTCGTTATTTCGCGTTTCACAGTAGGGTAATAAAACTCATATCAGAATAATCCCTGAATTCATCCTTATCGTCTTTAAAATTAATCAAAATCTGTGGTTCAAGACATACTTAAGTTAGAAGCGTGTGTTGACATTTTTACTTTCCTTATATACATAGTATAATGTTTAGGGACAGTATTGTGACGGGGTTGAAAATTCGAATTCAAATTTTTAACGGAAGAGCACGTTTCAAGCATCTCTGGACTCGAATTGAAAGTCTTTGAGGTTATGTATGTGCGTATGTGTGAACCTGTGGATGTGATTTCTCACAAACGAAATTTGGTATGATTATTTGAATTGATAAATACTGGAGCTCTATTGAGTTCATATGAAAATTTGAAAAAATCATTAAAAATTTAGAATCTTGCAACAATCTTACATAAATAATTCTTTATAATTTTTCATTAGAAAGTTGCACAGACTTTATAACCCTAGCATGAACTGGTAATATTGCACACACACACACACACAAAATAAAAAAAACGACATGAATTTATGAAAGGATTAACTATTCTGAAATATGACTAAAATAAGTTCTGAAATATATTCTGAAATATGTTCAGAGAGAAGATATTTTGTGTAATAGTTTTGTATTTTGATGCCCAAGAATTTGTTAATAGTCATTTAGTTGAGAAAAGCACGTCTATCCATTTGTCTATTTGCCCAGCGGTAGATTTGTCAACTTAGTGACTTTTTAAATGGTATCAAATTAGCGAAATTATCGTCAAAATTACTGAAATAACGCCAAATCAACGAAAATTACGTCAAATAGTCGAATAAATTAAAATCTTTTAATATATCAAATCTATTATTTAGCGGCTGTTATCAATATTCATAATTGTCAAGTTAGATTTGCTCGAAATATAAGTAAATTTTTTCACTGTAAAATAAGTAAATTAATTCCATTATGTAGGGAAAAACATGTGTTGCCCACATCAGATTTTCTTTTTTATATATTACCAATAAGGGAAAGGGGATATTTTTATTAGACAGTGACCAGATATAGCCATTACACCAAGGAGGGATGCCTTTCATGGAAGACTTTCAAATGGAAACTGCGCCATATTTGTGTTATAAGCCAGAGAAAATAACGGATATCTAACACGCGTAGTCGATCAATACTATCTGATATGATGAACGAACTCGTGCTTTGATTCATCATATTTTAGTAGATTAGCAAGTATTTAAAAAAGTTTTTAGTTATTTATTTTTCGTATATGAACTTAGAAATGAAAGATGATAATATTTTCAATGCTATGAGAATTATTACTTATAAGTAACGATGCGTCTTTGTTCGTAGAATAGGGTTTTAAATCTGAGTTGTATATTTAATGCGGCCTAATTTTATTAACAGTTTAAAAGACATTGCAAGCAAGCAAATTCATAGCTGCATAACTCAAAATTAGGTATTATTTCTTTCTAATATCTATATTATGACACTCTAGCATCTTAATGTATAAAGCACGTGATGGCCGAATTCCGTAAAGCATGTAAAAATATTCTTTCAAGTATTTCGTGTTCATTGATTGACTTGACTTCGTACCCATTTCGCCAAATTATTTAACCTTTTTCGTTAATTTCTCCTTTTATTTCAGCTTAACTTTTTCTGCTGTATTCTACTTCTCAAATTTCGTTCTGACAATGTTTTCATACCACTAAAAATGTTTATGCAAATGTCACGCCTACTTGCAACATCCTCTCGGAAGTGTGAGGGAAAATCCCAGTCATAGTAAAGGATAAAACAGGAAATATCAATCATGCATACAGCATTGATTATGAAACACTTTCCAACTTCAATGCAATTTTATATAAACATCTCTAAAATGCGATACATTCCTCGGTAATATTTTTAAAATTATCACAATACTACATTAATTTATTATATTTGAAAACTTCATCGAAGAAAATGAATTTCAGTCAAATGAAATATAAATTGCCTGGTTTAAACATCTCTAAAATGCGATACATTCATCGCTAATATTTTTAAAATTCTCATAATACTACAATAATTTATTATATTTGAAAACTTCATCGAAAACAAATGAACTTTATTCAAATTACGTCATCGAAATATAAATCGCCTCTATATAAAAGCAGCATTTCATTCATTAACATTTTTCCAATTGTTTCATTCATCACAATAATATAATAATTTATTTTATTTAAAAATTTGAAAAATTGTTATCTACCATATTTATTTTAAAATGTAAAACCTATCTTATATATAAAGTAATTAAACTTTTGGAAAGATATTTATTATATAATATATCTCTTTTTTCTTTCTGGAGGATATATCAATAGTCAGAATTTAATTGAATTTGTTTTTCTCCATATATTAAATAATTTTTATTTAAAAAACTACCTAATATATTTAAATGATATTTTTTTAATACATTTTATGGGATAAATTGAATATTTCCTAAAAATTTCGAAGCAATTTGTGAATTTGAAATTCGCTTAATGTTTGAAAAATTAGGTCCCATAGAGTTCAACGCATTTCATTTTTTCAACCCGAGTTCAATCCAAAACTAATTGGGTGATATTATTCATTTATATTCCCATAGGTCCCATAGACTGTCTAAAAAACATACTAAAATTTCATTTTGATAAAGTCATTTTTACGGCAGTTATCGTGCTAACGGACAGACAGACAGACAGAATGAACAAAGTCATAAACACTTTTCAACTATGTTGTAAAGTGTTAATAAACATTTCTATGTAAATTTGGACTTGCCTGTTCAAAACAGATCGAATTTTCATTCTTTTATAATTTTGGACTGTTAGAAATCGTCTGCTATATTCATGGAAGATTACATTTTATTGAGTCAAAGCAGCAATAAACGTGAATAAGAATAAAGCAGATATTACTGTCAACGTCACAAACAAAAAAATAATTGCAGGTACGATAAAATACCGATTGAAGGCTCACCTTATTCTTAAACTTGGAATGGAAACTTCGAAGTAAATACATGATTTCTGGCTCCGAACTTCTCGAACTTCAATGTTAGGACAGTTGGCTACTGCAGATATTATTTTCTTGCTTGATAAAAAGATGCGAGGTAATAGGTCAGTTTTTGACTATAGTATGTACTACAAAGGCGAATGCTGGGAGTTGAGGACCGCTCTTCCGTTCTCAATATATATTTTTTTTTACTATGAAAATTTTATGGGAAAATTACTTTTGCCTAGAGGCTCCGACAAAGATTAATAAGGCTCTAGTAATTGCAACAATATACAACTGACATATTGGCATTAGCACTTTATGCAAAGAACATAACAACATGGCCAAGTTGCGTTAATGAATGTGGAGAAGAACTAACTTATTAGTAATTAAAACAATCTACAAAACAGAGATAATTTATTTACAACTGAGGTAATTAGAAAAGGATAATTACCTAACCAACCCATTTATAGGTCATCCCAATAATAGGAGTTTAATGAGACATCATTATATTATATACATTATACAATTATATTATATAACTGCCAATAGATACTGTCCATAAATAAAATTTTTTTAAAAGAAGTAATTATGCATGTTACATTTAATATTTAAAGCATCAGTTTATTGCTATTGTTGTACGCCACAGAATTACCAAAATTATAGTTTGATCATGTTTATTGAAATATCATTTATTAAAGTTTTGATTTTTATAAATACGAAAAGTTGTAAGGAATATTGTTATATCACCTGAATGAGTGGTTGGAAAAACTACTTTATTATTGTAGTGATCTACAACTACAATTACATTATGACAAATGTAGTTAACTACAACTACATCTATTTTTTTTTTTAAATAGTGACTACAAACTACTTTTAAAATGTAGTCACTACATAACTACTTTTATAAGACGAATTTTGCCACAGCTTCAATTTTCACAAAAAGTTGAGGATATGGGTATACTGTAGTCATTTAACATACTTATTCTGAATAATTAAAATTTACTGATCAACTTACCAATCCTTACGCTTTTACCCATTTCGGAAAACAGTAAAATAAAATAAAAGTATAAACTTTAAAATCAAAGGCAACCAAAAATAGGTTTAAAAGTCCTTTAATAAAATCTCTTTTCCTCGACGGACAATACGACGTATAAATACGACGTATAAATACGACGTACAAATACGACGTACAATAATAAGTGGTGAAGCCACTCATGAAGGGCATCGATGATGCCCGAAAGAGCTTTGGCCGTGTAATTATTGTACGTCGAGGAAAAGAGATTTTATTAAAGGACTTTTAAACCTATTTTTGGTTATCTTTGATTTCAATGTTTAATTAAAGTTGACGTGTATCCATTTTATTTATTAAACTTCTTGACATAAAATTTGGGTGAATGACACCTTGTTTGTTCACTGAATTAACGTTAAAAGTAGCGTCAAAACTCCATACAAACTAATGATTTATTGTATCGCTCTACTCGCTACACTACTCATTTTTAAAAGTAGCTCGTTGCAAAACAAACTACGACAAAAGTATAAAATAAAATAAAAGCAAAAACTATATATTTAAAAACATGTTTGTTTATTTTTACTAGAATTTGCATCTCAAAATTGCAGTTAGATAAACAGAATCTTTACGCTTGGCACTTGGTAAATCGTACATCGTTGCGCAGAACACCAAATTTCTCACAAATGAAGACACAGTGATCACATGCCATGTAGAATGGCATCTTGTTTGTTCACTGAAGTAACGTTAAAAGCAGCGTCAAAACTCCATACAAACTAGTGATTTATTATATCGCGCTACACGCTACCTACTTATTTTTAAAAGTAGCTCGTTACACAACAAACTACGAGAAAAAGTAGTGACTACTGTAGTTTCGCTACTTGTAGCGCGCTACTTCCGACTACTGACTTGAATGGTCTAATGACTAGCACACCTGGACGCAAAATAGGATATTCGATTTCAAGTCTTGTTTCAAGGGGGATTGATTTTTCATATGAAAAATGTAAACTGATCTAAACGTTAACTTACTCGTGCCGAAGGCCTCTGGGGTGGCTCCATTTGGGTGATATCTGTTTGAAGCTGATACATCTCCGACTCCACTTGGGCATTGTATTCCTGGAGTTCCATTATCTCTTCTTCCAGGGCTCGGATGTTGGAAAGATCCTCCACACCAGCCACTGCAAAGAAAGGCGAAACTTTCTTGACATACAATTTGGGATTTCAATGTACGGTAAGTGAATATGACGAACTAAGGCTCTTGAGAGGAAGGTTGAATTGCTTTAGACATTCTGTTTACGTTCCCGATGAAATAAGGATGTTTGATGTCTTATGTTAAAACAATGTTAAAGTAATGCTAAAATTAAACACTTATGTTGAAATAAAGAATTAAGTTATGCATGGTCATGCTCTCTTATATTAGTTTCCTTCTATTTTACACACACATCCACAAAAAATGAAATTATGCCTTTTAATTGAACAGATAAAACTAGTAGGTACTGTGGTACCTACCCGATTATTTCCGGACTTTCAATGGCTTTTTAATAAAGATTTAAATTTGTCAGTTATTTATATAGCTATCTAATTGCGAACAATATTGCTACCTAATATGAATAGAATGTATATTAAATAGCTTGTGAGCGTTCTGTAAAACATAATTAGGCATTGGTCTAATTTCAATCCCACATACAAATTCTCCTTGAAAGCACATAGTTTAATAGAATTGTGTCGCAGTGAGATGGTAATGTACATTTTTTAGACTGTTCGTTCACGCCTACGCATTACATTATATATCGTCAGTAGGCATGTACAGTTTCCTAAAAGTACAAATATATGGTACATTTTGTTGTGGTTTTAGAATTAAGATGAAATAGAACAAGAAAGATCAATCATGCTTAAAGCATTGATTTTGAAACACTTTCCAACTTCAATGCAATTTTATTTAAAAAAGTCGAAAATGCAATACATTCCTCGGTAATATTTTAAAACTTATCACAATACTACATTGATTTATTATATTTGAAAACTTAAACCTTCATTGAAAAAAATGAACTTCATTCAAATGACGGCATTGAAACATAAATTGCCTGGTTTAAATATCTCGAAAATGCAATACATTCCACGGTAATATTTTTAAAACTATCATAATACTACGATAATTTATTATATTTGAAAACTTCATCGAAAACAATTGAAATTAATTCAAATGACGTCATAGAAAAAATAACACACCTGGATCTCTCTATAAAAACAGGATTTCTTTCATAACTTTCTCCCATTCATTTCATTTATCACAATACTATAATAATTTATTTTATTTAAAAATTAAGACCATGGAGCTACAAGTACTTAAACTCGATGCTTAAAACTTCATCGAAAAAAATCGTCCTTATCTTTATGAAATCAATTAATATTTCATTCATATCAGCCATGCAGACTCCATGGACTAAATTATTTTGTTTTAAAGAAATAGAGCAATTCTAATACAACTCATTCTACATATTTTGCTGTTTACATTTTACATAGGTGAAAAATAGGCTTAATAGTAGAAATAATCAAATTTGGATGAGAATTTAAACTCAAATATATTGTTATTGTGTTGTTTTAGTATGTAGATGCACATAATTTAAGCAAAAATAAAGTAGTTTTAGGACGGATACAACACTCAATATGAATTAAAAAAAACTTTAAAAAATCATGATTATGAAACAAGATGGATGCCATATATCATTTTGAAGTGGGTCATGTGATCGTTTCATGTCATGGTCACGTGATCGTTTCCTATAAGATGTGTAATTATTATTTTAATTTTTATTTAAAAAACTACTGAATATATTTCGCTCAATTTTTTTTTATATATTTTATGGAACAATTTGACTATTACCTAAAATTTTCGAAGCAATTTGTGAATTTTAAATCCGCTTAAAAAATGTTTGAAAAATTAGGTCCCATAGGGCTCAATGTATTTCATTTTTTCAACCCGGGTTCAATCCAAAACTAATTGGGTGTTGAAGACCCAGACCGTCCGACTCGTCCGAGGACTTAGAGCATCTATTTGGACGGCCGAAAACTAATTGGGTGATATTATTCATTTTTAAAAACTATTAAAAACTAATTGGGTGATATTATTCATTTTTATTCCCAAAGGTCCTACAGACCGTCTGAACAACATATTAAAATTTCATTTTAACTAAGTCATTTTTACTGCAGTTATCGTGCTAACGGACAGACAGACAGACAGAATGAACAAAATCATAAACACTTTTCAACTTTGTTGTAAAGTGTTAATAATAAAAATAACTTATAATTTTTTTTTTGTAATAAGTACCAGAAAAAGAATGAAAATTAATGTTTTATAAAAAATTCCTACAAAAAAGGACCTTATCAATTATGGAAAACTTTTTACTAGTATGCTATTTAGAAGCCGTGGCCAACTAGTCCGCTGGTAATAGAATTTTGTAAAATAAGTAAGGTCTCCGGCCAGGTTGTGCATGTATTAAGTCAGAATCAATTATCCTTTCTGTTTGACGCAAAGTTTCTTATTTGTCTTCAGCGTTTATTCTGGACTTTTTTCGCGGAAGGGGGGGGAGGGGTGAGGGAATTTTAGAGGGGGCAACATTTTCAATTACTATATGTATTTATATAGTAGTAATTATTGTACAGGGTGATCGTAAATTCTTTCAACAAGAAAAAAGGGTGATATTAAACATCAAGATGAACAATATTTGAAATTGAATCTGGGGCCGCATTCCACTCATAGTGCCAGAAAAGAGTAAAGTTACATATTGATCCACGTTAGTTACACATTATACCACGTTAGTTACACATTATAAAGCTACACATTATACCACGTTGATCCTTCAACAGTGGAAAAAATCTGTGATGTGGGCAGCACATGACTTTACTTATATAATGCAATGAATTTACTACTTTTACAGTAAAAAAAGATACATTATTTTTATAGTAGATATTTATATTATTTCCAAGATATTGAATTTTCGTCAATAAGTCGCCATTTTCATTAATTTAGAGTCATTTTTATCTATTTAGCAAGTTTTACGTTAATTTAGCAACATTTAAAAATGTCACCAAGTTGGCGACATTCCGCCAAATTCGTCGCCAAAATCTCGCCGAGCGTTGTAGATGGAGAAATAAGCTATTCTTACAGCAGATAAATGACTATTGGCGTTCAAATACAAATGTATTACTCAAAGTATCTTTTATCATGAATGGAACGAGAGCTAGATCCACGAAAATGATGTCACCAAATTTATCGCATGGTATTACATATGAAAAGTGAACATGTTTCTCAATAGGAAATATTTCTTTTTTATTTTATATGATTTTTTGATAATGTTTCTGAAAAATGTGCAATATCTCGAGAACGTTTATGTTAGCGTTATAAAATTTATGTCAATCGTTTTCTAATGAAAAATTACATAAGAAATGTCTATTTGCGTAACTTCATTAGCGGTTTTGATTTTTTGACGATTTTTTCAAAATTTCATTCGAAAATTTAGGGAGGTTCTGAACATTCGATTGCGTATAAAAACAATAGGCTTCCAGTGTTTATGGATTGTAACTTTTGTACCAATGTTGGTTCGAATCGGTCCATTTGTTCATCAATTATCGTCTCCATAGTCTCACTGACACACACACACACACACACACACACACATACATCACTTCAAAAATGTTCGATTCGTGATGATCAGGGATGCTTGAAACGTGCTCTTTCGTCGAAAACTCGAATTCGAATTTTCTACCCTGTCACAATACTTTCCTTATACATTATTGTATGTAGGGAAAGTAAAGAGAGACTTAACTAATTTAGGAATTTCACATTTCCATTCGCATCAGAGAAAGACACAAAGTAGTTGCTCAAAGTGGCGTCCAAAGGCGTCGTTGCACAGCCGACACCGGCGAATGAAAGACAGTCGCACCCTCTCGCAGACTCCAGGTGTAGTGTTGATCTTGTCCGCAGCAACAACGATTCTCGCGACAAGGTCTTCCAGGGAGTCTACAGGTGTCTATTACACCAATGTTTTCATGTGTCTCCATAAGAAGTCTAGTGGATTAAAATTCGGGGAGTGTGGAGGCCTAGCCACAGGTCCACCATGTCCAATCCACCGCTTGAGATATATCGCATTTAGGAATTATTGGACCTCGGTGGAAGAGTGTGCCTAGGCCACATCATGGAAACCACATGTTCCTCTGTGTGATGATAAACAGAACCTGCAACAGATCGGGAAGTACTTGCTCCAGGAACACACGGTGCGTTCTGGCAAGAGGGTGCGACAGCCTTTCATTCGGCAGTGTCGGCTATGCAACGACGCCCTCGGACGATACTTTGAGCAGCTAATTTGAGTCTTTGCCTGATGCGAATGAAAATGTGAAACTCATAAATTAGATAAGTCTTTTTTTTTTCACTGATGGATCAACATGGATATGTAATATTATTTTTTTCTGGCATTATGAGTGGAATGTGGCCCTAGGTTCCATTGTAGACATTGTTCGTCTTGATGTGCACTATCACTCCTCGTTTACACACACACACACACACAGGGGGATTAAAAAATATGGACCAAACTTTAGGAGGTGGTAGTACTCACCAAACCAAGCATTTTTCGTCATAGTTTACCGGATCGGAAATGAAACGTAAGGGCGTTACAGAATGTAAAGTTTGGTGAGGTGGTACCATAGCTTGGCTCCCGCGATCCTCCAATTTGTCGTGTCTTGACTTCTTTTTGTGGGGATATCTCAAGAGTCTCGTCTATGACACTCTCATTGAATCTGAAGAGAAGCTCGTAGCCAAAATTTCGGCCGCTGCTGCCAAAGTGCGCGACATGCCTGGTCTGTTCGAGAGAGTTCGTCAATCCCTTTATCGCCATTGTGAGACGTTCATTCAGGTTGGCGATCACTCTGTTGAGCTATCACTGTAATTACTGTTTATTAAATGTCATTTTATAACTAACTTTAAGTCATTCTTGTGTTTTCGCCTCGTCTCATCGGTTTCACCATTAAACGCCCACTGGCGCCTATAATTTTCAATTCCAACCTGGTAAACTATAACGAAAAATGCTTTGTTTGGTGTGTACTACCACCTTGTAAAATTTGGTCCATCTTTTTTTAATCACCCTATATATGTATATATATATAATAATAGGAGTTTGAAAATCCAATGAACGAAAAGTAAGAAGATGCAACACGATAAACCTAACTTTCTAAAACACCCACAGAATAAATGCTATATATATATATATATATATATATATATACATATTCAATTGTTTAGAAACATCATTTTAAACCAGCTATTCCGAATACATCGAATTTCTGATCGCCAGTTTCACTTACTCCACATCAATAATCTTAAAAGCATTTGTCAAAATTACCACTATCTGCAAGTATTTATAAATAATATTATTAATAATTTCAAATATACCACGTAATAATTTTACAAATGCATTATTTATCCTTGATTGGATAACTCTTTTTTGTGAATTTCCCCCTTTCTTATCACCTACTTACCATTAGGCCTGAGTCCGATACTGTTTACTATTTTTGAAAGACTACCTTCCACTTATCCTGAGTCCTATACTGCTTACTACTTTTGAAAGTCTTCATAAACATTATTTTTCGTTCAAATGTATTCATTCCGGTGTCCACTCGCTTTGACGAAGAGATGCAAAATGCTCTGTCGAATGTTCTTCTGTGAACATGTAGCCTCCCACGTGGTTGCAGTGCCTGTGAGTTAATATTTCTGTATTTTATATTTCTGGTTTATAATTCACTTGGTTTTTATTATTTGTCCTTCCACTAGCCAGTAAACAAAACAGTTCCAATGGTGCCCATAGGTAAATACTATCGCCTTTGTCAGAAACTGGCTATTCTATTGGTTTCAATTCGAATTGTATACCTGTCCTGACGAGAATGCAATTTCGAACTAATCGCCTTTTTTTGTGTAGTTTCAGTTGATTGTTCTCCATGTCTTGATCTTTAATCTTGAGCTATTTATTATTGCCTTTTCTCATTTTTGCCGTGTTTTCTTTTTTATTTTATATATATTTATATATATATGCCGTTTTAATTATGATTTTTGTATACTCATCTTTTCCTCGCTCCCTTTCCATTATAGTGATAAGTTACCTTCTATTTTTATCCTTAGTCTTGGTCTATAGTTACTTATTTGTAACAGATATGCTAGAGATGGGTTTTTTTGTACTTACCGTAGTTTATGCATAGTTTTCGATTAAAAATTTTAATTTATATATATATATATATATATAACTCAATAATTAGAAAAAGAAAAAGAAAAAAGAAGAATGACATTGTATCAAAATTTCGCCGGGGGGGATTGTGACCCCCACTTCCCGGTTTAGCCAGCTTTATGTCATGACGACACTCCCGGAAGCGGATACAATGTCGCCAACCAAGTACATATACTAATACTTTAAATGTAAAAAAGAAAAAAGTTGAAAAACCTATATATTCCCTAACCCATACAAAGACTACGCGTTTTACTACATCCAAACATAAATACAAAATACTACAAAAATGACCCACATCCAATACCAATATATCAAGAAAAACAAGCCACGCATACACCTCACCGAAATGTAAAAGACTCTTACTTTGTACCTAATGATCTCCCTCAAACAGTCAACCATGACCTTCACAATGCAGCCGCTGTCCAATACTATCTCAGACAGAAAGCACTCTTCCACTCAAATACAAGTCGTAACACTCGGTTACGGTTATGCCGTAAAATTTACACAATATATCACAGAGAAAACGTAGAGGGTAACCCATTACGATTGCTTCTTCTAGATAATTCAGATCACTTATATAACGATTTTCAACACTGCTATTTAAACGTTTGCTTCTTGTTAAAAAATTTATGATAATGTTCCTAAAAACATTTCTATGCAAACAAGAATGCCAATTAA
This sequence comes from Amaurobius ferox, assembly GCA_951213105.1. Lineage (NCBI taxonomy): Eukaryota > Metazoa > Arthropoda > Arachnida > Araneae > Amaurobiidae > Amaurobius > Amaurobius ferox. Next base: position 78,065,956 of record OX578134.1, on the reverse strand, counting down.
TAATGTAATTTATTTTAAAATTAAATGCTTTTCTTTTATCATATAATTTAAAACCTACTTTACCATTAGAAAGTTTATATAATGTTAAATCTAAAAAATTAATACTATTATCAATGGTACGATAATGGTACGATATTCTGGCCGATATATACTTGAACAAATACGAGGAGGGAACTCATATTTTAAACGAAATAGTATACATACGATATGTGGATGACATATTATATGCATGCCACGATGACCGGGATCACTTAGATTTTACTTTTTTTCCTTCAAATTTGACATTAACAGAAACTTCCCGTAACATTGATAATAGTATTAATTTTTTAGATTTAACATTATATAAACTTTCTAATGGTAAAGTAGGTTTTAAATTATATGATAAAAGAAAAGCATTTAATTTTAAAATAAATTACATTATTAATTGGCATTCTTGTTTGCATAGAAATGTTTTTAGGAACATTATCATAAATTTTTTAACAAGAAGCAAACGTTTAAATAGCAGTGTTGAAAATCGTTATATAAGTGATCTGAATTATCTAGAAGAAGCAATCGTAATGGGTTACCCTCTACGTTTTGTCTGTGATATATTGTGTAAATTTTACGGCATAACCGTAACCGAGTGTTACGACTTGTATTTGAGTGGAAGAGTGCTTTCTGTCTGAGATAGTATTGGACAGCGGCTGCATTGTGAAGGTCATGGTTGACTGTTTGAGGGAGATCATTAGGTACAAAGTAAGAGTCTTTTACATTTCGGTGAGGTGTATGCGTGGCTTGTTTTTCTTGATATATTGGTATTGGATGTGGGTCATTTTTGTAGTATTTTGTGTTTATGTTTGGATGTAGTAAAACGCGTAGTCTTTGTATGGGTTAGGGAATATATAGGTTTTTCAACTTTTTTCTTTTTTACATTTAAAGTATTAGTATATGTACTTGGCGACATTGTATCCGCTTCCGGGAGTGTCGTCATGACATAAAGCTGGCTAAACCGGGAAGTGGGGGTCACAATCCCCCCCGGCGAAATTTTGATACAATGTCATTCTTCTTTTTTCTTTTTCTTTTTCTAATTATTGAGTTGTATAGAAATGTACTTGTCTGAGCAGCTTGGCGCCTTTGAGTATATTTTCAATTGTCAGTTTTTAGATGTGATTGATGTAATATTTATACGTATATATATATATATATATATATATATACAATGCATCCATCAGGTACAATAGGTATATAGGTACAATGCATCCATCCATCCCTCATTTCAATTTGCAAATATATATATATATATATATATATATACTCAGTTCCTCTATTTCGATCTTAGTCTAGATAATCTTTCAAAGTACCTGCTAAATATTTTTCGTAAGAAGATTGCCTAAGCGATAGTTTGCCCTTCTTTTTTATTTATTTTTTATTTATTTTTTTTTGTGGGGGGGGGGGATTAATGTGGGAACAGTGAATTTTAAATATTCTTATTTGACATTTCTATCTCGGTGTTTACAAACTACTTTTATTCATACCGTGAAGTTTGGCCAGGAGTTTTGCAGAGTCGGAAAATACTGCAATCCGTTCTATGAAAGTGGCAAGATACGAAACTGGTTAGAATAATTGGTAAGACGCTGAATTCAATTTTATGGATTTAAATATTTTTTTCACTCTACAGGACAGCTGAAATCGTTTTCCAAAAGGCAAGTGGAATTATATATTTCACAGTGTCAGTCTAATCTATTTTGGGGATTATTTTAATACATTTATGTCGTATTCTTTCGAAATTGGCTTTTTTAAGAGCCCTTCCTTCAATATATTCCCAGAGTAATGTGTAATGTATGCATTGTAAGAAAAGAAATGAAAGAAATTATATTTTGAAGCATAAATTTCTATCATTTATTAATGCATAGAAGAATGCTTAGCTTTGAAAATCTGTATCATTTTACTAAAACTTTTGAAATTTTCATGCAAATAAAACTGTTATTTTTATTTTTCTGTACCAAAATATAGAAACATGTATATATGCATAGGTACAGTTTGGATTTATCAACACATTCAAATAATGTTGCCTTATTTTTGGAAATACCTATTTTCTTTTAAAAGTGTTAATAATTTATTTTTTAACTTTTTATTTTTATACTATACACTGTGCTTAATAATACACTGTGCTTAATAAAACTTAATAAGTTTATCGTGAAAACGTTTAAAATGCGAAATTATACTTTTAAAGATTTAAACAGTTTGGTTTTTCCCAAACACCACTTCGCTGATACTCATAGGATCCATCTAGGAGATCTTTTCAAAGTTAATCGTGCTCTCCTTGGAGATAACAGCTTTGTTATAAATGTAGATAAATTTGTACGTCTACATGGTAGGATTGAATTTTCTAGTCTATAGAGATTTGCAAAATTCTAGAATATGGTAAGTTTTCTTAGCTTTCATTTTAGTATCTGCTATTCTATACTGAGGAGTGGATAAGAAGCGCGAAACTGGTCTGTGATTGCTGTTGGAGCATCTGCAATGGGAGTTCGACCACCACTTGGTATAGATTTTAGATACATAGGCTTATTCAAACGTCCCAATGGATTCAGTGTAGATAACAACAATCATTAATGGGAGTGTATTCCACATTTTTGAGAATACTCTCAACAGGTAGGTTATGTAGCTGTTTTACTTAAATGTGAAAGTAAAGTTTCTTTTCGAAGGAGGATGATGCCATGTCTAAATTTGATTCAATTGGATGGATTTGTTATCTAAACAATAGTAAATTAACAATGGAATTGATGTCTAAAACATACTAGCATGGAAACAATGGGAAAACCTTATTTTTTGTTATAAATTTTAACTTTAATAAAATTTGCTCCCCTCCTACAGAAATTGACGATAGAACAAGATTTGATTCAGCTGATTTGCATGAGTATGATGAAGAACCCAGGCGCCATGTATACTTACTCAACAATCTAACAGAGAACCACTTACATGAGGGAAAGATACTTTCAGTCTGTCTTGCAATGGCTTTTAAAATGCGTCCGTTCTTATGTACCCACTAGGTGAGTGTTCGATCTTTGAACGGGGTGAGCTGACTTTTAGTCGCAGTAACTCCAAATTTTACGAAACAATAGAGATTTGGTAGAATAAGTCAACAAAGAGTTAAGAATCCTGCCACCCTCATACTGTTTGAGGTGGGTTACCGAAAAATCCGTTTTAAATGTTTGCACGTGACCAACGAGGAACCCTCAATATTCTTTCGTACTATTTACCTATGATTCATGAGGAACATGTCAGAAAAAATTTACGCTTCTTTCTCGAAGGTTTAGGGATATACAAGGATCATATTGCTTGATCCTCCTGTATCTTTTACCCCTTTTTCACCTTCTTAATGATGGGTTACGGTTTTCCTAGGGCTTGCATTTGACCCATGGGCACATTCCTGTACACTCTCCAGCTCCCAGCTCAATGAGTTTGCTGAGATACGGTGATTATGCTTAGACCATTTCTCACCCCCCTCCCTAGGGGTGGGTAAGAGAAATTTCTTAGTGTTTACTTATGACTCATCAGGAACTTCCTTGTAAAAATTCAGGTTCCTAGCATGAGTAGTTGGGAAGATGCGGTGATGAGAGAGTGAGCCAGTGAACAAGTGAGGGTTTTTCATTTTATATGTATAGATTTGCTACCTTCTCATTTCGCATTCATCCATATGGGCAGCTTCTAAGATGTTAATAGATAAAAAACGGGAGTTGCCAATATGAAGCAGCGTTAACAGTATACTAGGTCTTGGTAAATGTAAAATTAAAATAATTACAATAATCTTATTATTAAAATATTTCAGCGTATGTATTTCACTTGTGAACATTTTACCCACCGGAGATAGGATTTCACAATATCCGTATACGTCTAGAGAGAAGGGATACATTTCAAAACTTCAAACATTCAATAGCCTTTAATTACAACAATTCTATTGAGTAAAAACAATGCAGTCGAAAAAGCAGATATCGTGACATATGACTCCAGATAATCTGTTTTCTATCACAGAACGATAAGAGAGAGAGAGAGCATTCAGTGGAATGTGCATAAAAAGATGTTACAAGTATGTTGTTTTATAGCGAATAGCACTTAAACCGTCTTTTTCTGTTTGTTTTCACTGCTAATTTTTATAGGTGGTTTGCTGATCGGTTTTTGCGCAATGATCTGAGCTGGTTGACTAATTAATATATTATTAATCAGAGAATATTCGGTAAACCGTATTTCGTAAAAATACAATTCCTTAGTCAGAAGTGCTACGGATCTACCTGCATAGCATGTTGTTCAATAGTATCTTCTAATTTGTTTGGAGTTCTCAGCTTTGTTTGAAATAATAGAATCGTACTTAATGCAAGACTGATTGCGACCCTTGTATCAACTTATATTTTAAAAATTTTCCTCGTTTCTAACTACATGATTAACGAATGTACTGAGCATGAGTTAACAGTACGTACCTGGCTGATGCTTGGGTTCGTCGTCAGCCGCTGCCTTGGCCTTACGCACGGCCTGAGCCGCCCGTGGGCAGCCAGATAGGCTACGGTGAGTGAGGAATGTACCGTTTGCGTGGCCACTACCATCGCAGCCTGGCGTTGGGCAGCTGCAGGGATATAAAGAGCCACATTTTACACTGACAGAACTCACAACTCTACGCCAAATCTAATCTACAAGCAGTTAGCGAATAAAAAACGCGTTAATCCTACAAGCTGTGAAAGCTGAATATGGTGCGATTAGTTTTAAAAGCAGCAGAATGTGGGAAATCTTTATCCGGTTTTAGTTCTGTGGAGGCTATTTTTTTCTTGTAGTTTCGTTTTTATTTAAGATAGAATTGATATGTGATCGATCTCATTTAAATGTGATTTAAACGTTATTCAACATGTTAAAAATATGTGTTACCAAAGTATTATGAATTGTTTTTGCTCTCTTTGAAAGACTTTTCAGAACACAGGAAATTCAAAAAGCTATTCTGAAGCATTTTTTGCTATACCATGTTTGGAATGATAAAAATGAAAGATAGGTATAATGAAAAATTAGGACATGGATATGACCAGAGGTCTGCAACCTGCTATTTACAGATAACAGTTTTCTCGTGTACTTTATTATATTATTTGCTGTGTTATTTCCTATATCTTGAAGGATTTATCCTACGCGGGTGTACCCTATGCATGAAAGGTTTCGGGTCCACCTAACTCAGTTCCGTCGTAGTAAATGAAGCAATTTTGAATTTGCTTAAATATTGATACAAGGAACAATGTGTGTTAGGAATTCTACAAAAATAGTTTTTATTCAGATTATATTCTGATCGCACCGTCTATATTTTCGTATTTTCGTTCAAGTACATGATTATACTCGTACTTTTTATTTGCTATATATATACTCATATATGTACGCATGTTTTATTTTTGGCTTTTTAGTCACGAATATTTATGGTTTTGAAATTACGTTATCTCTCACACTTGGCACAAAAACTTCATTTTCGGCTGTGTGTTTTTTAATTTATGAAAAATATTTAAAAATCTGTTAACTTTCTTTATTGATTGATTATAAAACCAAGGCCTAGTATTTTGTTAACTTACCATCTTTCTATTACACCATAATCAGCATTTTTATTCTTTTACATTCGGACTGAACTTAAGCTATTTCAAAATTTTCTGATCCAAGTGTAAATTTTGATCTCTTTCACTTGTCTTAAAAAATATTTTATGTGCATTTTGAAGTAGTTTCCTTTCTATATTTGCTGTACGTGTTATACTGGATGTTTTACTAGGTAGTCCCTCCAAAGAACCAACTATTTTATTCTTTCCACTCTGCATAGAAACATGACGTTTAGTTTACAAGTGATCTTAGTTCGCAGAAATGTAGCGCCATTTACAATAAATGCTGGAAATTCTTCCACTGATATCAAGGCACAGTCGAACGTGACGCTCCAATTTCTCCATAAATGATGCAAAGTTAGTCTGGCTCTTTTCCTCCAAGCTTATAGAGGAATTCGCGCTGTGCTACTTCCATAGATTTTGTTATCCAATAATTTTTCACAGGCGAAACACCGGCAACACAACGGTATATAGTCTGGACGATGTTCAGAAAGGTATAGTTTGAACGCCGTTCATCTTGAGCGCTTTTCAATGACAAAATAAAATACACATTGATACTGGACATGAATAGAGTGTCTGGCCACGTGACGGGGTGATGTTACAATGAATTATCGTGTTGTTTGAAAAATAAATGAGCATTTAAGTATCGAGGTCTTGTAAACCAAATATGCTTTTATGTAGTGTGGGAAGAAATATAAATTTGGTTCTTTGTGGGGAAGACTAACTACCTAGTGAAACACCCTATATAAATGAGGATATTAATAAAAAATTTGAAATTCAAAAAGTGTTATTTTAGATATAAAATTAACAATAAAGATTGGTTTTGATAATTATTAAAGTTTCTGTATACCTCCATTTTCTCGAAAATCTTTAGCATATGTGACAGTTATTCAAAGTTCATTACACAATTAATGGTTTGTATTTATGTCAAAATTGCTTTCTATATAAAAACTATAGAGAGCATGCATCTATGCAAAAACCTCCATGCAAATATAGGGTACATGCAATAACATGAAATCCTAGTAAAAGTACGCAAATATGTAGTAGCATGCAGAGTATAAACGTCACAATAGCCCTAGTCGAAAACCCAGACCACCCGACTCGCCCTAGGGCACGAGCAGCAATTTGAGTGGCGGGACAATAGCCCTAGTGTACTGACTAGTTTATTAGCTGGTGTAAGATCCACCTCACCCCTTCGGCCTTGTCCGGCCTAGATTCAGAAGACTGAATGCGACTGATTCGGACCTTGTTGTGGTTGGCAAAAGGGTAATCAGAGGTACTGAAACCACAGTTGAGCAAAAATCAGTACACAACTAGGTTAATAATTGATACCTAAGTAAAACACCATCTAGTTTTATATGCGATTAAAATAACGCAAAATAAACAACGAGGATCAGTAATATTTATCAATTACTTCAAAATGGCTAGAAATGTCAAAGTTGACAAGGGTTTCGATCGCATAATTATACTAACTGTATAAGGAAAGTCTTTTTCTCTGTCTATCACGCTTGGCAATACATTGGCTACACGTTTGGCAAAGTATCGTCAACTTTGCGAATTTTACAAAATTTCTTCAATTTGATGAAAATTCAATATTTACAGAAAATGTTTCTTTGATAATACCTGTTACTTTATGGGAATTATTAATTTAATGTTCTTAATTAAAGGTATAGGAAGTTTTATACTGTTCATGGGATATGTACGCTTTGTTGGGGGGGGGGGGTCTAGGATGTCGAAAATTAATTGCGTTTTATTAGGGGATGGTATATTAATTATGGTTCGATAGGATCATTGCTATAAATAAAAATATACTGATCAGAGAGGTGCGTAATTATCATGTCCCCGGAGATATTAGGAGCGCAAGGGTTGCAGACGGGAGATGGGAGGGAATCTTTAATATAATTTTATGCACCTATAATGTTTTTGATAGTTCTAAAATCACAATTATTTATAAGCTTACCGCGATTCCAATTTATAAACTGCTTTGTTCATTTAGAGATATCAATATGAAAAAAAAATAGTTCATCCCAAAGTACGCCCAAATAATTTACACGAAAATATTCATATAAATGACGAGAATGTTTAAAACAGTAGTAATTATGTAGTTTTACGAAATGGACATAACTCTGATATAAAAGTAGAGTTTAATAAAATGTTCCATTATATTTGCTCATAATTTACGACTTTAAAACTCGGTATATGTTTACATTCATCCCTTAAACAGCTCAATTAATGCACCAAGTATTTTAACTAAGAACTAGAAATATAAGCTATTTAATAGTCATTCGCATTTAACGATTTTGACCTTTTATAATCTTAAAACTAAACAAATGAAAAATATTAACGTGTTTACATGCTCATGCATTAGTGCTATATCAGTTTGTATGCTTGTTAAACAAGCACTTCCCACTACATTTTCAATCATTGAAAAATTACTTTATTTATAATAAAGCCCATTAGTAAACAGCAATCAGAAGTTGTGTAAACTAAATTGCAAATAAAGAGAAAAGCCATTACTGATGATTTAAATAAGTAGAATAAATATGCAGATATAGGGTATCATGCAGCTCATCCACTGGCAATTGTGATAACAAGAATATCAAATTTTTTTTATATAGGTATATAGATGATGTATTTATTATAAAGTCAACATGCTGCTGTTTGAGTAAATAAAGAGAAAAGCCATTACTGATGATTTAAATAAGTAGAATAAATATGCAGAAATAGCGTGTCATGCAGCGCATCCACTGCCAATTGTGATAACACAAATGTTAAAATTTTTTTTTATATAGGTACATAGATGATGTATTTATTATAAAGTCAGCATGCTGCCGTTTGAGTTAGTGCCTACCTTCTGTGAGATTGAAACTTTCCAGTAACATGCCCTGAGCCATCACATCCTGGTATTGGGCACCTACAGAAGGAAAATGAGTTTCGATTTTTCGTTCAACGATCAGGCTAGGTTAAAAAGCAGCAAAACTTTATACTAACGAAAATTTCTTATGTTAAAATAATAATAATATTTTCACTTTTCCTTTATATTTCATTATTATACGTATAAAACTATGCTCCCATCGTAAACGAACTCGCTGGTTGTGGGTTCTTTGACGAGTTTTCTTATTTAGACACTTTCGTGGTTTTTCCCACACATGTGGAGTACCTACATGTAGCAAGTTCTCTACGAAGACTTCTTACCTTTATTTTGCTTGTGTTCGTTCAAATGATATAATCTGAACGATCTTTTATGGTGCACTCGGTTTGATGTAAAATGGCTGTGACTTCTCGTCCACTGATATAGTCTAATATTACCGCATCAAGCACTAGTGCTCTGCGAAAAACATTTCTTATTCGCAATGCCATTAAAATAAGCGATAGCTTTACCCCTCGTTTGAGTTGATGCATTATAAATACCACCACTGATGAGGGTTGTCACTGCATCCTCTAGTTCAATTTTTAACAGTCATTACCATTCCTTTTAATTTACCTAATAGTTCCAAGATTTATTTATATTTGTTTGTCTTATATATTTATAAATATTTTATTTATAAGTCGAGATTTCTACTTTTCCAAATCTTGTCATTTTGTACTTATATACTAACATTGTTGAAAATATTTCAAAGGAAATATTAACTTCACATCGTGAAAATTAATTAGTTTAATAATCAATTAGTTGTTATAATTCCCCTGATGTTTTTACGGTTGATATAAAGTACTGTAATCATTTTTAATTTTTCTTCTTTGGATATTTTTTGTTAATTGCATATTTTAAAGGAAGAGATAGTTTAAAACCCTTCTTTTTTAAACAGAATGCAATTTATGTGGACAAAATTTCCGTAGATGTGATAAAACTATTTTGATTTCTTACGGCAACTAACTTCTGTATAAGTAAATTATGCCTATACTATACTTATGCGTACAGAAAGTAAGCAGTTTTAAATCACAATGTTTAAGACCATCTGCTTCAGTTAAGCTGCTTCAGTTGAGATAATATAAGAGATAAGAAGTATTAAGAGTTATAAGAGATAAGAAGTATTTTTGATTAAGAACATTTTAAATAAGAAGCAACCAATAAGGATTACTAAGTGGGCATTTAAAACGTAACAATTAGTATAATGAACTATCTATATCTTTTTCAATCCTATATCAGCATAATTAGTAGTCGTTTCTTTTAACTTTTAATCTATTTTCAAATATTCCGTTCATATAAGTGCTTGACGTAAGAAAAATAAGCTGAAAGATAATTATTTTAGTAAAATCAAATTTAGCTATTAGCTAAAAGTATATGAACAATTTGTTTTGAATGGTGGACCTCCTCTTAAGAGCCTTAGTTGTTTCTGATAGATAATTTTAAAATTTTTCATCCAACAAATGCTGATATAAAGTACAGAAAGTGTACTATATAAAGTACAGAAAGTATGACTAACATGCAAAACTTTCTGAATGTAAGCAATATACACACATATATACATATAATTCTCGAATTCTTACCTGAGAGATTCTGAATCATTTTTGTCTTCTCTATTGACCATTTTCTTAGGTTTGTTAGCTCTAGGACAGCCGGAGAGACTCCGGTGGGAGGAGTAATTTCCAGTCACGTGACCTGACCCATCGCATCCAGGTGTTGGACACCTTAACAAAGGAAAACAAATACATACTGTGATATAGCATACTTGGGATATTTAGCAAGAGATTTGTTCAAAATTAAAAAAAAACTTTAATATTAGCTTCAACGTAACTCGAGAGTCTTATCTCTTTTTAAAATCCTTGATAGGCAGAAATCCATGTGTATGTGGTAACATAATGTAATACTAATAATATATCTACTAATTTAAAAGCCTAATTTTATCGATGTTGTAAAATTAATAGGATCACGCTTTCATTGCCGATAGAGTATCCATCGATCGATTTCACGCTTATAATGTGCTCTTCAGCATGGAATAAACGATATGTGAAATGGTAGCAAGAAAACTTGTTATGTGTTATAATTTTTGGGAAGCTGTATGGGAACTGATGAAGCTAGTCCTTCCACTTAACTGATTGAAAATTTCTTCAAAATTGAGATCAGGCAACACGAGGCTGCAGTGACCAAGTTCATACTCACAGACATCTCCTACAGAGGTCATTCTCAAAGTTAGGAACTCGCTTTTATTAAAGATTCCAACATTTGTGGACTAATTTAGAGGTTTTCAGCTACTCTTAGCAAGGTATAGTCGATATATGAAGTGATAGTAAGATAATTTGCGATGTGCCGTAATTTTACAACAATCTTTACTATAAAACAATTTCGAACCATGAAAATGCACATCTGGAGAATGTTAATTATCAGATTTCATTTCGACAAAGTTTATAAAGCAAAATTGGAGGGAAATAATATAGAATAGTCCGATTATGTAAAAACAGAGTAAAAATAAGGGAAATTGCATTAAATAATTTAATAGTGTAATTTATTGGCTCATTTTATGAGTTCAAGTATTTTCAATAATTATTGAGAACGTAATGTTGATTTTAAACAAGCTTAGCATCCACGATTCTCTCAATCAATGCAATTAAATATATTTTTGACTCCCTGGGCCCATACTCTATTAACTATTACCTTCCAATTTTACTCATTTCATTAATTTATTCATAACTCAGTTTCTTATCTTGAGTAAACAAAGGTCGTTTACTCGGATTGCATAATTTCCACGTATTTCTTTAGGGCGAATTACGTACTCGTAGCGGGCCTGTAGAAGCTGTCGCGTAGCGGCTGATGCGCCCTGTGCGGACTAAAAACGTATTACGTCTGCGCAGCGGTGAATACCTATTTAGGAAGTTATGTAGGGTTGTTGTTGTTGAGACCCAGACCGTCCGACCTACCAGAAAGGTGTAAGGTAACCGTTTGGACGGCCGGGAAGTGCCACCCAATTTGGACCGGAACCCAGTGGGGGAGGCATCCACAGGGACAGTACCCTCCTTCCCCTACCACCAACCTCTCGGAAGGACTTACGGATCCACATGTTTAACGTGATCGTACTCCGCATGAACACGGCGGCAGTTGTGGCAGCGTGAAAATCCAGCACGCAAACCCCCGGGCTACCGCGTCCAAAAAGTGCCAACAACACGCGGTGTTCCCAGGTGGTCACCCACCCAAGTACTAACCGCACCCGATGCTGCTTGTCTTCGCTGATCTAACGAGAACCGGTGTTTTCAGCACGGTAGGGCCGTTGGTTCTAAGTTATGTAGGGTGTATTATGGCCGTGCAGCAAGTTCTGCAATTTTTTGGTCTGAGCGGGTGTACCGTTAAAGCGTTGTTTGGCTATATTTTTCGGTGTAAGTTAAATATGACGTTTACATCTTCCTGGGCAATGACAGTATTCATGCTAGTATATAGATGAAGTGAAATAGAGCCAATAAAAATAATCATGAACAACAGTGTTTTGAATAAAAAGAACTATTTTCAGTAAGCAACGTGAGCAAGTAATGTACATACCTTAGAATGGGTGACATAGACTTATCGTGTTGATTACTTGGATATCTGTACCATTGACCACTAGGCTTCTCATTATAACACAGATTAGGTCTGAAATGACAAAGAATGTGAAATATGTTTAGCCAATAAAGAAAATACATCTGTTACATAACAGTGGTTCTCCATCCTTTTCTACGGTACACTATATTTTTGTGCATGCTCTAAACCAATGATTGTTGTGGTACAAAATGACACAGAAATATTCGATAAATGCAGTAGAAATTTAAAAATAAGTTTTATTTTATGTTGTGTATATTTAAAGGTTTTAAATAGTATCTAATCAATTATATAAATATAAAATCATGTTTTGAATTGATTAACAAGGGATATATGTTTTCAGGGCTTATATAGGTTAATATATTATTTTTATCTTTTATAAAGGTACGTATGAGGGAGTTATGAGGATCTCTTACGCCAATGTAGCTAGTTGGTAGAACATATGCTTCAAGATCAAGAGGCTGTTGATCTTGATCTGGATAATTTTTAATTTGCTATTATTACTCCGGTTCTAGAACTTTAAAAGTCAAATAATCGAAAACATGTGTCTTGATATATGGTGTAGAATTTTTAAAAAGAGGATGTGTGCTTTTGGTACAAAGTGGGACAGGTCTGGTAAAGGTGCTTTTAATTTCCGATGACGGAGACTAATATGTCTGGCAAGTGATACTTTAATTCTCAGTAGAACTATCGCAATAATGAACTGAAAACATGTTTCTCATCAAAACCATCATGGAGTCAAGTAATTTTAATCAATTGACGTCTGTGGAATTATACGTGAGGGTTTGTAAATCGGTCGTGTTACCGTCATCAATCGCGAACTATATCTTTGAAACAAATCCGAACCACAATGCTTGGAATATACAGAAATCATTGCCAAAGATATTTCTGCATCAAGAAAAAATCCTCAAAATGTTTTCAATCCTGGATTATGTACCCTGAATCTCTCATGGTTTGGGACTGCTAAGCGCAGGCTAAAAATAAATCACAGATGGGGAATTTGCATACACACAGCTGAAACTGTAGGCGACTGACTGTTTACTAAACCAGAAGGGGAATTGCAACAATACATTGTTAAATGCATGTGAACTATATGGGAATTACAAATATTTTCAAACATTAATAGCATTCGATAGAATACAACCAGGCACTTTGGTGTGAACAAAAATTATACGAAGATTTATGCTGCTGTTGACCGTAACGATGTACTTTGATTTAATTGTAAGTAGAGAAAGTTTTTTTTCAAGAGTTGATGGTCGAGTCTTTTAATTTCTTCGTAGATAATATTGAATTAGTTGTTACATTTTGGAAGCCAGCGCATTTTAGAATTAACGTAGTCTCAAGATGTGCAAGATCATCCTTTGCATTATTACTTGAATATAAATATATAGGGTTGATTTTAATAAATTAATATTTTTTGAATATATTTAGATTGTTTAAATTTTATTTGACAACATATAAGTATCAGTAAACATATAAAATTAATTTTTTTTATAGTTTCTTAAATGTGTAAATACCGTGGAGTAGTGCATATTGTTGTCTGATAGAAAATGTACAGACATTTGAAGATTACTAAAGGTGGCATTGGAATGTAACTTTTGGGAACCACTGCTCAAGAAACACATTTGTTTGAAATTGTAGATATTTACTCACTTTAATTCTTGATTGTGAGCCTGAATTTGAGACCTGTCAGCGTGTGGACAACCCGATAAGCTGAAAAAGAAAAATGTTAAATTTAGACAACTTGAAAATTAAATGCATACTGTGCATAGCCTAGATTGCAAAATTAGCTTGAAATTATATTTAGAGAGCCTTTAACGCCAATGCAGGAGCAAGATTTTATTCCATTAAAATTTGCCAGCTTCACTTGGATGTTAACATATCTGAACAAAATAGGCTGCAGTTAAATTAATCTATGTGGCAACTGACAGTTATATTACTTAGTAATGGAATAAAACCATCCTTCACAAGCTGAGAGCAAAGTACACCAACATTATTATCTTCCCAAAATAACATAATTGGTGTAAGAGTCAGTAGGTGGCGTTCTTTTCACGTAAGAAACATATATCAAGCAACGTCATCTGTTCTTTAATTCTACAATATGTTCTATAACTCTACCATTTGCCATTTATACTATTCACTTAAACTGCAATTCGATGTAATGCTGTTACACTGTATAAAGTAGCGAAAACTACTTTGATCCGCATTAATTTATGGTCTAATACAGCAATTGATAAATTTCTTCCATTCAACATTTACTGTCAGTACCAGACAGAATAGGATGGGTAACATTTTCTTCTATTTTGTAGAACAGATACACTATCGAATTTCAAAGAAACATAATTTCGGTTCAGTGAAATGTCGAAAAAGGAAGATCAAGTTTTGATGTGTCAACAGTGGCTTTGCTTCCTGTAATTTAAAATATTTTACGGAATAATTCAAATGTGAAACTAAACTGTAATTTGGGTGAGGATTCCTGGGGAACTAACTGATGGGAAGCAGGTATATAAGAAACGCAAAAACAATCATTTTGCACAACTTGAGCTATATATTAAGATGTAGTTTTTCTGTTTTCATCGAGTACAAATCTAATTTGAGAACAAGTGAAGAATTTGTATATTAATTTACTATAAACTAATGCACCAAATGCATATTAAATACGTATATTTCCTATTTTGGATTGTAGAACGTGATTTGGAAATTTTCATAGTGAATTTTATAGTTTTATCCCAAAAGAACATTAGAATATAAATTTGATTTTTTTTTAATTGGACATTTTTATTGGTTTGTCTGTAATTTGACCAATATTTCTAATTTAAAGTTTTTGTGTAGCATATGAAAAGTATTGTTACTTACCTGCGATGTGTGGCGTAGTTCCCAGATATGTGTCCCATTCCATCGCATCCGGGGGTCGGGCAGTGGATGAGCTCACGACCTTCCCGACCCCGGCTTTTCATTTTAGGCATACACCTGGAACTAGGTCTATTTCTTGTTAAAATTGAGCATATAATAGAACGAGATATATATCATATAAATTTGGTTGAATTTAACAACTAATTCATTTAACAATTGAAATGTAGTGCTTATATTTAGCTGTAAATAATTTTATTTTTTGATTTTGTTAGTTAAATTCTTGTTTGTATTTTAAATCCTTCCTAACAGCACATGCTTTTGATATCATAATTGGGTGCAGATAGAATGGATAAGTGTGCATATTAATAACAGAAATTCTTCAATTGTTTTTTAATTTTAGAAAAGTCATTATACTATTGTTACGATATATTTGGTAAAAGGTAAAAAATTTAGAATCTTATGAATACAAACTTGGTGGGATTTTAAATGTAGTTAAAAAAAATTATCTATTATTCGAATAAATCAGAGGTTTCCAAACTTTTAGAGCGGAGGACCACATTAGGATATTGAAAGTGATAGGCTGGCTGAATTGTACATATACACGCGCACGGACACAAATATATATATGTATATATATATATATATATATATATATATATATATATATATATATATATATATATATGCATATATATATATATGTATATATATGTATATATATATGCATATATATATGTATATATATATGTATATATATATATGTATATATATATATATATATATATATATATATATATATATATATATATATATATATATATTTGTCAACTCGTTCGCGGACCGGATAAACCCATTACGCAGTACAGATTTGGCTCACGGGTAGTAGTTTAGAAACCCCTGGAATAGATAATAGTGAACAGAAATGTAATAAAAAGAAAGGAAAATTAAATTCAGGAAAAATACAGAAAAGTTAATATTTATTTTTTCAATTTGCTATCGTTGAAGGATTCGGTTATTTTCTTTTGATAACAAATTAAAGGAGAGAGATGAAGAGAAAGATTATTTTAAACTACTTTTAATGTCTTTGGAACTACCTGAGAAAGAATTCGTAACTAAAGTATGGATACATAATGTTAACTAGGATGCACAATGCTCTGTTGTCGCGCCAAAGACGATGTCTTCCACCACAGGCATCTATACTAGTAGGGGAGCCAGAGATGCTGTCTGGCTCCCACGTGCATCTTCGTATCCTATCCTATCTCCCACGTGCATCTTCCTATCCTAGGAGACAAAACTTTTTTTTATACCTTAGGGGGTACTAAAAATGTCTAAAGTTGTCCTTTGTGGGAAAAAAAACTAGTTATACTACTAAATTATCGACCATTTAAAATTTTTTTAATTTAAATTAAGAAATGATAAAATTCTTAATTTTTTCACGCAAGTAGTCATTTTATATGTATTTTTTTACGAGGAAGCGAATGAAACCATTCTCAAACTGTTAAAATGATCTGTTTTTGACTTATTATTTGCTGATTTTAGTAATATAAAAAAATTTGATGTGGGCAGCACACGACTTTCCCTGCAGGCTCAAGTTCACAATTTTTTATTTCTTTAATAATTCATTTAATTCAGTTTAATTGCACAAAATAACACTAAATCTGCCTTTTTAAACTAAATCTGCCCTTTAAAGTAAGAAATGATAAAATTCTTAATTTTCTCACCCAAGTAGTCATTTTATATGTATTTTTTTCACGAGGAAGCGAATGAAACCATTTTCAAACTGTTAAAATGAGCTGTTTTTGAATTATTATTTGCTGATTTTAGTAATATAAAAAAAATTGATGTGGGCAGCACATGACTTTCCCTGCAGACTCAAGATCATATTTTCTTTATTTCTTTAATAATTCATTTAATTCAGTTTAATTGCACAAAATAACACTAAATCTGCCTTTTTAATTCAATTTTTATTTTTATTTGATAATTGGACATTTTTCTTAAAGAGGCGTAACAAAAATGCAAGAAATCTCAAATATCTTGAGAACGGTTAGTCCTAAAGTATAACGGAGCGTGTTATATTCTTTTCCTCGTTAAAAATTGCGTATAAAACAGGAATTTAATTGATACATTTGAGCATATGTAGCCTTTTTTTTTAGATTTTGGCGATTTTTAAGAGCCATTTCATAAAAAAGGGTAGTTTGTTCTTTTCCGAATCGTACCAAAATCTAATCGGCACCAGAGTATCCCACAAGTAGCAAATCTAGCAAATTTTGCGAAATTTGGTCAATTAGTATTTTAGCTAGAGTAGATACGTGAAATTTTTACGGACCATTTCGCAAAAAAAAGGCGGGTTCTGCTTTTACGAATAGTACCAAAAACTAATCAGCACCAGAGTCACACCCATGTGACTTACCTACCAAATGTTATGAAATTCGGTCCATTAGTTTTTGAGTTAGAGTGGATACATACATTGCACAGACAGACACACAGACAGACACACACACAGATGTCACGCTAAAAATAGTTTTTTCGTATTCTAGAGGTCTCGAAACGTGTAGATCCGTCGATAACTCGAGTTGCGATTTTCGACATGATTCCAATACTTCCCCTATACATTACCTTGTATTGCAGGGAACATAAAATATTAGAGACTTCTTTTAAAAGAAGATCCCGTTATTAAATCTTTTTTATAGTAATTTTACATTATAAATTAATCGAGTAAATTATTTTCATAGTAAATTATTATTCAGAGTAATTCAATCGAGTAAATTATTTTCATAAATAGCAGTTCCTTAGATAGATCAAGACTGTACAGGTGACGAAAGAGTGAAATACAGGCGAATACGGGTGAAAAGGGGTGACTGTTAATGAATTCTTTGTGTCACCTTTTTGACACATCAGCGTTAGCAATACCATTTTCTACCAGAGTTAAGTTTAAACGGAAAACGTCTATCAAAGTTCTTTCTGTTGTATATGTTAACATCTATTGTAATTTTGACTGTGAAAATCATAGTTTATGAATCACATATACCATAATAGAAATACAATAAAATGTGTTCCCAAGGATCTGACAGAAGAATGTGTATGTGGAGCATCAGTCTTTCAGGCTTATACTATGACGATATTCTAAGGCATTTTGAAGCATTCCATTCCATAACTTCAGTTGAAACCGTCTATAAATGCAGACATTTTTGAAAACAAAAAGTTATCGTATTCTAAAAATTCTCAAATTTATTTTCTTGCATGTAAATATGCATAAAGTGACTATTCATGTGGCATATTTAAGAATAATCAATTTTTTTTTTTAATTTTGATGCGGTCAATTAAAATGGCAGCCATTTTTGCAGTATGGCTATTTTTTCTGGAAACACCTTAAAAGATCAATACTCTCTAAGACATATAATAGAATGAGATTCTATTATATATCATGGCTATGAGGAGGGGCATGTGTGGCCATTTCTCGGTCGCCGGCATTTAAGAGAGGGGTATTTGGAGCTTCTTTAAATGATGCGCGACCGCATAAAGTTCGCTACAAATATTTAAAAAACAATGAAATGTCTGAGAAACTACTATTTAGATGACATTTAATAATCATTTACTCGATTTTGAATGTTAAATTGCTATAAAAATGTTTAAAACTTTACTTTGTTTTGAAAGAAATCCCATCTGTAAGATATTTAAACAAGATCAATCGTGCTTAAAGCATTGATTATGAAACACTTTCCAACTGCAATGCAATTTTATTTAAACATCTCTAAAATGCGATACATCCAGCGCTGATATTTTAAAAATTATTACAATACTACAATTTATTGCATTTGAAAACTATTGTATTATTTATTGCATTTGCAAATATAAATGAGTTTTATTCAAATAACGTCATCGAAATATAAATCGCCTAGCTCTCTATGTAAAAGCAGTGAAAATTTCATTCATAAACCTTTTCCCATTCCTTTCATTCAGCGGCGATATTTTTAAAATTATCACAATACTACAATAATTTATTTTACTTAAAAACTTAAAAACCATGGAGGTAAAAGCACTGTATAACTCCATATTTAAATCTTCATCGAAAAAGGCAGGATCGTCTGCTTCTCTATGTAAAATCAATGAATGTTTTATTCATATCAGCTATATTGCAGACTCCAGAGGTAGATA
This sequence comes from Amaurobius ferox, assembly GCA_951213105.1. NCBI lineage: Eukaryota > Metazoa > Arthropoda > Arachnida > Araneae > Amaurobiidae > Amaurobius > Amaurobius ferox. The sequence continues at coordinate 78,046,849 of OX578134.1, read as the reverse complement.
ATTTTGCGTTAAAGAAAGTCAGCAATTCTTATACAACTCATCTTACATATTGATCTGTTTACATTATCCATACCTGAAAATCAGGTTTCGTTGTAGAAATAATCAAAGTTTGATGATCATTTAAACTCACAAATATTATATTGCTCTGTTTCAGAATATACATGCACAGAAATTAAGCAAAAGTAAAACTGTTTTAGGACAGATACAACACTAAATATAAATTAATAATCTGATGTGGGCACCACATAACTTTCCTTATATAACGCAATGAATTTACTACTTTTATAGCAAAAAAAAAAAAAAAAAAAAAAAGATTATTTTTATAGTAGATATTTATATTCTTTCCAAGATATTGAATTTTCGCCAATGAGTCGTCATTTTAATTGATTTAGCGTCATTTTTATCAATTTGGCGAGTTTTTCGTTAATTTAGCAACATTTAAAAAAAGTCGCCAAGTTGACACACAGCGACATTCCACCAAATTCGTCGCCAAAATCTCGCCAAGCGTTATGGATGAAGAAATGAGTTACTCTTACAACAGATAAATGACTATTGGCGTTCAAATACAAAAGTATTACTTAAAGTATCTTTTTTCATGAATGAAACGAGCTAGATCCACGAGAATGATGTCACCCAATTTATCGCATGATATTACATATGAAAAGTGAACATGTTTCTCAATAGGAAATATTTTTTTTTTATTTTATATGACTTTTTGATAATTTTTTGAAAAATGTGCAATATCTCGAGAACGGTTCATGTTAGCGTTCTAAAATTTATGCCAATCGTTTTCTAAGGAAAAATTACATAAGACATGTCTATTTGCGTAACTTTATTAGCGGCTTTGATTTTTTGACGATTTTTTCAAAATTTCACTCGAAAATTTAGGGGATTCTGAAAATTCGATTGCGTATAAAAACAATAGGCTTCCAGTGTTTACGGATTGTGATTTTGTACCAAATTTCGTTCGAATCGGTCCATTCGTTCGTCAGTTATCGTCTCTACAGACTCACTGACACACACACACACACACACACACACACACAGACATCACTTCAAAAATGTTCGATTCGTGATCAGGGATGCTTGAAACGTGCTCTCCCGTCGAAAACTCGAATTCGAATATTCGACCCCGTCACAATACTTTCCTTATACATTATGTATATAAGGAAAGTAAAAAGAGCTTTAAAAATCACGATTCTGTACGGTCCCTGTGGATGCCTCCCCCACTGGGTTCCGGTCTAAATTGGGTGGCACTTCCCGACCGTCCCTTACACCTTTCTGGTAGGTCGGACGGTCTGGGTTTCAACAACAACAACAACATGATGGATGCCATATTTTATTTTGAAGTGGGTCACGTGGTCACTTCATATGATATGAGTGTAAATATTATTTTAATTTTTATTTAAAAAAACTACCGAATATATTTTGCTGAAATTTTTTTTATATTATTATGGGATAATTTGTATATTTCCTAAAAGCAATTTGTGAATTTTAAATTTGCTTAAAAAATGTTTGAAAAATTATGTCCTGTAGGGTTCAACGTATGTCATTTCTTCAACCCTGGTTCAATCCAAAACTAATTGGGTGATATTATTTATTTATATTTCCATAGGTCCCACAGATCGTCTGAACAACATACTAAAATATCATTTTGATGAAGTCGGCAGTAATTTACAGCAGTTATCGCGTTAACGGACAGATAGACAGACGGACAGAATGAGCAAAGTCATAAACGCTTTTCAACTATGTTGTAAAGTGTTAAAAACAACTAAAATCTACAAATAATTAAAAAGAAAAAGGTTCATTTTAGCAGCTTGAAAAATATTTTATTCGCTTTCTCGTGAAAAAATGCATATAAAATGACTACTCGCTTAAACAAATTAAACATTTTTCTTTTTCTTTTAAATTTAAATTAAAAATTGACACCATTTTGGTAGTATAGCCAGTTCTTTCACTGGGAGGAAACCTTAAAAGTTTTTAGCAACCTCTAAAGTGTAAAAAAATTGTTCTAGTAAAATAGTGGGGGCAGAACGCATGTTGGATCCATCTGGATTCCGGATGAATACTGAATTATATTTTTACTATTACAATACTCCTTTCCCAGTGAACGGGTGAGGCTGCATAGGAAACACAGAGGAAATACAGAGCGTTACAAATGTGTGGAAGGAAAATTGCTGCGACCAAGATTCGTTTTTGCGGGAGTGTTTTGAGTTGTGTTGTTGATCTGTGATGAGTTATACGAAAACATTTGACCAGGGCACGTTCAGCGTGTATTGGCAAATACTTCGATAAGATAGCTATTGTCCTCTGAAGAGTTTAGTAATACTTATATAAGTAGAACCTAGATTTCAATGCTCTTGGATGCCTGGTGGTAGTGGGAATAATATTAATTATAGTTTTCCAGATCTTTTTCCTGAAAATGCTCGTTTCCAAAGTGAAGCAGGGATTGAAATGAATAACAAAGAAGATATTTAAGACTGCAATTATTACACCATCTCCTTTCAAAACCGAGCAAAACGACTCAGTAGAAAATATCAGAAAGCTAAATAAGCGAAAAATAGTATAACAAGGGGAATGTTGTTAGATAAAGAAGAGAAAAAGATTACGTGAAAATTACTTAAACCAAGGAAATCAAAAGGGAAACGTAGAGAAAGAGGATAAAATCAGAGAAAATGAAGCCGCAGCAGGGATTTTTTGGTACCTCATGTAAGTTTAAAAATATTTGAATAAATTAGTGTTTTCTGATTTCCTTTTCTTGTCATTTATACTTTCAGAATTTGCTCCAAACGTTAGGTACCCCATTCCATCTTGGTTTCCTCTATGGCAAAACGAAATACATTCACCGTTCAAAGTCCACTACGTTTCAGTAGTGTCATAGACTGTAATATACCCCTTAAAAGTAATCTAGACTAAAACTTGCTTTATTTTTCAATACTTCGTTTCACACGATATTTCACACTTTATAGAAAATGGAGCAAATAGTCAAATACTTTAGGAAGATTTGATTATCACTTACTTCTCCGGTACGTATTCTTGAGGCGTCGTCATCATCCTGTGTTGAGGTCCTTGAGGAGGATAGGGAGGTGGCGGTGGTGGTGGAGGGGGGCAGTCGAGAGGTGAAGATTGAGGCGACGGTGTCATCATGTGTGGACCAGTTGGCATGTCCGGTCGTACACGTTGATCACCTGGTTCATGACCGGCAGCCGTTGAAAAGTCTACGGGTTCGGTCTGTTCTGAGTCCGGTTGTGTGGGTGGTGGGGAATATATTTGTTTGGCAGAAGACACCACTACAGAGTTCCTCTGATTGCCACACATTGAAGGTAGTGATAGGCTGAAAATTAACAAAAAATCAATTAAATGAATGTTTATTATATCTCTCTTTGAGTTATTTTATGCCATTATTACACAATACAAAGTGCATCTGCAATATAATAAGTTTAGGACTGTTAAGTATCTTTTATTGTAGGTACAAATAAATTCAAATCGCTTTTTGAAAGCAAAAACCCGTCTCCAACTTTAGAAATATTTGGTTGCCTGCTTTTGTTTCGAAGCTATCATGTATGCTAGAGAGATCTTTGAAGTATTAGAGTGCATTGTCTTAATGGAGAAACATGCAAATATGTATCAAGTTCCGTGACAAGCCTAGTGAAGAATATTTTAAAGACTATTATAATGGTATAATCTGCATGATAAAATTAATGTTTATACAGTTATAAGCCTATGAAGATAGGCATCTTTTAACAATGTATTCGAAAGTAGAAGTGTACAAAAGTGGGGAAAGTGATGATGATGATGATGAAAAGAGCTGAAAAGGTGAAAGTGTGAGAAATGAGAAAAAAATATAGGAGAAAGCGTTTTTGCAGATGCGAGATTGAGGGTCATCATTTGTCGAGACCTCAATTACAATACGATTTGAGTTGATATATGCTTTAGGACAATACATTTACTATTCCTTATTATTGGTGTAAAAGTTCATTTTCAAAAGGATTATAACCAATATAAATTATATCTTTATTCTCTGGATTATTATTATCTTTCCAAAATCAAATTATTATCTTTCCAAAATCGAAAATACTTTCAAACGGAAAGCATTTTTATACTACAAATAGTATACACATACGTAAAATGTTCATAAACAGAGCATTCCTCTCATTTATTATCACCCTATGTGAACTACTTGAAGCGAACGTTCTAACTGTTTTTATAAATATAAATTTCATTTTGAATTTGTTTAGCTTATTTTACTTTCTGACACTTTATGCGGCCACTGTTGCCATGAGGATTCTGTGTTAATAAAGAAATCAGAATGATTTAATAAAATATTTATATATTTTAGTCTAAATTCATATAATATTTGAATTAATTTCATTGAAGAGAAATAAAAAGGTTCCAACGTTCCATTTACTTTGTAAAGCACATTATTCAGGTTAAAATCCCCCCCCCCCCTCATAGTCTTAATGCACTTTTCATAACTGATGAAATGTTCTGTTGTTATTATGATAATGTCCGAGACAGTTTTGATAGTTCTGATACAGTATATTTGCACACATTTCCAAAGTGATCGAATAATGTAATTATCACAAACTTTTTAATATATTTTGCCATTTTCACCTCCATTTAATATATGTAAGCAAGATAAAATATGAAATGACAAGGTGCTTCATGGTATAATAAATATTATCTCTAATATCTTAATTTACAGCGTAAGGTTTTGCAATTTTTTAATATAGCATAACTATGTAGTATATTTCCTTTACACTAATATATTTAAAAGCCCCATTATTATGTGAATAGCCTATGTAACTGTCTTTCAAAAATTGTTTCCATAAAAATACAGAGTCATTGAGGAGCGCTTCAATGTATTACAGTACAGTGTTACAAATTCGAAACCAGGATAAATTTGGAGAAATTTCGCATCATATGTCATTATAAATAACCAGTGATCTATTTCAAAAGTTGCTGTGATGAAAATAAAGTAACGAGAAAATGCAGAAAAAAAAAATCGTAATTTTAAATTCATTTACCTATACAAAAATTTAATATTTTGATCAAAGTACCTTGCATCATCAGCTTGAGTTCGTGAATCAATATGTATTTTTAATTTTGAAAATTGGTATAGTTTACTGTTATGTATTGAAGTCGCCTTGTTTAAGGTCTTTAATCAAACAATCATTAATCAAATAATCTTACTATAAACAGTTTATGGTAATTCCTTTCTTTCATTTTCCTTATTCCGTTATAGAAATTGTCTTCTTTGCTTCCATGCAACAGCGTATCCCAAATTTTGCTGTCAGACAACCTTTGGACGACTGTCATGTTGTCATCACAACGCATAACTTCTTTTATGTCATCCATCTTTAGATTGACAAAGAATCGCCTCTTGCATATTTTAAGAGTGCTCTGAAATTTTGGTCCGTTCTTTCGAATTTCATAAATTTTGGAGATCGGGCCGAGTATAATATTATACAAATAAATATACTGAATTGCCAAAAATTGTGACACGTTTTTAGCTTTTTCAAAAATTTTCCAGTACTGTTATTTATGAATTACCGGATTTGAGATTTTGTACAGTATGTTAATGAAGTTCGTTTAGAATAGTTTCAGTAATGATATTTTCTAAATGGTTTTGTGCTCAAGAATAGTTCTACAATTGCATTATGGATGCACAATTGCATTACAGACTCATAATTCACATCTTTTCCCTCTTGAAACACGTTTTCACATCCTGTTTTTTAAGATCTGGAATTTAGTTTTCTACATATATTACACATGCATTTATATTTCAAAAATGTTTTATTTCAAAGTTTCTGTTCAGTGTCACTAGTCTACATTATGTGACATACGCAATGCGTGTAACGTAAGAGTAATTGCTCATAATTCTAATTTTGTATTATTTATTTTTAAGTTATTATTTTACACTGGGAATTTAACAAATGAAATATTTTTTAAGTATATAATTCTTGAATATTTCAGTACATAGGAGATTTTAAATATTTTCACCATAAAAACAAATTACCAATAGTGTGATAATGATCTATGACAGAGGATCAAGGTTAGGCATTTTCTCAAAGTTAAGTTTTAATTATTTAAAAAATGTACGAATATAATATGCTAATTTCTAAATTCTTAGGCTACCTATACTATGTTGTTGAAAAAGTTATCTTATTTGAAGCTTGTTAACTTCATAACTTCAGCACTAATGAGATTGATTTATCCTAGATTAGCCGCAAAGATGTTTCATTAAGCATAAGTTTTAAACAAGTCAAGATAAAATGTAATAAAAAAACTCTCTTTTTAAAATTTGATAATTTTACAGTAAATATCCTCTTTAAGGTACATATTGTAAATATATAAGTGGTCAGCTGTTAATTGGTTCACCATAATTGATCCGATTTCGAGTCTCTTTTGAAAGGCGTAACCGATAAATTCTCAATATCTTATCGCCAATTCTTTGCTGAAGAGATATCAGACTAATCAGACGAAGAGAAATGAAGACAAATCGCTTCACTCTATAAATTGTATTTACTTTTGTTTATTCATCATATTCTGGTCAGGTGACTCTGATTTGATCTTGGGCACCATGGGCCTCCCATAAAAGCGTTGGTTGTCATAGGAGTTGTAGTCGGGTGTTTGCGACCGGCCGTACTTGTCCATGGGAGATCGAATTGGCTGTGGGCCGTACATGGGATACCTGTAGTCAGGCATATCCGTGTGCTTTACGTAACACAGCGTTCTCATCACACAGTCAGGAGAGGAGGGATCCGAAGGAACTATAAGGAAATAAGATAGAAGTTTGAAAAAAAGAATATGGTAAAACGTTAACATTTTTCAAAGTTGAAACAAAAGGTTCATTAAATACGTAGGTGGTTCAAAAAGTAAGGTAACAAGAGCTTTCACGGGTGCACAAATTCGAAATGTGAATTAAATTCCATCTCTAGAAAAAGTGTTGTGTTGTTGCACGATAACGCCCGACCGCATACGGCCTTGGTTACACGTGATTTGGTACAGCGTTTCCGATGGAATGTACTGGAACACCCACCCTACAGTCCGAATTTCGCATTAAGCGATTTTCATCTCTTCGGACCGTTGAAGAAGCACCTGGCAGGTCGCCATTTCATAACCGATGCCGAAGTCCAAGTAGCTGTGGTTGAGTGGCTCCGCGACCTGGACCCTGATTTCTTCTATGCTGGTTTCGATAGATTGGTTTACTGATGAAACAAATGCTTCGACAACCATTATGACTATGTGTAAAAATAAAATGTACCAGTGCCTTGCTAACTTTGTGTGTTTTGATTTCGTGAATAAACATTTTCTCTCATAGAACTTGTTACCTTACTTTTAGAACCACCCTCGTATTATTTAACATTTTGCTCAACCCTTGTCCAACGAAGATAGATTCCGATTCCCTTAAATGATCGGTCGGGTTGCCAGTTAAGAATAATGTGGAGATCGGTCCAATTAGTTGCTGATCCAAATAATGAATAGGATGTAATGCGCATCAAGCTACTGAGCTTGACATAACTTCTTTCTGATATGCCCTGGAAGCAACCGGGCTTCCACTGATGGTGACAACTTACCGAACATTCATGGTGTCTAGGAATCAGCTGTAGGATTCTAGGTTGTTTTTCAAAATATGTTATAAGAGTTATTCATTGTGAAGGTTTGACAAGTATGAATACAGTTTTAATATTGAAGTGTAGTCCAGATTTAATTAGTAAAATGCATTTTGAGGGGCAGTTCAATTTTTATAGAAAATGCAAACAATATTGAAAAGTTTGCCATTAAGTGCAAATTTAAATTTAATTAATCATTATTAAACATTGAATTTTTAGGGCTCCCGAGTACCGGTAGCCCATTCATTAGAACACTAGTCTCCAGATTCAGAGGTTCTGAGTTCAAGTCCTTCATTCCCCTAGCCGCTAGACGTTATAAAAACAAGTTTACGAATGAAAGATAATGTAGTGGATGAAAGATAGTATAGAATAAGCATGTAGTAAAGATGTAATATACGAGGAAAGAAGAAATGGATTTGATGAGTCAAGAAGTCCCGACTTGGGAGGAGGTAAATGCAAGAATCCCTGCGAAGCTTCCATAGCTCAGTTGTGTTGTGACGAGATTTCATCATTTCGCGACACGTATGTAAAAACCGTTATTTATACATCATATGTCAAGGTTCTATATTTTTATATCAATTTAACCCTGTTTTAATTATCCCTCTTGTCTATTAAATTTATTATTATGCATAATATTCTATACTGGAAGGAAAGCTTTTCGCCATTTTATTAATCTGTGAAAACCGCATTCAGAGAGAAAAGTATATTTGACCGTTAAAGTTCAAGGTTCTGTCCCCGGCAGAGCAGATGTCTGGCTTTGCTCGCGGCCTGGTAATATTAATGCTAGGTAAGCGCTTTTACAAAATGGTTCTGCTGAAATATCAACGGCTGTTTCTTTGTTATTGAGGCCCAGCGGCGAGGCTGCACTGCTCGACTCTGGGAATTATTTCAAAGGTATAAAGATTTCTATTGGTTGATTCTGGTAAACAGCGTACGTCCAGGTCCGAGTGATTTCTGGGCTCTGAATCCGACTGAGTGCATAAAAGCTGTTGCAAAGAATATTCGGGGCTCTCTTTCCTGTCTGGTTGCCGACACTATCAGGTCGACCCGGACCATTGTTAATGTTGCTCACCTCGGAGTGCGGGAGTTGGCACAGGTCGAATCCTGGCCTTCGTGGGCATGGGAAGGAGTAGCCGAAGACGCCGACATCGCCGACGGACATCAAGAAACATCGACCGCTGATGATGGAGATCGAGGGACCTGAATGAAGCTGTGCCCTGGCGGGCCTATGCGTTCTAAATGCCTCTAGGTGAGCCGGTTTTTCTTCGAACGGGTTTTTCCCGAGGGCAATACGGCGGATGTATGATCCAACTTTCTTCTCTACAACGACGTGTCCTGAAGTAAGGTGACTTCTCACTGCAACTACTCTAACAACTCTCCGACATTTACGGAAGCAATAAGTTCTTTATATACTTAACGTAATCTCTGACTTCAGATCCTAAATTATATCAACTTGCATAATTATCAGTTCTAATTTTGCTTATCTCTGAGTGTGGGTTTCTCCCTGTTGTATTGAGACCATACCTTAAATTATGTTGTTTATTATATACTTAAATATTGCTATGCCATTTCCTATTATGCTGTTGAAAGCTTATTATTATCATTGGTTAAATTCGTGGCAGCAAACAAATGAATTGCTGTCCTGAGTTCAGTGTACGGTGTTACAGAAGTATTTGTTGTTTCGCTGATAACGATTCAGTTTTTCAATTTTAAATATTGCCTTCTTAATTACAATAGTGAATAAAGGAATTTGTTTATCTTTAAACCTGTGTGGTTATTCAACATCTTTGTCTCTTGAAATTGTGCATCTGTGTTTTCAGGCGAGGACGCCTTACAAGGTAAGGGTTTATTCATTATATTGCATTTGGAATCTTGTAACAGGTCATCCTTGAATTTATTCCTGGACGAGAGAATTTCGTAATAGAACCTGGGTACAACATTTATGGGTTGTGCCAACGAACTTCACGGCTTAACACATTCACGGCGTTATCACGGTTTAACATATTTAGCATATTTGCATCTACAACTTATTTTCGTATCACATAAAGTAATGTGGCGTTTGGCACGCTTGTCACATTTTGGCACACGCATCCTTTCTTCGTGACAGTTGGTATAGTGCTCTCAAAATTCAGAGATCGGAAGTTCGAGTCATTTCCAGAGCCATATATATAAATATATACATATATACTCGTATATATATTATATATGTATAGTGATTTAAATATTAATTATAAATTTTTGGAATTTCCATATATTGTGCTTATTCCTAAATTTCTTAAAAATCCTATTAAATTTAGAACTGCAACTAGTGGTCATAATACATATTCTACTACTGCTGTCAAATTACTAGTTAATATTTTAAATGTACTAAATGATAGTTTACGTTATTCTAGTAATAAATACTTTACTCTAAATAACAGAACAGTTACCTTACACCTTTCTGGTAGGTCGGACGGTCTGGGTTTCAACAACAACAACTCTAAATAACAGTAAAGAATTAAAGAATAAATTAACATCTCTTGGTAAAAATATAGATTTTCAAACTTTTGACTTTAAAGATCTTTTTAATAATATTAATATTACTGATCTTTAATAATATTGATATTTATTAATATTTATTTATTTTTAATAATATTAATATTTCTGATCTCAGGTATATTATTTTTATATTTCTATGTTATTTTTCAATCTTATAGCTTGTAGCCCAAGTAGACGGAGTTTATAGATATTATCTATATACGTCTTCAGAAACAAGCGTTTTTAATGCATTTTGAATAGATACTTGGACCTGAAGACGAATCTATTCAAAATGAAATAATTTTTAAGCCTAGTGTTTTTCCACGTGTTTGGCTTTAATGCTTGGCTTTTCTCTGTTTTTCAATATTCGAAATCTCACTATTGATATATGTTGATTATTTTTAGTTTAATGACTAGATATATGCATTTTATTCTCCTCTTGATTCATGAATCTCTATTTTTTTACATCTTTTTACGTAATTATCTTATATTTTAAGTTATGGTTATATGAGTTACAACTTATCTCTAATCTATATTTTTATTATATATATATATATATATGTATTTTTTTCCATTTGATTGATGATTCTCTATTTAATACTTCTTTTTATTATGTTAGCATTTTTTAAAGTTAGGGATTTTGAGTTGCAACTTCTCTTTATTCTATCATTGGATTTTCAAACTATTATATCTATATATTTATATATATATATATTTATATATATATATATATATATATATATATATATATATATATACATATATATATATATATATATATATATATATATATATATGTACATTATATTGTATATATATATATATATATATATATATATATATATATATATATATATATATATATATATATACTTTATATTGTGTTTATAAATTTTATTGGAAAGTTACTTACTTTGTCCAACAGGTGGCGATGGTTTTGGCGTCGCCCGCTGTTCTTTCTGGACCATCTTTTCCATAGCTGCGATCGGACATCCAGATAGACTGAAAGAGAAACACCACTGCTTTCACCCAAACACCTCACAAACACACTTTCCACCAAAAAGCCATTAATTGATTCTAATATTTGGATCATATATTTAGGAAGATATCTGGATTTGTAATATTCAAAGTATTTAAACATTTCAGCCGTCGTTTTGGTACTAATGCTGAAGAATCCCATTTAAAGCAAGAACTCTTATGAAATAGAATTTTTTGTTTAAAACAACGTCAGAAAGTGGTTTTAAGTTCCAGCTGTAATCAGCAAGCTAATAACGTTATATTAATAAAATAATAAATCTTTAAAAATTATATAATAAAATATATAATTTTACAATTTTTCTGGAATTTGTTAATTTCAGTTTTATATTTTAATTTGATTTAATGCATTTATTCCATATACATTCTATAAAGCTAACCTTCTACTTATTTTCTTCTGAGGTATCGTTCAGAAGTATCGTTTTTGTGGAGAATAATATATATGTAAAAGGTTAAATAGTAAATTCTTTCAAAGAAACTTCTTATTTCCAATTTTTAAGAAATAATATAATAGCAATTACGAGAAGCAAAATGTCTAACATATTTTCTCTATAGTATATGAAGAATTCCAATTATTTAAATTTGAAACTGACTCATATTTTAATCAAATATTGAGGTTTTAGTTTCAAATACACAAGTGATCATAACTCCTGTAGAATACTCCTGTTACTCTTAAAGAGCCCCCACTCCCTTTTGTTAAAGATAAGACGTAAATATTAGAATAGTAAGTTTTTAATATTTTACTGTAGAATATTTTATAAATTATTTTTGAATAAAGACTTCAAACTTTGAAAGTAGAACTTAGAAATGTATTTTGAATGCTTTTTTTTCGAGTAATGCTTCAGTTATACCAATACACTTTTTTACATTTTTTTAGAACATATTTGCCCAGCAGATTCTTTACTAAATGTTAACGTAGCTTTATGTGGCAATCAAGAAGTAATGTTGAAATAATATCTTTGTGTGTTTGTGTGCACAAGAAAAAAAAATAGTAACAAGGAAAAATTGGCGTTTTAATCAATCGGAGCAATAATTTACAAATTAGGATGCTTCAAAAAAATGCGAATGCTTAAATGAAGTTTAAAAATTAATTCAATTATGTTGATATTATGTAAGAAAGTAAATTGAAAGATACATTATGCACTTGACGAAGAAAACGCCACAACTAGATCATCTTCTGTGTGATTTAATACAACTTAAATTGAAAGATAAATTATATATTTGAAGAAGAAAACGCCACAACTAGATCATCTTCTGTGTGATTTAATACAACTTAAATTGAAAGATAAATGATATACTTGACGAAGAAAACGCCACAACTAGATCATCTGCGTGTTTTAATACAACTTAAATTAAAAAATAAATTATATACTTGACGAAGAAAACGCGACAACTACATCATCTTCTGTGTGATTTAATACAACTTAAATTGAAAGATAAATTATATATTTGACGAAGAAAACACCACAACTAGATCATTTTCTGTGTGATTTAATACAACTTAAATTGAAAGATAAATTATATATACTTGACGAAGAAAACGCCACAACTAGATCATCTGCGTGATTTAATACAACTTAAATTAAAAGATAAATTATATACTTGACGAAGAAAACGCGACAAATACATCATCTTCTGTGTGATTTAGTACAACTTAAATTGAAAGATAAATTATATACTTGACGAAAAAAACGTCACAACTAGATCATCTTCTGCGTGATTTAATACAACTTAAATTGAAAGATAAATTATATACTTGACCAAAAAAAGCGACAACTAGATCATCTTCTGTGTGATTGAATACAACTTAAATTGAAAGATAAATTATATACTTGACGAAGAAAACACCACAACTAGATCATTTTCTGTGTGATTTAATACAACTTAAATTGAAAGATAAGTTACATACTTAACGAAGAAAACGTCACAACCAGATCATCTTCTGTGTGATTTAATATAACTTAAAAAACAATAGTATCCTTTGACTATATTTCTTTTGCAAACTGGACCGAGCTTAAGTTGATTGATGTAATTAAATGTTCTAAAAGTTGCCCTCAACAGTGTTGTTTTAACTTTTTTGAGAGAAAATAATAAATAACGTGATACGTGACCCAAAATTAGCTACTATGAGTTATACATGGTATAACATTATCAGAAAATTTAATTACTTTTATGCATGAATAAGAACTCATCAATGTCTCTTAAAGTGAAAAATATAAATTAAATTTTGAATTACAAATAACCTTACTCTTCTAAGATAAACATTATTCTAAACACAAAATGTTCCTGGATTGCAAACTAATATAAAATACTACAACTTATCCTCATTAGTAACCAAAATCTAAAATATATAGAATAAAGTATTGATTTCGAAACAAAAATATTCAAGTATACCAGAAAATAAATTTAACATATTCCTTTCAAAGCTTTAGTTTCCAAATTTTAGACACCTGATTTATGTATGAAATCATCAAATCATCATTTTCCCTTTTAAGTTGCTGCAAGTTGCATAAATTTGAAGCCATTTACAATTCTAGGGAAATCAGTGCATGTTTTGATACCTGTGCTTCAAAATACATTTCTACCTAAAAATATATAGCTTTCAAAGCAAAAACAATGCATATAAAAACATTCGTACATATTATTATCATAGAATGAATATGTGACCAAATATTTGTATATATCATGATACAAAGGAAGAATCAAATTTGAAAGGTACAGTGGTGCAAATGTAAGGGCCTGTCAGAGATACCAACCTTCGGTGCGAGTTCCTGTTACTGTTGACATGCCCCCTGCCGTTACAGCCATCCGTTGGACACCTAAGAGAAGAAGCACGCGACCTGAGCTCCTTCTCGCTGGAAAACACTCACAAACTGAAACCCCATCTTTACCTGTCTTGTATTCTCCCGAGACTTCATTTGGGTCTTTAAAATGTGTGTTTTTGCAAACTCAGTTCAGGTTTAATGGTATAAACACTTCTAAGGGTTTTTATATAAAGTTTGAAGTATAATACAGTTTTTTAAGGTCTATTTCACTAACTTGAAGCGAATTTAGAAAGAAATATTATATCGAGGATGATACTTGATTGAAAGAGTGACATATGTACAGTATGGAATCCTACGATTTGAGTTTAATGGAGATTCTTATAGATTCTATATAGAATGTTTCAAAAAGATTGCATTACCTCCTGAATGATTAGTCGTATACCTTCGGTTACAATCTAAGAAATGCTTTAATGAAGATAGACTATAAATATGGTACTTATTTACTAAAACATGCCACCTGGCCAAAACTGTCTACAAGTCTAAATGTCTACTAGTCTAAATGTCTATCTTAATTGAAGCATTTCTTAAAAATCAAAGAAATGCCTTAATGAAGATAGACTATAATATGCAAAATTTTGACCATGGAATAACTCTTTTATAATAGAGTACAAAATATAAGTTTTAATAGTATATTAAAAATTAAATGTGGTACTTATTTATTAAAACATGTCACCTGGTCAAAACTGTCTAAATGTCTATCTTGTTTGAAGCATTTCTTAAATTAGAATCATGGGTTAGTGACCAACCATTCAGAATATATTTATTGCTGCAATATTTTTGAAACAACCTATATGATACTATACATCGGGCAAAGCTAAATTGACAGTACTGCGAAAGCTGTGACTGATTATTTACACAGTTTTGTTTTCATACACTCATTATACATACACTGACCAGATGATTACCATAGTAACAGACGTAGCCTGATTTACGTACAGATCGCTGTGTCCATGTCTCGAGGGCAAAAATTAAATGAGCCGCAAGATTTACTGCGAAGTTCAGAAATTTTAAGTGTTTCTAAAACAATTAAGAATATCAGCTATATGTAAGAAAATTATTTTTCGTAAATTATTTTTTTGGTTAAAATATTTTAACTCGATATTAAGTTAAACTTATATTGTTGTGATTACCTATGTCTAGAGTATTGCTTTATAACATTTTTATGTGCTTTATTGATAGTGCACGTACATTTAAAATGTTTAGTAGAGGCACCATAAAGCCAATAGATCCCATCTAGGTAAGTAATAAGATCTCTTCTGAATATCAACTTCAAATACTTTTTGTTATTGATATATGAAAAGTATGAAAGGAAGTTTGACATTTGTTTCAGAAATCTATAAATTTAAACTTCATAAAAACATTAATTTAAACATTATTTAAACTTAAATTTCATAATATTCATTCAATAATATTCATTTAATTTCATTTAAAAATTATTTAAATTTAAATTCCATATATAGAAACTGTATCTTTAAAATTAATATCGTTTAATAGATGAACTGTCGTTCAGTGGAGAAATTTACATTTTTTCAAATGCTTTTCTACAGTCAAGTTTACTCTACCAAAAATATTGTAACATCCAGGCTGATCACGCGTACATAAAATTTTAAAACCATATAAAGTACAGAGAAATTAAAATTAGTAGATTTTTTTTTCTGTTAGGTGGCACTAATATACCATAAAATATATATAAGAAATATCGTCTGCTGTTTTTAATACGTCAGACAATTATTACAGATCTCTTTCTTATCGATCGAAGAACTTGATGTTTTACCAGAGTGAAAGAAATTTTATTCTAGAACGATATTTCTCTATACATTTTTATGAGAATGTCATTGAAAAGTTTCAGAAATAACTATGTTCTAAAACCCCTAATAATTCAACAATTGCATAGTGAATTGGTTTCAAGAAACTGTATGTGTTGCAGACAAAGCCAGAACAGACAGACCTACTATTTTAACTCATGAAATCTGTCTGAAATAGAGTAGAAACTCCGTTGCTGAAACTTTCCAACAAACTCTTCTCTGAAACTCTTTAGTAACACTCTCATAAGAATGGCTAGAGAAATATTGCTCTAAAATAAAAATTATTTCAGTCTGAGAAACGCCATGTTATTCGATTGATAAAAATAGAGATCTGTAATGATCGTCTGACGTATTAATAGCAAACGATATTTCTGATATATTTTTGAGGGTGCCACTCAATAAAAAATTATATACTATTTTAATTTTTTCGGTACAGTATATGATTTTCAAATTTGATGTACGCGATTTTTCAATCCCCTTGTAGTACCAAGAGACGTGTGTCTAATTTTTATGGTGGCTATGAATTGTGTTTTGACTGGGCAAAGCGTCTCTATTATAAAGTTGTACAAATGGAATTTTAGGTTTTAATTGCAATATCTGCTTTCTATTTTGTCATTACACCTCATAGATCATATACATTAGAAAATGTAACTGTTTTTAAGTTCAAAATATTAGATTTATATAAAAATTCTATATTTTAGTGAAACAGAAATAAAGATTGGACGTATTTAGTGTTTTTCAAATTTAGTCTAGCTGTTTAAAATGCAACACACATGATTTAAATAACTGCATGGAAAGCAATTCGTTAATAAAACAGTATAAAGCAATTAATAAGAGGTGTCAATCGGCTTTAAAGGCAAAAACAAGTCCTTATGCGGATAAATCATACCGATCAGCCGATCAAGCAAAGGCAGGAAAATGCTCGCTACAACATTTTCACAGACATTTTCCAGTCTTTACTGTAGTATGGTTTAAAGGTGTTTTAAAGACATTTTAATTAACCAATTTTTTGGTTGTTTTTATTCTATTTTGGAGTTTTTATTGGAGTGTTTCTTTTATGGAAGCGTGTTTATGATGTTTCATATATCTCGATGTTTCATTTAATTTTGTGTCCCATTTACTACTTTGTCTTATTTATCTTGATGAAGGAGGAGCAATTTTCTTACAAAATTCGTTGACATTGTTAATTGTTTTATGCTATTTGGCAAACGAGGAGTTTTAATTACTATTAATGCATATGGTTTGGCGTTTTTGCCTAGGTTTCGGATCTGGCAATGTATAAATGTTACACTATCAGCTACTAATTATCACGTTAATGAGCAGGGGGAAAGCAATTTCTTGTGTAAAGAGCTTTACAATTTACTCTATACATTGTCGGCAGTTATCAAGGAATGCTCAATGTTTATTCTCATAGCTCTTACTAACAGCTCCTAGTTATCACTTTAATGGAAAGAGTAAAAACATTTTTTTGTTGAAAGAGGTTTACAATTTACTCTATACAATACCAATAGGTGTCAAAGATTGCTCAATGTTCATTCTTATTTAAAAAAATCTGTTAGGAAGAAGAAAAAGTTCTACTAAAGAATACTATAGGATTTTATATTCATAGATGTATTCTAAAACTACTACAGTACATGATTAAGAACGTGGCGAGATGTAATAAAATATTTTCTAAATCCCAATTGCAAATGTAATATATAAGAGAAAAGATAAATATATAAGTTATCATTTTAAAAACTCACATTTTACACTTAATTGCTTCGTTTATAAATAGCTGGAATGTTTAAAATTTGTGTGGTGAAGATTTACGCTCAATGATAATTTAAATTCAGTTTATGAACATTAAAATGTGGTCATATAATTAATATATTTGTGAGGTAATTTTTTGTAATTTGCATTAATAATTAGAATATTTTATTATTTTAATATTTTTTAATTTACTGATTGTGATATGTGTGGATATTTAGCATATTTTAATAAGAGGATATAGTTGACATAGTTCATTATAATAAATTATTATATTTGCAAAATTTTTTAAAATTTTATTCAATTTCTGTCTCTTCTCTATACATTCACCAACACATCTCTTGAATGCTCACATATAAGAAAGAAATAAACATACTTGTCATTCTCACCAAATCTGCCTAATAGCATTCTTGGTTGACTTCACTTTCATAAATATTATGCATTGTCCATTTTATAATTAAGTATCATTGATA
Organism: Amaurobius ferox; assembly: GCA_951213105.1. NCBI lineage: Eukaryota > Metazoa > Arthropoda > Arachnida > Araneae > Amaurobiidae > Amaurobius > Amaurobius ferox. The sequence continues at coordinate 78,028,832 of OX578134.1, read as the reverse complement.
TCTTTTAACTATGTGCAATTGTAGGTAAATATTTTTTTTAAATCACGAAAAAATGAAGTTTTTGTGACAACACTATCTAAAACGATCATTGGAATCTCATCAAAATGTTTCTATTCAAAGAGAAAAATGTTAAAAAAAAAGGTCGAATTTTAAAAATCGGGTCAGTCTTTTACAACCATAAAGTGTCTGTTCTGCTACAAAATTCAAAATTTCACTTTAATCGTTCAGGATATAATCTTTCTATTCTATTTTACCTCGCAGAAATGTTTTTTATATTATAGAGATAAAAAAAGACAATCCTGCAGTGCACAAGTTTCTCGCTTGATGAAAAATATATTAGTGATTCATTGACAGGTACAAAATCAACATTAATCGTAAATTTTATAAGTAAAATTATTTCTAACGGTTGCCGATTCTGGGTTTGTTTGCATTTGGAAGTAACTCAAATAAGTGCACCGACCCACCCGAAGGTATACGGGAGATGCATTTGGAAGTAAAATGTTTTTTATATCAAGCAAAATATATTTGCCATCTTGTATTTAGATATTTTCTGTTTAAAAATGCATAGAATTGAGTGATTAAGTGATTTCGATTGACATCACAAATTAATGACATCATGTGATTGACATCATAAATGTCTCAATATTTAAAGTTCTTTAAACTCTAAATGTAAGAAAGCATATTTATAATTTAAATTATTTAAAAGTAAAAGAAAAATTTATATTAGTTATAGAAAATGAACAAAGATATATTGTTAAATTACGTAAAAATAGGTAAAACAATAAAAAATTCAAATAGCTTTCCCTCGCAGACAACGGTGTTTTTAAGTTTTATATTTTAAAACTTCAATATTATATTTTTAATCTAAAATAGTGTAGAACAAAGTTAAATATTTTACATATAGGAATAAACAAAGGATTATTATGCCTTTTGGTGACAAATGTGAACGATATTCCATCTTAATCGAAGTAAACGAAAATAGGTCGCTCCTCCAAAAAACAAGATGGCGAACATACTGTTTGATTGACATCGAGTATTTTAGTTTGAAATGTAGATATATTTAGTCGGTAACCATAATTACACTTCAACTTATTCAAGCTTCATTTATGCTTATTCTGTGCTTTTCAGTATTCATTTATAATATTTTGCTTTGCTACATTCTTGTTCTAAATTATCGCGTTATACTGATTAACAAGACAGGTAAATATGAGTTTTAGCATGGTTAATGTATACAGTATTCACAAGAAAAACCAATAAAAATTATAAATATCTTTTTTGGCATAAGTTCAGGCGATTAATAATCAGAAATACATTTATCAACGAGCGCATATATGCAAAAAATATTCAAGCAGTTATTAGCTAAAATGATTAAAATTTAACTTACTTTAGAATTGTCTCATGTAAGGCTAAAACTACAAAAGAAGAAAGAAGTGAGATGTCCAATAGTGAATAAGATATAAAGATGAAAAGAGAAATACAGAGGAAAAAAAGAAGAAGTTCAATAATAAATCTTATAAGGCATTTATATTGTGTTTCAGAAGATATATTCATGCTTTAAAACCATAAACTACTGCAGTAAGTAAGAAGATTATTAAAAGAAAAAGGATAGCTAAATGCAAAGAAGTAGTATAAGAATAATCAGAACAGTTTAGTCTTAATACTAATTTTTGGCAAAATGTGTAAATTTTAAAATTTTCTAGTTAAATGCTTATGAGGCTTATTTATAGCAAAATAGTTAAAATTTTTATGTGACACAAACATTCAATTTACTGTGTATTGTCAAGTATATTTTTACTTTCCTCATATACATAGTATAATGTATAAGGAAAATATTGTGACGGGGTCGAAAATTTGAATTCGAGTTTTCGACGAGAGAGCACGTTTCAAGCATCCCTGATCACGAATTGAACATTTTTGGGGTGATGTCCGTGTGTGTGTGTGTGTGTGTGAAAGTATGTGTGTGTGTCAGTGAGTCTGTGAAGACGATATCTCACGAACGAATAGAGCGATTCCAATGAAATTTGATATAAAAATTACAAGCCATGAATACTGGAAGTCTATTGTTTTTAAACACAATTGAATGTTTAGAACCTTCCTAAATTTTCGAGTGAAATTTTGAAAAAATCATCAAAAAATCAAAACTTTTAATAAAGTTACACAAATAGACATTTCTTATGTAATTTTTCCTTAGAAAACGATTGACATAAACTTTAGAATGAACCGTACTTGAGATACTGCATATTTTAAAAGCAATTATCAAAAAATCCCATAAATTAAAAAAAAATTAACTGTTGAGAAACATGTTCCCTTTTCATATGTAATATCATGCGATAAATTTGGTGACATCATTCTCCTGGATCTAGCTCGTTCCATTCATGAGAAAAGATATTTTGAGTAATATTTTTGTATTTGAACGCCAATAATCATTTATCTGCTATAAGAATAACTTATTTCTCCGTCCATAACGCTTGGCGAGATTTTGGCGACAAATTTGACGGAATGTCGCCAACTTGGTGACTTTCTTAAATGTTGCCAAATTAACGAAAATTTAGCCAAATGGATAAAAATGACGACTAATTGACGAAAATTTAATATTTTAGAAAGAATATAAGTATTTATTATAAGAATAATCTATTTTTTTACTGTAAGAATAGTAAATCCATTGCATTAAATAAGGGAAGTCATGTACTGCCCACATCAGATTCTAATCTCTGATGAAATGGTTTCAAAACTTTTTGAAAGGTTTAATAGTTACCAAAAATTTAATTGTATATTTAATCTTAAGATACAGTGCAGATTATTGTAGTTTCACAAATTGATTAAGTTTTTCTTTAATTTTCAATATTTTGCAGATTTTTGCGATTTTACAACTTGATTAATATATATTTTTTAATTTTTAATATTTTGCAGATTTTTGAAGTTTCTTAAATTGATTAGTTAATTATTTAGTATAAATAACACACATGAAAGAGACTTACTTTCTGGAGTTATCCTATCCTTTCGTGGACACCCTGATAAGCTGTAAAAGTAAAAAAAAATATTTAAAAAAATTAAATACTTTTTAAAAATTTCTTATTTTTACTGAAATAAGGTTTTAATATATACAATAATGCATGCTCTTTATCTCACCTTCTGTGATGAGAATAAAGACCTGTGACGTGCCCGGATCCATTGCAACCTGGTGTAGGGCATTTTCCATCTGAAAAACAAGATAACATTGCCAATCAACATTCAACTGGAAGATACAAATACAGCGAAAACTCATTTTAACTGACACTTCGAAACAGACATTTCTCAATTTATTGAACTGCACAGAAGTCGTATACAGTCGTGGGGTTCCTGCTTCTCATATTTGTCAACCTGATGAAGAATATTTTTTAATTTTTTGTTATCTGCAGTGGTTATGCCAGAACCTGTAGATGAAGTTGCATGCTGTCCCAGGCATTTTCTAGCTTACATAATAAAAAATATGTCTGTGTGTGTGTGTGTATGTGTGTAGTCTGCAGAGATAAATCTAAACATCGTACGGCCATGAAATTTGGTACACAGATACTTGAAGATCTGGAAAGGTGGACCTCGGCGTTATTTTTCTATTTCGAATTAGTGTTTTATATTTTAGTCCAATGCAAAAATAAATTTCTTAGTGACCTAAACTATTATTACAGAGTTTTCATCTTGACACCATCGCAACGACCAAAGAACATTCTTTCCAACAATGCTTGAAACACACACATACATACACACACACAGACACACACACACACACACACAAATAAATTTCTTAGTGACTTAAACTATTATTACAGAGTTTTCATCTTGACACCATCGCAACGACCAAAGAACATTCTTTCCAACAATGCTTGAAACACACACATACACACACACAGACACACACACACACACACACAAATAAATTTCTTAGTGACCTAAACTATTATTACAGAGTTTTCATCTTGACACCATCGCAACGACCAAAGAACATTCTTTCCAACAATGCTTGAAACACACACACACTCACACACACACACACACATACACACACACACACATACACACACACACACACACACACACACACATATATATATATATATATATATATATATATATACGCAACAGTTTCGCATATATATCGACGAAAAAATGTTTCAATTTCATAAGGAATTTTAATTTTCGTAATTTTTCAAGTTATTGCATTCATCATCGCAATGGACCGTCTCACACTTCAATGGAGATTCCCCTGCTCTAGATAGGATTCATTTTAAAGAGCTGTGAATGGGATGCGCGTAATGGATGGGTTTTTGGTACTCGGAGGAGGTCTTCTAGAGGTTTTGAGTCTTTTATTTTTCTTTTCTGCTTTGCGGAGAGCATGTTTTTCTTTGCTTTTAGCTTGATTGGAAAATTAAGTTGTAATACGATCCGGGCAATTTGATCCAGTTTGAGATAAAACTGGCGATCTGGCAATACATTGTAGGAATGTTGGTAACTCGTAGACGTTCCCGTGACATGTTTGCCGCATTTTGGTGGACGTTAACGTGTTGAAATATGCATTATTTATAACATTATCATACAATAAAAGCAACATAAATCACGGGTTTCTTCCAAAAACGATGGTTACCACCTTTTTAAAACTCATTTTAGAAAATATTTACAAAGTAAATGAAAATGCCTAAAATATGAAGTCGTAATAAAATTAAGGCACTCCAATCTTAATGAACCTCCCGGTAGCAATATTATTTATTCTCTCATTACTTTGACAGATGCGCTTGAAAGGAGTGACATCAAATAAAGAAAAAGCGGAACATTTAATTGCTTGTGTAAATACGGAGGAAAGTTAAAGGGAACTTCTCCATGGGAATCGTTCTCTGAATTTCTTTATGGGCTAGATTAAGTCATTTCCGATGAGACATAATTGCATCCTCTTGTCTTGAAAATTGAAATGCTCTTTGTGCGCCATTTTCGAAATTTATGTTTAACATCTAGGATGCATTTATTGCTGTGAATTATTTAGAACGAATGAGTGGTTAAACGAGAATGTATATGGGTAGTATTAGATGTGTATAAATGCACTTTCAAACGTCTTGATATGTTGATTACAAACATGTCGGGCGAGCATACCTTTTCACACTAATTACAATCAGTATTGTACTATAAACACCATTTGTGGACTAAATATTATATTTACAAAATTTTGGTTTTCAAAATGGCATCTATGACGATGAAAAACTTGCGTCTAAATGAATGCATAGCTGTTATATTTTTTTTCTTCTACCCTCCTACAATTGGCTGTAGCGTTATTTGACACAGTTTTCTGGAGATAACTGTTCATCATGTATCGGCGATGAAACCAAAATTATTTTTATATAAATTATAATATTAAAATATTACCGACACATATAGAACATATGTATAAAATATTACTTTAGCGATGTTTCAGTTGATTCTAAAAATAATAGCTGGATAAGATATAGTGAAATTGATTATTTAAAATATGGTTAAACGTGCAAAAATGGCAATAATAATAAGTTAATCATCATTTTTTTATATCTTAAAATAAAATAAAACATGGGTAGGAAGCTTGGACTTGAAAGGGTTCTTTTATTTCATATTGGTCGGGGAGTATTTTGGTTAATGAGTCATGACCTAAATCAGAAGCTTTTGTACCTAAAGTTGAAATTGTATATCACCAACATTTTGAATGTAATATATGTAATATGAACAGATGAACTAGTGTAATTTAAAGTCGATACGCTAGCACAGTTTGAAACTTTTGATAATATCGAATTGCTTATATAAGTAAAAGATATGATATAACTAATTTATCACTCTTTTTATAGTATAATATAATTAATTTTTGATTTATGCGTTAGTACATTGGATTTAATGTCAAAATCTCCCTGTGAAATTATTACGCAATACTTCTCTATGTGGAGGTCTTTATGTGATAATGTATTTAATTATTTGAACATAAAGCATTTTTCTGCATAAAAATCCAATATTCTAAAATATTCTGAAATTAAAATACTTAGTAACTTACAACATAAATAATTGATTTAAAGTAATTTGTACCATGTTTGGCTTTACCACTTTACTTTTGCTGGTGCGATTGCTTTTATTAAGAGTATCATATATTGTTAACATAAACAGTTGACATTTTTAATCAACCGTTTATGTTGCTACCAACGAAGCATTTTAGTGTTAGATAATAATTTTCTGTTTGTAATTTGATTGTTAAATGTACAAAGCATAAATAGTATTAAAAATAACAAAAGTAAAAGAAACAAAATAATAGTTGACGTACGTTTGATTCTTATAAATATTGTCAGAATGCGTTGACCAACATTTTGATCAAAATTTTAATTGAAGATGTTCCAAAAAACTTATGTATCAGCTAGGAATCAGTGAGGAATAAAAGAATCCATTGAGTTATCCGATCAATACAATAATATTTTCTTCTAAATCTGAAGTGAACTGTACAATAATGGTTAAATATGATCTTCAATATGCCGAAACTTTCATAAATGTGCATGATGCATGTTTCTAACGGGAAGCGCTTGCATTTCTACATCAATTCATATTAATCAATTTCTCTCTTTAACATTTTATCTTCAATATCCAACAAAGCAAAATCAAATACCTAAAGTATGCATGATATAATAAAAGCAAGAACTTGCAACGTGCAATTTCAATAAAGCACAGATTATATATACCGAGCATTCTTCAATATTAATTTCTCCTTTGCTTTAACTCTCGTGTTTGAAAATAGTGATAAGAATAACGAAAACACGGAGTGTTTAATTGCTTGTACAAATACATAGGAAAGTTGAACGGGAACTTAAAACAGACATTCTCTTCAGAAATCGTTCATTCGCTTACTACTCTGTAGCTGAGATGAAGACATTTCCGATGAGACATAATTGCATCCTCTTGTCTTAAGAATTAAAGTGCTATGTTCTTTGGGGGTCGTATGTGGGATTTATTTAAATATGCGTTCAATATCTGGTTCATATTTGTGGTGAGGATGTTTTAGCCTGATTGAGTGGTTAACCAAGACAGCATTTGGAACGCATGCGATATGTCCGAGTGCATTTTCAAATGTCTACTTCTTGGTTCATGAATTCAATTTCAAAAATTTTAAACAGTTGTTAATATTAAGTCCTTATGCTTTATCTAAAAATTTGGTGGGGAATTTTATTAAATAATTAATTTTTTTAAGTTATTAAACATATAGTGGCCTTGCTAATTTGAACAAAGTTAAAAAAGTATAAAAACTATCTAGGTTCTGATATTAAGGAGTGAATTTGTGCAATTTAAGTCTAAATTCTAGCACGTTTTGGATCCTTGTAAAGGAAGTTATTGAATGGGATATGCGTTTTAAAAATTGTGATTTAATTAAATTATGACTTTCTTTACAAGCTAATATCTTCTATTTCGTAAGCTATACGCAATGGATAATTTTAACTTGCAAACTGATTTGTAACATTAGTTCGCATTTAGCAATCCATTCAAGTGAGCTCAAAGGTTGTAGCCTGATCTTTGTGCGTTTTGCAAGCTGTGATGCAATACCAATACATCATTTTTAATAACTCAAGAAACTATAGTGGTACATCCATAACCGCCAACTACTGTATAATTTATTAAGCAGCGTTAATTTAAAATAATAATAATTTAATATAAGCAGCGTTAATTTATTAAGCAGCGTTGTATAATTTATTATAGCGTATTAAGCAGCGGCTAGTCTGGTGGATAGAGATCGACAGGTGGGGAAAAGTTTTTAAATAGGTGATGAAAAGCTTTAGAATTGCGACATTTTTGTGATTATTCAAAAATTGAAGTGTGAGAAAAAAGAAAAAATGGAGAAAAATAAATTAAGGCGTTTAATTTTATGTGTATACGGATGGTGGTTATGAAACGTTTGTGATACATTGTTCCAAATTAAACAGAGTAGTTTCGCTTTGCATTTTGATAGTTAAAATGGTAACTGTTTAATTGTTGTTCTAAAACAGAAAGAAAAGATGTGATATAAGATTTCTAAAAACCTTTCTATAAAAACCTACGAGTAATTCAAATGTTTCCGCTAATGATTTTTATTGAAATTTAGATTGAAGATATTTGTTACTTTATAAACATCATATGAAATCTTACAACCAGTTTAATAAACTGATTGCTTATTTTTAACGTAGATAGCATCTATAGCAAATCATATTAGTTGCTTTCTCTTATTTCTATGTAAAAATGCAATGTGGACAGCACATGGCTTTTCTTACATAATTCAATGCATTTTATTCACAACAACAGAATATGGTGTACAAAATCCATGGCACAATATTTTTGGCATTGAATAAACATCACGTTAATTAAAATTGGCGCTCTTGGCAACTTATTTGTTTCAGCAAAATAACTTATTCCCACTTGCAAAATCTTCATCAAAATGAAATTGACATTTAATTCATAATTCGTGAAATACACGACTATTGGTAAATTCTTTTAAATCTAAAACTATTACAAAAAGTATCTTCTCTCATGAATGAAACGAATTGGATCGACTAGAACGATGTTAGCAGATTTGTTGCACAATGTTGTATAAGAAATTACAATTACTATTTTTAAATTTAGTGTAATTTTTTTCGATAAATTTATTTGAAAAACGTGCAATTTTTTGAGAACGGTTTATGTTAGCGTTCTAAAGTTCGCACCATTCATTTATAATGAGGAATTACGTATAAAATGATTATTTATTGAAGAGTATTAATGGCTTGATTTTTTTAAAGATTATTTCGAAAATTAATTGGAAAATCGTGCACTATGTCGGGAACTGTTTATGCTAGCATTCTAAAGTTGTATAATTTAATTTTTAACGAAAAATTAAGTATCAAATGGTTATTTATTTATTAATATTAAAAGTCCTTATTTTCCAATGATTTTTTCAAAAATTTATTGGAAAATGTGTGTGTGTGTGTGGGTTTTCTGAGTATTCTATTGCGTTTAAAATCAATAGGGTTCTAGTATTTATTGATTGTAATGATTGCGCCAAAAAATTTTCGAAACGCTTCATTTGTTTGTGAGATATTTCATCCACACACACACACACACACACATATGTATACGGATACAAGTATACACACTCGCTCGCGAGCACATACACACAGATTTCACCTCAAAAACTTTCGATTCGAGTACAGGGATGCTTGAAACATGCTCTTCCGTCAAAAACTCGAATTCGGATTTCCTCCACCGTCATAATACTTTCCCTATACATTGTGCTATGTTTGTCGGGAAAGTAAAAACATTAAGTAAAATCAACTGACTCAAATATACACTCATGATAAAATAAAACTCATGCAATTTTAATGAACCTACAATTACTGAGTTAAGAGTAAGGTTATGAAATCTCTCATTACTTTGTCTCGTGATTTAGAAAAGTCACAGCGGTTAAAGAAAACGTGGAACATTTAATTGCTTTCGCAAATACAAGGAACATTCGAACGAAGATATAAGAGTCGTTCTCTTTGGAAAACTTTCACTTATACACCCGCTTATGGTTGAAATTAATTTATTTCCAACGAGACATAATTCCATCCTTGTGCACTAAAAATTAAAATGGTATTTGCTTGTGGTGTGCTGGATTCATTTAAATATGCATATTATCAAAAATATATAGTTAGGAATGCTTAATTTAACATTGAATTAGTGGTTTACCGGGAATGTCATTTGATGTCATCTGATTATATCTGATGTTTGTGTGTATTTTGAAATACCTTTATAATATGGTGTTGAGAATCAAGTTCTTATTTATACATTTTGGGAAATGGATAATTTTAAGTTTACTTAACATTACCAAACTTAGTTTGAAAATATGTTTGCAGTCGTAAAGATTTTACTGTCCCAGTCGACAATCATTCCGCGGATCTTCGAACTGCTCAACTGATGCTCTAACCGTGGAACAACTGAGACAAGATGTAACCTTCTTGTCGTGGAATTTGACCTTATTATCTGTTCCCTCTGTAGTCAAATTAGCGTGCAACTACCGATTTGGGCGAACAATTTTGTATGCTCTGTTTATTTATTCGGGCTAGCAACTTGTGCCGTCGCAATGCTGAAACTTTCATCATAATTTACAGGGTTGACTGAAAATTCGTAACTGGGTTTTTTCCGATCCTCAGTATCACTGCATCTAACCTGTAGTGTCAATTCGTTAGGGTGCTATTGTAAAGTTCTTACTGTCCCACTTGAGGACCGAGCAGCGGATCTTTTAACTGAACAGTCGATGTTCTAACGGTTGAGTTGTTGGATCTCTTATCGAAATGGACCGTATACAATGCATAAAAGAGGAGATGTGCTTTTAGAGAAGAATAATAGGCGCATGTTGTCAATGATGACTTCAGTATGTTTAGCGTAAATGTATTTTACGTTAAATACTGAAAAACGTAGATATTTTGATCTCACACTATCCTTTCAATATCTGAAACTAACGATTTGCCTCTATGTGATTGAGGTAATTCAGAGGTCAGCATCGTAAATTTTAGCTATTAAAAGTTTTAGTATTTAGGTTTCAGTTACTTATTCAATGATATCTATTCACCATTCTGAAACCTACTTACGTATTTTTATCAATAAAAAATACATTTTGTGAAAAGGATAAGAAAAAGTAGAGAAACGTAAATAAGCTCAATTAACATAAGAATGCAGTATGTAGCTATTTCAGGGATATGCTGAATATCCTTTGTCAGGTCAAGAGAACCAACAAATCCGAAGTCCAAAAGATGAATGGGTGTGAAAGAAAGGAGCACAGGGGAGGGGGAGGGATTATACACCCAAAATCTGGAGTAAGAGAGAGTCAATCAGAAAGCAGAATGAAGAACAGTCCAGCCAATCCGAAACGAGAAGTAACACACAAGATTGGCGTACGCCAAAACACAACCGAAATATCCCGACAAGACTTGGTTGCTTTGTATTGACAAAGGGAATCCAGTGTATCCTCGAAATAGCTGTATGTTGTGTTATTTGTGCTTATTTACGTTTCTCTACTTTTCTTGATTACGTATTTCTAGTTTTGGCAGCATGTGGTTCAACTTCATACCGTACTAAACTCTTTCTTTATTCCTCACTTTACAACTCTACCAAGTGAAATCAAATGTTGTAAATACGAAATCATAATAAACTGAAAGCGCTCCAAATTATAATAAACCTCACAGTTACATTGAGTCTGGGGCAATGTTATTAATTTTCTTATTACTTGACTAATGCGTTTGAAAGGTGTCGCAGTAAATAAAGAAAATACGAAACATTTAATTGCTTGCGTAAATACAGAGGGAGGTGGAAGTGAAAGGGGAGAACTCAAAAGAGTCATTCCCTTCGGAAAACTCTCACTCATCAACCCGTTCATTGTCGAGATTAAGCCGTTTCCGATGAGACATAATTTCATCCCCTTATCTTCAAAATTAAAATGTTCTTTGTTGATGTGTCGTCTGTGGGATTTATTTAAAGATCATTAACATCAAAATGTATTTGCTGTTGCATAAGTACAGTGTTTAACCGACAGCGTATTTGGTGGTATAGGATATGCTTGAGTGAATTTTCAAACATTTTTATTTATCTTCATGAAACCACAGAATAAATAAAATAAATTTTCATTTCAAATTCTGCATTTTTTTTAATCAAATGTTTGTATATTGATTTTGAATTTATTTCTTTTAAGTATGCCTTTGACCATAATGTACCTCCACTGTCGTAATCCTTCCAAAACATAAATAGCATATTTTACAATTTCCTTTAAATTTACAATGAAACATCTATAGGCTAAGTTATTTAAAAACTGAAAATATTTCTACCCCAAACAGGATAAAAGGAAAACAGTATTAAAATTTTGAGTATTTTAGTTATTTAGGCTGAAATTATGAATTGTTCGAATATTTCTGTCAGCAATTTTTCTAGTACTCTAGAGGTCTAGGATTCTAGAGGGTGTTGCTATTTGGTCAGGCGGCGTCAAAATTTGATCTAGGTGGTGTTATTAAAGCATCTCTGCCATTGACACCCTCTTGTCTCACTAGATGCTAAAGATCTTGATACTATATTAATTTAGATCTTGATACTAAATGCATATAGTACCTTCTCGAGTATCTTAATTCATTTGTCTGAAATTATGTGTGACCCGCTATAACATTTCGGCAGGGTATTTCCATAGGATTTTAAAGATATTATAATTTGATCTAGTATGGGGTTGTCAAAATTTGATCTAAGCCATCATTGATGGATCTGCTCATATAAGTTTCAAAACTTTGTAGACCATCCTTGTGAGAAAGCCTAATGTCACTGAAAATTGGAGGATTAACATAAATATTAGACTAAATGGGCCCTATGAATCCCTGAGAAAATGATAAATTTTAGGTATAATTTGTAGATAAACATCTGAGAAAAAATTATTGTATGATACGCAAGTATTGTGGTAATTCAGGGAAATTCCATCTAGGGCTGGTGTAATGTAGCTGATAGAATAATTGGGTGGATTCCAGAAGGTTCGATCCACAGTTCCTATTGAGATGTTTAGATCAAAATAAGTCACATACTGTATAGTGGATGTCCGAGATGAAAGTGTGATGGATAAAAATAGTGATGTGGGGACGGAGCACATTCGACAAGCTTTATTTCGAAGGGGAGAATGTAATTTAAAGAAAATGTCTAACATAGCACGAGTGGAGTAGCTGGTAAAATCTAGAACGCAATTCAGGCTTTCTGTGTATCATTCCTGGTTTCGAGTTACTAAATGTTAGGATGAAAATAAGTCTACTGTTCTTCAATTGTAAATATTTGTAACATATATTTTTTACCTAATTTAATAACGTTAAGTAGTTTTTGAAGTTTATAAATAGTCCCCTAAGGTATAATTTGTAATGCTTTCGATAATAGAATTTGATGACTTTAACAACCAAATTTGATGAGTCTTGAATGCTCAGTAAAGAAAAATCATCATCTTCTTATTTTGATTGCAAAATTTTTATATAAAATTTATTAAAAATTTAATTCAAGCTTTCAGATAAAAACACATGTATAGTCACAAGAACTACATACACCGTTCAATGTTTTTAAACCTGCTCTAGAAATATATAATTTATATTTTTATAATGTGCATCATGTTCTATAGCCAACTTTATTTACCCCTTTCTATATTTTCCCCAATTCTGAAGCAAAATCAGCCGCAAATAGGCAGTTATAATAGAGCCCCCTCCAATCCTAATGAACCCGCGGTTACTGAATCTAGAGTAATGTTAATAATTCTCTCATTAATTTGAGTGATGCGTTTGAAAACAGTCAGAGCGAATAAAGAAAATATGGAACATTTAATTGCTTGCGTAAATACGGAAGGGAAGGTGAAGGGGGTAACTTTAAAAGAGTTGTTCTCTTCTGGAATAGCTCACTCATTCGCTACTTTATGGCCAAGATTAAGTCATTTCCGATGAGACATAATTGTATCCTCTTGTCTTGAAAATTAAAATGCTCCTTGCTTGTGTTTCATGTGCGGCACTATTTTAAAGATGTTCAACATTTAAAATGTATTTGTTGTTGAGGATGGTTTTAGACTGAATGAATGGTTAATGCCTTTGGATGACATTGGACATGTTTGAGTGCATTTGCAAATGCCTAAATATATTAGTGGTGTCATTTAATAACTTATTTGTCTTTTGAGAAATAATTAACCTGAAATTTGATTTAAAATTGATAAAGAAGATGTTAGGATAATAAATTATTGGTGGGAAATTTTTTGTCGTACTACTGTTTTGTAATTTTGTTTCCTCGAAACATCTATTTCGCAGAATTTGTTACAGATAGGGCTCAGATGATGACTGATTTGGATTCAGCATATAATTTCAGAGGAGAATGGGGGGATTCATTAAGTAATTCCACTTCTGTTTTTTTCTATTTCCTGTTCGAACATTTTATTTTACTTGAAACATCTATTTCTCAATATGGGCTATAGTTAGAGTTTAGGTTATTATACATAGAGCTTAGATTATCAGAACTGATATGGAATAGATAGAGCTTTGACATACACTGGCTTCCAGAAGTTAAGCACGGGCGGTAAATCAACAAAAATGGAAAAGTAAAGCTTTGATTAGCTCAAAATTGTACCTGAAGCTAGCAAATGTGTTTATGCATTAAAGAAAACAAGAATTATGTAAAAAGATAAAAAAAAATATTTGTTTTTCGTAAGTTTTATGATGACGTCACATTTGGGTCAATAACAAAATTATGTTTAAAGCAAACAAAACTTACATTAATATGGCATGTGACCACCCCGGACCTTCACATAAACTTTACAATGATTTTTCATGCTTTCAATGAGGTGATCAATCATCGCAGATGCGAGCAATAGCCATTTCTCTAATAGGACAGTTTCCAACTCCCTGAGATGGGATGGAGGAGGTAAACGTGCAGAGACAGCACGCCCGAGGGCATACCAAATGTTTTCAATGGGACTTAGGTCGGGGGAATACGCCGGCCTTTCTATACGAGTAATGCCCTCACTTTCCAGGTATTCGTCAACGATGTTAACTTGATGGGGACGGACATTATCGTCCATAAGGAGGATATCAGGACCAACTGCTGCAGCGTAGAGTCTCGAATTGGGGTCTAGGACTTCATTCCGAAATTGAGCGGCCGTCACAGAACCGCCTTTAAAGATTGCAGCTCTGTGTAATATCTCATTAAAATTCCAGCCCACACCATGGCGCTGCCACGTCTGAATGCGTGATGTTCGATAATGTTCCTGGCCTGATTGGGTGTGCCTCGTTCTCTCCAAACACTTACACGCTTATCATCTGATTCCAGGGCAAATCTGGACTCGTCCGTGAACAGGACGTTGCACCAATCTGAGACAGTCCAATTGGCATGTAGACGACACTACTTTAATATTGCCCCTCTGGCTTGGAAGTTTAGTGCAACACAAAAACGTGGTACTCAGGGGTACAGTCCCTTCGCGTGGAGCCTTCGGCGCACAGTATTGGCAGATGTTGTCTTACCAAGTGCAGCGGCAACCATGAATGTGGAGCTGTGGAGGTCGCTCTTCGATTCCACTTGGCTACTATAGCAATATACTGATCATCAGAGGGGTTGGTAACTCTTGGACGACCCGGCACAGGTCTCCGGACAACTCCTTGACTTTTTTGGAATTGTTTCCATAATCCAGAAATTACCGAATGATCAACGCCAAAGGAAATGGCGACATCTTTGATTGACTGTCTTGCTTCAATGAGTCCGACAGCACGCCAGCTCTCACTATCTGTCTTTCGTCTTCTTCTTTTAGCAACAGAAACACGAATATCATCAAAAATAATTCTACAAAAGTTATAAACACTTCGCATCAGCATTTAAATGCACCTCCTCAAACCCTTCAGAATGCTGGCGTCTACAACAACTGCCCAATTAGCATATATCCGGGCAATTAACCGTGACTGGCTGTAACATACGATATTTGCATACTGCCATCTATATCCGCAGCGATTTTCAGCCACTGAAATTCAAATACGCTTTCGAAAAATGAAAATTTGTATTATGTGCTTGATATATATATATATAAGATTTAAAATGAAAAAAGAAAATATATAGGTGGAATGATTGTGTTTACAGGGTTGCAGAAAGGTCAAGGAGGATTGCGACCCCTATTTCCTGGTTAGAAGCTAGCTTTGACTTCATGAAAACGCTCCCAGAGACTCTGCACGCCCGAAACAACAATCGATCATACCCGTGGGGAAAAATGGCCGAATCCCAGACAACATAAAAATGATCAAAATAACAAAAATTGGAAATTTTACTAACCAGCAAGACGAGAATCATGGAAGAGTTGCATAAAGCGTATAAACTTCGAATAGGAAAGCATACATAAAAAAGTCGCGTCTAACTTATAGAGCCATCTGGATGTGCACCAATCAGATAGATAATCCTAGGTAAGAGTTGAGTTGTATTGTATGATGTCGGATAAATTAACATAATTTTTATCACTATAATTTCTGCAAAAAACATCATAATAGTGCTGTACAAAGCGGAAGGGATATGATTGTTCCCGAGTTCCGTTGATTAAATGCATCATGCATTTATTAAATTCTGTAATAGATGAGTTTAATAATCTGTATCTGTTCAAGTGATTTACGATTAAATTACGTTGTACGTTTAAACTCAAGTTGGTATTCCAGTGGGTAAAATAATTGATCTTGCAATCATATAGATGTCTTTTGTCATATAATTTATAACATAATTTCTGTTCCAAATTATAATAAATAGTGATGTCAAGGAAATCAACTGTTCCTACTTTCGCTGACTCCGATTCGATTAGTTCAAGACTCGGCGGGTAGAATGTAAAATCAAATATAGTACATTGATTATCCACTCCAATCATGACGTCATCAACGAATCTAAAGAATGATATTTCACTAATTAAATGCGTGCCTTTCTCATAATGACGTAAGTAAAAATCCGCAAGTAACGAGGAACATCCCCCTCCCATTGGGATGCCTTTGATTTGTCTATAAAATGCGATTCCATTATATAGAATATTCTCAAATATGACAATCTTAAGTAGGCTTTTGTACTTTCTGGTTTCCACATGTTTGTGTAAATCTGATGTAAAATAAATTTCCATTGAAATCTCAAAGTGATCTTGTAAGTTGGTATTGTTAAATAGGTCTTTAAAATCAAACGTTCTAAAATAAAATCCTTCAGAATAAGTTTTCAATCTGTCGACATCTTCATAACTATTTTTAATCATAACTGAGCCCTCTTTTCGTATTTTCTTCATAACAGGTGTTAATAGTTTTAATAAAAGGGAATTCACTTTGGTTAAATAGGTATTACAACCTATAGTGACAGGTCTAAATTCAACAGGTTTTTTATGGATTTTTGGTATGAGCACTAAATATGGAAATTTGACCACTGTAATATTAATACCAATTTGTTTATAGAGGGCTGTAATTCTATTAACATTAGGAGTATATCCTTGTTTAATTGGACAATACATATTGATGTCTTTATAGCATGCCAGTAGGAGTTGTACGTAATATGATTTGCAAGTAAAGGCGTAGTTATTAATAGCTTTATCCATATAGGTGATGACAGAGCTGTTGCGAAATGTCTCCAAAACTGCTTTACTGATTTTTTCTGTTTTCGTAAATTGTTTAAGCAGGTTATATTGAGATTTAAGTGCATTATATACGTTATATCGCCATTCATTAAAAGTGGACAATGGATAACTGTATTTTATTGCAGTTTTGTAAATAAAGGCTTCCAGATCCTTATTAAAATTACTTTCTACTTCTCTCTTGAATTCTTGATGTCGAAATTTAGTGCCCATCTTTAAAAATTGCAGTAAAGGAAGGTCTTTTGCAAGTTTAATGCCTCCTGTGACGATATGACCGTGATCTTGGTTACATAATGGATCATCAATACATTGACATGACTGCTGTACATATTCAGATAAGTCTTTACATAGCTTATTATAGTTGTATATATTGCGTCCATGAGTCATGGTATAACGAAATGATACATCAATAATAATTTGTTGTGTCGGTAGAAGATGATTAAAAGTTTTAAAAATATGTTTGAATTTCAGATGATCAAAAGTCTTATTGCTAAAAGTAATAATGAAAAATTCCTTGTTCACATGTAGTTTTCGTTTTTCCAATTGGATTTTCATAAGTTTGGCCCGTAGTTTGAAATATTCATAAAAAGTAGCCAGGTTAGTTTTACTGATGTCATTCATTCCTTCTTGTTCCGGTATTATGGGCTGTTCGCTCCACGTCTCCCATAATTTTCTTAAGAATTTCTTCTTTATGCCATAGACCATATTTTTTTATCCAATTTGGTCTAAGTTGTTCATAGTTGCATATATCCAAAACTTTTCCGTTAATTTTATTCAGATAAGCATTGAAATTCAATTGCTTTTTATTACCTGCACGTTTACCTCTAGTTGTTTTATGTGAGGTATGTAACACGTTATTTGGTGGATTTTTGTAGTGCATATAATAGTCTAAATTGAATGTCTTTCCAAAATTTATAGTGTTGAGACCATGGGGGAACATGGTGTTCCACTGTATGATATGCGTATTTTCCCACCAAAGTCGGGCAGTTAATTCAGGTACAATATCTAGGATAGTCACAGATATATTTGTAAAACCATGTGTGGAAAAATGTCTTAACTCCAAATTATTGTTTGTATCCGTATCATGAATTTTGTTGACTTGACTACGGTGAAGATTGATCCTCAAATGCAGCCTATTTTGCGTTTGGCCGATATATTTTATTCCACAAATCTTGCAGCAAATGCAATAAATACATCCATAAACTTTGCAGAAGGAAAGGTGATTATATTTACAGACACCGATTTGTGTTTGATTTGCAATTGGGCACAATTTGCATCTACTGGATTTACACCGATTATATAAGAATGATCTCATATTTTAGAAGTTGAAATAGATGTGTTCCATATGGGAAATTGAAAAATTTCCATATAGGTCAGGACAGAACGAGATAACATCACATACATTTTGTTTTTCTTCCCCTTCTTGTCTTCTTAGTGGTTGATAATAGTGCGTAATCGAGTTCATATTATAGATAGAGAGCCGAGGGTCACAGGATATCGGTCGTATGGTAACCATACGACCGATATCCTGTGACCCTCGGATCTCTATCTATGTTATCAACCACTAAGAAGACAAGAAGGGGAAGAAAAACAAAATGTATGTGATGTTATCTCGTTCTGTCCTGACCTATATGGAAATTTTTCAATTTCCCATATGGAACACATCTATTTCAACTTCAAAAATATGAGATCATTCTTATATAATCGGTGTAAATCCAGTAGACGCAAATTGTGCCCAATTGCAAATCAAACACAAATCGGTGTCTGTAAATATAATCACTTTTCCTATTGCAAAGTTTATGGATGTATTTATTGCATTTGCTGCAAGATTTGTGGAATAAAATATATCGGCCAAACGCAAAATAGGCTGCATTTGAGGATCAATCTTCACCGTAGTCAAGTCAACAAAATTCATGATACGGATACAAAC